>JALJCO010006515.1:0-526578 GCA_023101725.1 Atherinomorus stipes | reverse complement strand
GGGCTCCTTTAAATCCTGACTGAAACTTTTTCAAACAGATTATTTATGTTCAGATAGGCACATAGTTGAGTTGAAACAGCTTTCTCGAGAATTTCAGACATAAAGGGGAGGTTGGATTTGCTAACTCTTCTGGATCAAGTGTTTTATTTTTTAAGTAGAGGTTTTTGGTTATTGTTGGTGTACATATTCTGTCAATCTAGATGTACTGTATTGATCAGATCTCATATATACTGTATGTATTAATTAAAGAAAACAAACGGTAACAAATTGTTGTTTTTTTAAAGTTCTCTTTGGACACCAGAAGCTTTTTTTCTGGCTACTTGTTATTTTTCAGGTCAAATATGTGCTGCCTGTTTGATTGTAGATGCATGACACCATTTACAAATTAAGATAGAGATTCAGTCCATGAAGTCCATTTGCCCTATGAGTCCACAATGAAGTATGCTAAAAAATAAAGCCTACATTAGTGTAATAATATATCTTAATATTCACAAACCAAAATGTGTTGCATGGTGGCTCAATAGGAAAAATTCAAGACTTTTTTTTTTTTTTACTCTTTTGATCTGGCTTTTTTTTTTCTTTTGTGTAAAACTGCACGTGGAAGCTCTACCCTTCTTTTAATACCACTCAGCATCCAGAATTTTTTCTTCACGAAAGCCCCAGTAGTCAGATATGAGGCTAAAATTATGCAAAATAAATGCATCAATAGATATAGCACCATAAAGGCCAACCAAAAACAAGAAAAACAGAATTGATTACAAAGAGTACTTTCTAAAGATGACAGAGATTTTTATGTGGAATCTCTCAGTAAGAGGAGAATGGTCATCAGAGATTTTTTCTTCTTCTTCAGGAGCACAGACTTGAGCATCTGTACAGAGATGTGGACATGTTTCAGGGAATGTGATCTGATGAAGTATAAAACTAAATGGTTGGAAGAAATGAATCATAAACTATCAAACGTAGCCTACATATTGTCTGTTTAAAAACACGCATGGTTGAGCTAAATGCCAGAGGGTGCACAATTTCATTCTGAATATTGGCATTACATGTTGAAACAGGATGTTAGACTGGAATTGAAGAAGATCAAAGATTATGTTAGAACTGTGAGCTCGGTGAAGTTGAGGAATAAAATCCATGTTTTGTTGTACTGCCTATTTTACGATGACTTAAGAAAAACTCAAAATATCCACACATGTAAGTCTGTGCATGGATGGTGATATTATTAAATGGTTATTAAACAACCCTGTATTTGCAATATCCAATTATGTGTATATCTATCTATCTATCTATCTATCTATCTATCTATCTATCTATCTATCTATCTATCTATCTATCTATCTATCTATCTATCTATCTATCTATCTATCTATCTATCTATCTATCTATCTATCTATCTATCTATCTATCAAGCCTGGAATAAAAGAAAAGCAGTAGCTCTGAGGATGCATCATGCGTGAGCTATTTCTCATATTTATTTATTGTTATTTCTAGGTTGTGTATTGTTTATTGTTTGTTTATTTCATTCATCTATTGTGTTGGTATGTCGGCGTAATGGTGTGGTAGCGCACGCCTTCTGGTAGCTAATCAGAAGTGCTGCTCTGCTTAGGGATAATGATAAGAGAAGCTAATGTTGTCTTATGAGTCAGAGTACAGACCCTGAATTATGGACTCAGCAGCGTGTTGCTTTTAGTCAGGGCACCTCTGTTGGTCAGCCTGCTAGTAGTGGCTGAGCTAAGATGATGCAGCGGTGAAGAATCACAGACGCGTCGCTTAAGGTTACACGTTTATTACAATAGAACTGGCAAAATACGGCAAAGGACTGTGTCGTCAGATCCTGTACGTGTCTCAGGCGGTCAAAACGGAGTCCCCCAGGTCCAGCTGTCTGTAGTCCGCGCCCGCTCACGTTCACGAAGGACCCCGTCTCTCCTGTTTACTGTGATGCTTTATAGGACCCTGTCAGAACCCTCCCCACCTGACATTCAGTCTGATGGGAGTCTGTAGTGAATGACACGTCAGCTTGGGATCTAGGTTCATAATTTGTCATGTCGCCCTAATTTATCAGTCGTCCTTGTCCTTGTCATAATCTTAACAGTATATATCTATAGAGTCAGACAGTCTGCCACCACACTCCCCTCAGTGACGTAATTCACGTCACTCACCCAGTCGAACTAGATATGTGTCATTTACCCAAAACCCTCATTAACTAATTAGAAATTCAAGTCCCCATAATCAACTTAAACATAAATTAACCCAAGTCACCCCACCTTAACTGTTACCCGTCAGTCTTGACACAGCCCTGTTGCCAACAATCAATTACATATTAAATCAAAAATAGGAAAGATAGAGAAAATAGAGGAGGAAAGACAGAAAATCACAAAATCACATCCTAACGTGTAACCTTATAAAAGATTCGTTTACAGGTACGCAAATCGGTATGCGTTTACATTACAATCATTTTGGACACAATCATTAAAACATTCAACAATTAAAACAATCAAACAATAATCAAAACAGAATTACTGGCTAATTGATTCTTAGCTGTAAGAAAATTATATGATTAACACTAATCAATGTGTATGTTATTAACCTTATGATCAACAAATATCAAATTAACTCTATGAGTAACAACTTCATAATGATTAACAAAGTCAATGTGTAAGCAGTTAACACTATGATTAACAAATTAAATGTGAAGCAATTAGCTGATTAACCAAAACATAACGAAAACTCAATGTGCATAAAATCTAACTGATTAATAGAACTCAATGTGTCTGAAATTAACTATTGATTAACAATTTACTATACCACCTAACACCTCAATACGTATGCAAACAATTCCACCACTTAACCAAATCAAAGTGTGTGATTTAACAATACTGATTAATAAAATCAACAGGAAATACTAAAATGTGTGATGCACAAACTAAAATTTACTCAAGTACCACTAAACGAAAAATTGATGTGAAATAAAGATGACACAAACTAGAAATGTGTGTGTGAAATTATTCTTAGCTGAAAACAAAACCTTGAAATCTTTAACTTTATGAGAAAACACCAATTATCCTCCTAGAATGATTCTTGTAGAAATGCAGCATTTGGATAGTGATTTCTTGGCCCCTTGTCAGTCATAGACTGAATTTCCTGTAGCTCGAACAACCACCCCCCTCAGCCACATAATGAGACTATGTCGGCTGAGGAAAGCAGATCCAACATCCAGTGTGCAATAGCAAAGCAGATTATGCAGAGATTTGTAACTTTATTTTGCAGCTGACATGTTACTGATGTGTCTTCTTGCACCACGACAATGACGGCTCTTTGTAACCTGATGCCTCAGCTCATTCACAGGCACAGGTCAAGGTAACCATCACCACCCATCTCCACAGGTGTCAACCTTCTTCACATTTCTGGACACATTTTGAGCAGTGAACAGCACATTGAGTGATGATGCAGACATCAACAATTCGGCCTCTGTGAGACTCGTTCACCCTCGCCATCCAGGCTGCATCCTTATTTTTGTCGTGGTGTACAACATACAGTGTTGCCATGTCAGCTGTTCTGTTGACCAGTTGTGGAATCATTTCTTTCCGGACGGCTTGATTCAGCAGTGATCTGCAAGCAGAAAAAGACAACAGCTTACCACAGATACACAAATACATGTAATGTAGTTTTTATTTCTAATTGGATTAACGTTACTCCCCGGAGTGAAAAAGTTGTTGTTCGTCCAGTTCGGCTCTCCTCGGCGTCCTCTGCGATCCTTTCCATTTCCTTCGAAACGGTCCCGAATCTTCTCCTTGGTTATGGTGAACTTTCCTCCTTCCTCTGTGTGGGTGGAATTTTCTGCAACACTATTACACTTTTCCATTGTCTGATGAAAAAGACTAAACAGGTCAAACAGCTATGACCTCTGTACATAAAAAAAATCCAGTTCTTCTGCAGTTCTGTGTTCTGTGGCTTCAAGCCAAAGAGAGAAACGGCAAAATACTGTCAAAAAATTACAGTTTCTGTTTTACTTTGATGACATGTTACAGAAATCCACCCGGAGGTTGTAGAAAACTTCTTTTGGCACCAGCAGTCGACCTGAGAAAGGCACAAACTTTTCCTGGATTGCTGGTCAGACAGATGTAACATCTTTACAACTGCAGCTCTCCTGAAGAGCATCAGATCATCAGCTCAGTTCAGTTCAGAATTTCATGGGCGTGCCCATGTATGGGGGACCGCTGAGACACAGTACTAGGAATCCGAAAACACAGTGACATCTTTACCTTCCGACAGTGTTAGAGCTCAGATTACTGCGGTTAATTCGGCTCGTTGGGCTGAACACGCGTTTGTTAGTTTCACGCTTTCAAGCAGGTGGAAATTGTCGTTTACGCTGTCATACTGAACAATCGCATAACCCGATTCTAGGCCTTCTGTTGAACGATAACACGACCCATCTGTGAAAAACAGAGATTCATTATCATTTAGTGATATTGCTTTCAGATCTGGTCTAAGTTTTGTGTTCTGTTCACATTCAGCTACACAATCATGAGGTTCTCCATCACCTGGGAGGGGAATCAAATCTGCTGGGTTATTTTTTTTTTTTTTTTTTTTTTTTTTTTTTTTTACACACTTTGATGGTTACGTCTGGGTACTCAAGAATCCATTGGTAGTCAATGATTCTTTGGGGTGTAAGTGGAATGCCCCTTTTTCCAACAGATTGACAACTTTGTGTTCCACTAAAATTTGGACATCATAACCCATGGTTAAAGTGGATGCACGTGAGTAAAATCTGATGAACTGCTGCGAGGTATTGGTAGCAGGACGGCAGACCGAGTTCTATTGGGCTCAGCGCAGTACTGAAATAGGCTACACATTGTGGCTTTGCTCCAACACCTGTGTTTTGAGCTAAAACCCCACATGCATGGCCCTGTCTGCAACTGACATATAGAAAGAACGGTCTGTCATAGTTTGGAATCGCAAGAACTGGTGCTGTTTGGAGTGCAAGTTTGATGTCTTCAAAGGCCTGGTCTGCAAGAGGCGTCCAGGTCAGTGAAGCTCTCAACATTGTTGTCCCTGCGTTTTTCACCACATCTCTAAGCGGCTGTACAAGAACAGAGTAATGTTCGACCCACTCCCCACAATACCCCGTCATCCCAAGGAAAGTTAACATCTGTTTGACTGTCTTGGGTTTTGGTGCACTGCTGATCGCTTCAAGATTTGATTGCAGAATTTGTTTTTTCCCTTCAGAAATTTTTCGGCCCAGGTATTTGATCTCTAAGTTTTGTGTTTTTTCTTATTCAGCTAAAAGTTAACATCTGATACTGCTAATTGCTTTAAGATCTGACTGCAGACTTTGTTTATTTTGTTTCAACAATATTTCGGCTCAGGTATTTGATCTCTGGCTGACAGAAATGCAGTTTTTGTGAGACTCTGTCCCTGCTCAGCTAAGTAGCTGAGAAGGTTACAGGTGTCTGTGAAATGTTAGTATTTGTCAGTACTGGCTGCGAGCATCATCACAATATGAAATTACAATGCTCGTAAGTTTTAACTGACGTTCTCGAGGTTCTGTCTCAGTTCCTTTGTGAACTCCGCAGGTTAGCCCACAAAGGTCTGTGGCATCCTCATGTACTTCAAAACGACTTCTGAACTGAAATATGAACAGTTACTGGGAAACTTAACTGACTTTTATGCTAAATAAATTAGACAATGCTTCATTTTTCAAAACTATACATGTTTTAACAATTTCCTCTCATATTTTTTGAATGTGAGTCTGTACAGGGTTCTTCATGGGAGCGTGCAAAGCTTTTTTTAGTTTAACACTCACCGGTTGCGCAGATTTTATCTCGCCGACGTCCGAGTCCAATTTCACCCAAACTTACTTGGTGCATTGGATAATATTTGGAAACGAAGTTTCGCTTGGTCGTCGTCAGCGTTCGATTGGCTCGGTAAAATCGCTATTGTTGGAGTCGCTTCACCTCTGCAAGAGACAGACAACTTTAGGAATTCTTTCATTTGTGTTTGTGAGACATATGGTTGTTGTGTTTCAAAATAAGCTAATTCTCTAACTTCTACAATCATGGGACCTAAATGTTTTCATGTGTAGTTATTAATGTTAATGAACAGTGTGATGTGTGAGAAGCTGTTAGTCACATCTCTTTGAATACTCAGACATTTTCACTCCACTGGCTGTCACACAGATTTCTCAGGCCAGTCTTTTGGGGTTCTGTGTCAGCTGGAAAGACTTTCAGGGTCACATGAAGTGAGCAGCGTGGTTTTCTTTGCTTCAAGGCAATTGTCCATTATGAACTTTGTCCAGGCTTCAGTGGCTGAAACAATAGGAGATGTTATTTCACCCAACCAACAGATAAGAGCAGATTCTTTTTGACACATCATGGCATATGGCTGTTTGATTGTCTGCAGTCTTGTGCCTTCGTTTGTGCACAAAATTGCCATGTTCAGGGGGCAGGATGCATTTCTGCCAAGCAGGTTTACCAGTGCAGTGTCACTCACAGTCAGCTGAACAGTCACCGTTCTGTCCTCATTGGGACAGGAATCATGAGGGGGTGTAACTGAGTCTTTTCTGCAACCCCAGTTGTGGACACCTGCTGTCTGCACCGTGGGACATGTGGATGTGGTCGTGGTTGTCAAAACCAGGCTGGTGGTCCCCATAGGTGTTTTGAGCCTTTGGGTGTCTCTGTGTGGACACTGCCTCCACATGTGTCCTGGCTGGTCACATGTCCTGCATCTCACAGGTCCTCTGCTGGTTTGTACCTGTGGTTGAAGGTTGGCCCACCTCTGCGTCTTGGTTCTGCAGCGTTGTTGGGCTTGGTTGTGCTGTACAGAGTCTGCAACATGAGCCACATTTTGATCAGCTGGCACTGTACAATGCCTATAATGACATTCAGTCTGTCTTTGGCTGGAAGAGGAAAAGTCCTTTATTCATGTCTGGGTCTTTGGTCAGTGAGATGTGACCATCTGTGTTGCATTGCTGTGTGCTGTGTTGTTGTAAGCATCTGTGTTGCTCCACTAATAAGACTAAGATAGGACAGAGAGAGAAGTTTGTGTGTCATCTGTTATCTGTAGCCAAGCAAGATCTTCATTGCATGAGCGTGCACGTGAAAACATGTGGGTAAGTGGTGTACAGTAGATGTATGTGTGTTATCTGTAATGGAGCGTGTGTGTGGCTTATCACCACCTGTGACCTTGTGTCAGAGGCTGTGTCTTGGAAACCTGCTGCTTGTAAGGAAAATTCATTCTAGTGCTTGCTCTGCCATGTTTCTGAAATAATTCCAAAATTTGTACGTCTCTTTCATCAAATTTTTCTTTGCATTTTTGTTTTTTGGCTGCAGTTATTCCGGTTATGGGCATGTTTTTAATGATTTTTCATGTCAGCACAGACGCATCAATCGTAAGTACCATTTTTTTTTTGCCAATAGGTGGTGCTGTTTTTTGTTCTCATCCACCTAGTGAAGAATTTTGTAATTTCATCTTTCAACAATGGAAATTTACTGGCTAGAATTTCTACTGCTGTCATTTGGTCGATGTTTTGTTCATTTTTGCTTTATCGGAGTCCGCCATTTTGTCGACCTCGAACACTGGAGAGGCACTCTGACACAGAAAATTGTTTTTCTGCTAGACAAAATATCTGTCCAGTGCTCGACATCAACAAAATACACACTCTGTCCCCCTCTTCTTCCTCCGAGAATTTCTACAGGGAAGAAGGAAAGGCTGGAAAAATCCTTATAGCTGTAGCACTGTCCCGTGGAAAACTCACACAGACTTTTTTCTTTACTTTACTTTAAAATCTGAAAAAGAACCTAACAATCTAAAAAAAAAATCTAAACACAATTCTAAAAATTTACTTTCACTTTACTTATTCGTTTAAGCAAAATTTATTTATTTATTTTTTCCCAGCACTTGCACAAATTTCACTCAGAGTTTTTCTTACTTTGTTCATATAACATTGACTTTTCTTAACAATTGACCAACCCAAATGTTTCAGAAACTCCAGTTATTTTTTACTTTTATTTAAGATGGTTCTGTCAGGCACAGTCTCTTCCTTTACCGAAACATTTTAAACATTTTCATATGATTTTTTTTGGGATTCACACAATCATCATTACCTTGTTCCATTACTTTATTTAACTACTCTCTTTTTTTTTTTTTTTTTTTTTATTTTTATCTCTTCATGTGAAAAGTATCCTCTATCAGGACAATGCTAAGGAGGATGCTACGAATCAACTCCTTCATTCAACCGGCAACAACTTCAATACTTCAAACACTGGGACGTCTCCCTCGCAGCAAATTTGATTTCCGTTTATATAGTAGCTACTATTTTATGTCGCTGTTGCGTGACTATTTATGAATTAGTTGTCAAATTGTTACCATGTAAGTTCACCCGTGCCCACCATGCAGTTCCACATGTATCAGCGACACCATTCAAACGCAAACTCATGTGCATTTCAAGGACACCATCTGTGTCAACACATTGTAACATATAAGTCCACGTTTATTTCTAGACGCAGATTCATATGCACATATTGCAACACACAAGTTTACGCATAAATCCGCGTCCCCTCAGACATGCAAACTACATCCCACACCTGTGATCTTACATGCGGTCATAGGTACACACCATCTGTATGTACTATAACGACGCCCTCTGCGTCAATACACCTCGGTCTGCTTCATGATGATATAAAGGGTCATCATTCCCTCTTCAGATTATCGGATACAGACCACGTGAAGTTACACACTTAAGCACCTTAAATTACCGTATTTTGTTTACTTTTTCAACTACTACGCCACAAGGGCTAAACTTTTTCCGTTTGGCTGTGAAATGTTTTCTTTTTAGCTTGAATCTCTGCTCTTCATTGATAGGTAAATATATTATCTTTCTTACCGTTTCCGTCCGTATTTAAGATCCGTTACCGACCTCTGATCTTGTCCAGTTCATTTATTGGAAACTGCGAACTCTTCGGCCGTTGGTCGCGTTTTTCCTCGTGGGTCGGACAGAAGCAAAGACAAAACAAACAGTTAGCTCTCTATATCCCCCACGTCGATGGGTCACCATTTCTGTGGTAGCGCAACCCTTCTGGTAGCTAATCAGAAGTGCTGCTCGTTTAGGGATAATGATAAGAGAAGCTAATGTTGTCTTATGAGTCAGAGTACAGACCTGAATTATGGACTCAGCAGCGTGTTGCTTTTAGTCAGGCACCTCGTTGGTCAGCCTGCTAGTAGTGGCTGAGCTAAGATGATGCAGCGGTGAAGAATCACAGACGCGTCGCTTAAGGTTACACGTTTATTACAATATAACTGGTAAAATACGGCAAAGGACTGTGTCGTCAGATCCTGTACGTGTCTCAGCGGTCAAAACGGAGTCCCCAGGTCCAGCTGTCTGTAGTCCGCGCTCGCTCACGTTCCGAAGGACCCCGTCTTCCTGTTTACTGTGATGCTTTATAGGACCCTGTCAGAACCCTCCCCACCTGACATTCAGTCTGATGGGAGTCTGTAGTGAATGACACGTCAGCTTGGGATCTAGGTTCATAATTTGTCATGTCGCCCTAATTTATCAGTCGTCCTTGTCCTTGTCATAATCTTAACAGTATATATCTATAGAGTCAGACAGTCTGCCACCACAATGGCATGGGAATAAATGTATTATTTACAAATGTGTCTGAATAAATCCATAGGGGATGGGCTGTGTCGGACAGCCAGACAAGAAAATAAAAATATTCATTCATTCACTCACTCACAGATCAACAGTGACTATGCCTTTTCCCATCTGCATATCATTCTTTCAAGTCTTGGCTTTCAGAAGAAAAAAATAAGTTTATTGAAACAAACACACTAACTATTTGCATATTTACAATTTTTTTTTCCCCCCCAGGTGCCGCTGTGTGTCAAAAAGGTCTTCATGGCTTATTCCAGCCATAGAGGACCATTATTTTGTTCACACAGAGAAATTTCTGCTCACTTATTGATCTTTGGCTGCTCCTGATTGGACATTACTGCCAACTTAAAGGAGCAATAAGTGAAAATTAATCATTTCTAGATAGAAAGAATGAAAAAAAATCTCTGCGAAGAACTAGATGTATATTTTCATATGGAGTATAGCATGACATCACACACCATCTCTCCTCCCCTATAAAACACCACAGTTGGCAACCAATGGCAGCGCATAGCTTAGAAACAAAATGGAAGAGAGCAAAATTAAAAGTTCACCTGAAGATGACCAGGATCCAATATTACCTCTAAAGAAACGATTGTTGGTGAAGAAGTTATTGGTAGTGGAAAGTGTGGCTTGTGACACACTTTGTTTTGATTGACAGGCAGTGCTCGACAGCAAACCTTGCGGTGAAACGATTTTGCTTTTTGCCCCTTTAAGCTCTCTGATTGGTAGAAAGTCTGACAAAAAGAGAATCAATCATGATTTCTAGGTCAAAATCTCTTTGCAAAGTAGTGATAGCAATATTTTATCATTAGGTACAAAGAAGCAATAAATAATGGTGTTATCATGAATGGGAGTAAACACTACATTTTGTGACTGGATTATAAACCTCCTAGACAGTATATGCATGCTGGAGAACCTCCATAGATCAACTAAAGGGTAAACTATCCATAACAATGTATCCCACAGAGTTACACACTACTGTTCCTGAGAAATTGTTGACAATATAGGCTGTGCTTGTGGGCGCCACAAATACTATAGTGTTTTAAGAATAAATATTCTTCCAGTCTGGCTGCAGGCTGTAGCATTACATTAAATATACAGTTATGCAAATGTTGAACTGAGGGAAAAAAGAGTTTCCTAATCTGTGAAATCGGATAACCATTCACAGGGTTGCACGATGGTGAGTTCTGTCCCCTCAGAGCAAAACAAAGTTCCAGGTTTGGACCTGATCTTGGGCCTTTATGTGTACATAAATCATATGGGATGATCTGGTTAAATGCTAGCCTGCAGGGTTGATTATCTCTGTGATTGACGGGTAACTTGTCCAGGGTGTCTCTTGCTCAGTGGCAGCTGGAATAGACTCAAGCTCCCCACCAATCATTAATAGGATTAAGTGAATATGGAAATTACCACCGAATAAACATATTACTGAACAGGTACTTTGTTTTTGTGGTGAAATCCAAAGAATGAAACAATGTAATTGCTCTAGTTGCAAGAATTCTGAATTTTCTTCAAGTCTTCATCGAAGTTCCGTTCTGCTCCAAACACATCGATTTTTGTGCTCTCGGCTGACTTCTGTCTCTCTGCAGACAAACTCTCCATTGCCTGGAGTGATTCTCTGTGTCTGAGAAATGAGAAGACTGTGAAATGATCTTGTCTCTGTTCTTCCTCAGTGTGATGGTGATGCAGCTTTAAAAAAAGCTATTCAGTGCTGGGAATTCTTGGCATGAAGAAAGTACTTAGCAGTGGACGCAGAGCTTCTTGCGCAAACGTCGCATCCATTATCACAGAAACCGAAGACGAGCCATCAGAGCCTGGAAAACTTATTGGGTGCTTGCTATTGCATCAGTTCTCACAACAGTTGGAAGGGTAATGGATGATGTCCGTCTTTAATGCCTCCGTGCTTTCTGTTCCCTCAATGAACACTTGAGGGCAGTAGAAATATGCCTCACGGTGAGTATTCTCCCTCTGCTGAGCCCTTATGATGCATTCAGGCCAAGCTGGTTGGCAAGCAGCAAGACTAATTATGATTGATCCAGAGATAAGAGAATTAATATTGAAAATGCAGTAAAAGTATGAAATGTGGATTCAGTCAAAAGACAGAAATCCCTTTTTACTTTGCCCTGAGTTGTCTTCAGCTGCCATTCATCACTTTGCTGGACACAGTGAAATAAGAGAGAAGAGAATGAAAAAGAAAAGTGAAAGTGGAAGTGAATCAAGACAATTTTTAATGAATTTATACATCAAATGTAAGAGTTAAGCCACAGGGTGAGACAGAAGGTCTTTTGGATATTAAATGTGAGCGAGGAAACAATAGACTTCAGATTTTTTCAACAAAGATTGTGATAAAAGGAGTGGAATTGTTAAACTTTGATCAATGCCACCCTCTTTAGCCAAAGATCTGCATTTATAGCGCGTGTTAATAGGAAAAAAGAGTCAAATCAGAACTGAATATCAATAACAGATAAGAGCCTTTCCGTCAGAATAAACAGCAACAAAAAAGAGATTTCTTCTCTAAGATTATTCATATGCATTCCCAGGCAATGATGCTTCCGCACCAACACAAAAATGTCTCCTTTATTTTGCATTAGATCTTACTCTGTATTGCTCCTTTTCTCCCAGCCATGTGATTTATTCCACCCCCCAACGCAGCTTCTGCCGTATCTACAAAGACCGGAGGAAACTCCGGAATAAATGGTGACCGGCTGCAAGGAAGATATGAAAATGTATCATTTGTAGGGACAGAGAGAGCTGTTGCGCAGTTGTCTGCTCCAATTTGAATGAATTTATGCATTTCAAGGTGAAATAGAGGGCTGAGCATTGTCATATGGTCATTTCACTGATACACTTATCTAATATTTTTCACTCTCTGCCCTATCTCTGTCTGTAAACCTTATTATTAGGGCAAAGCAGGGAGGTAGGTAGTGTGGTGGGAGGTGTGTGTTGGTGTATTCACGGTGTGGAGGAGTCTGGTGTGAATATGATGAATGAGATAGTTAGGAGGCAGTGAATTTATGGCTGTGAATGCAGCCATCCATCCTGCCCTGCAGTCCCAGGCTGTCCTCAAGGGCACTGTTCTCCTCCAGGTCGCATCTTGGGATCCCACAGCTGCCGCTGCTGTGGAGACAACACCTGGGCTGTCCAGGTAAACGATGCAGCAGTCATCCTCATTCCCCTCGCTGCATGTTAAGCAATGGTTAATTAGCAGGCAATGAGCACAAGCTGCTAATGTACGTGTAATAGTGGGAAGGCCAAGAGGTGCCGGCAAGAGTCCGCCTTTATTAATTAGTCCTCTCATTTGTCCGCTATAGATCACCTTGAGTATTACAGCACAGCTTGGCCTTTTATGTGGATGATGTACAGTATGCCCTGCATAAATAAGAGTGATTACTCTTTAGCCTTAAATAATTAACAGTGAAAGAGTGTGTAATGTGACTTAAGGCATGTCAAATAAAATTTAACTGGAAAATTTGTGCTTGAATCCCAATGACATAATGCCAATTGCCAAGTGATCCATAGTCTGCATAGTGTGTTTACCAACATGGCAATATACATATATATCAGGGATGTCCGATGCCTACCGATATTATCTGCCTATATTGCCATTAAAATGTGATATAGGAAAATATCGGTATTGTTTTTTTGGGCCAATATTTTGAAAAATAAAGTCTCGCAAGATTTTGTTATGGCGCAATGAAATCTCGCTAGATCTTGTTCTCCTTAGCAGCTGTCCAGCATGTATAATGGTGCATTGCAGTTGTCTCGGGATTCTGAGGAGACGCGAGTTGGTGACGTCATAACCAGGTATTTTGCATTCCAGTTGCACTCAGGAAAAATTACATATGTCCAAAACAGCCTATTTGTGAGCTAGAACAGCTAGAAAATAACACATTTCTAGCTAGAAAAATAACACAGACATTATAACAATGTTACCATGACAACAACAGTCAATTTCAGTGTGCGTGTTTGATAAACAACACATATTCTCGCTGCATTTTAAAGAAAAAAAAATGCAGTGAGACCGTAAAATTCAACAACAACAACTTGGTGCTGTTTACACTTGAAACTTGATTAGTCAGTCATTTTCTGTACCGCTTATCCAGTTCAGGGTCGCGGGGGTTGCTGGAGCCTATCCCAGCGATTATCAGGTGAGAGGCGAGGTACACCCTGGACAGGTCGCCAGTCTGTCACAGGGCCAACACAGAGAGACAGACAACCATTCACGCTTACATTCACTCCTAAGGACAATTTAGAGTGATCAGTTAACCTAACATGCATGTCTTTGGATGGTGGGAGGAAGCCGGAGTACCTGGAGAGAACCCACACATACACGGGGAGAACATGCAAACTCCACACAGGAAGGCGACTGGTGGAATTGTTCGAACCCCCTCCCCAGCCGGGAATCGAACTAGCAAACATGGACTATCAAAGTCCCTGTTTTTATGGAAGAACTTCATATCCCAGCATTCCTTTCAGAGTCATGTGACTATGGTGCAGCTGCTGCTGCTACAGACTAACTTGCTTTGAAGCTGCTTCTAATATGTCTGGCTTTAAGTTGTTGGTTAAGTTGCCAAGTTGTCAGAAACAGTATAATTAGCCACATGTTGGCTAATACTTGCGAGTATCTGATATATGGCAGCCAGACTCCTCTGACTGAGTTAAGGAGATTTTAGGAACTTTGGAGTGGTCTCTCTGAGAAACTTTCAGTTTTGCGTTTTCAGTGTCGGGTATTTGGATTCGATTTAAGTTTGGGAATTTTTCGTTTTTTAAATAAAAGACATATCATCCCCCAAACTCCTAATATATATATATATATATTTATATATATATATATATATATATATGTAGTACCCCCCAAAAATTTGAATATCCTGTAAAAGTTCTTCAGTAAATTGCAGCTTAAAAGTTGCAATTTATATATTGCATAGATAAATAATATTCAAATCAATACATTTCAAGCTTTTATTTGTTTGTAAGACTTGCAGCTTTGGAAAACCTCAAATTCAAAAACTCAAAAAATTAGAATACAGTGAAAAGCTCCAGTATTGTAGCTCAGACTGTCACATTCTAATCAGGTTAGTAATCCAAAACACCTCCATAAGTGCCCTGAGCCTTTCAAAAAGTCCCTGTCTTGGTTAAGAAGAATTCACAATCATGGGGAAGACTGCTGATCAGACAGTTGTGCAGAAAACCATCATTGACTCCCTGCACAAGGTGGGAAAGACACAAAAAGTGATAGCAGAAGAAGCTGGATGTTCTCAGAGTGCTGTCTCAAAGCACATTCATGGACAGTTAAGTGGAAGGAAGAAGTGTGGAAGAAAATGGTGTACAAGCTAGAGGGCTGGCCGCAGCCTGGAGAAGATGGTCAGTGTTAATTTTCCCAGTCTGTGATGACCTGGGGATCCATGTCAGCTGCTGATGTTGGTCCTCTGTGCTTCATTAAGGCCAGCATAAATGCAGCCTTCTACCAGGACATTTTGGAGCACTTCATGCTTGCTTCAGCAGACCAGCTGCATGGGGATGCAAACTTCATCTTCCAGCAGGACTTGGCACCTGCCCCCATTGCCAAAAGTACAAAATCCTGGTTCAACAACCATGGGATCACCATGCTTGATTGGCCCGCAAACCCACCTGACCTGAACCCCATCGAAAATCTGTGGGGTATTGTCAAGAGAAAGCTGAACGGAAAGAGACCAAACAATAAAGAAGAGCTCAAGGCTGTGATGGAAGCATGTTCATCTTCCATAACACCTGATATGCCACAAGCTGGTAGCATCCATGCCACGCCCAAACCAAGTATTAAGTACAGAGGCAAGATTTTATTTTAGAGGGCCTGACATTTTTGCTTTTAAAAATCCTTTTATACTTGATTTCATACAATATTCTAATTTTTTGAGTTTTTGAATTTGAGGTTTTCTTAAAGACACACAATGTAACTTTTAGACATTAAAAATCTGTGTTTCTGACTCATTTTTATGTCACACCAACATTCATTATGCGCATTTTCGAGCCGTCGGTGCCCAGAGCTGTCCCGGGGCTCAGAAGCAGCACTATGTAAGATTCCCATCCGGGACGCGACCGTGACGTTGCAGCCAACTATTGGTTGCAGCACCGCGTCACTCACTAGCAACCGGATGTAAGCCAGGTATCAACATCGCGGGTGTTTTGAATGCGCATCATGTCGAATTCGGTAAAGAAACGCAAGGAAACATCACCGGAGGAAGAGAGGAAAAGAAACAGAGGAAGGGACAGAACAAGAGTCAAGATAAGACTGTCTATTACTGGCTGGAGTGAGCTTACAGTACAGGTACGAACAAGATGGATGCGAGTTTAGCTGCCGATAGGGGGCGCGTCACTTAGAAAACTGCTGAAAGTTCCGTTGTGTGTCTTTAAGCTGCAAGTCCTAATCAGAAACATCCATTCAAATAAAAGCTTGAAATGTATTGATTTGCATATTATTTGTCTATAAAATATGTAAATTGCACCTTTCAAGTTGAATTATAGAAATACATGAACTTTTTCACAATATTAAAATTTTTGGGGTAGTACCTGTATATAGTACCCAGTTCTCTCTGGGTACTCCAGGTTCCTCCCACCGTCCAAAGACATGCATGTCAGGTTAATTGGTCACTCTAAATTGCCCCTGGGAATGAATGTGTTTGTAGCTGGGATAGGCTCCAGCAACCCCCCCGACCCTTAACTGGATAAGTGGTACAGAAAATGACTGATATAATATATATGTATATATATATATATATATATATATATATATATATATATATATATATATATATATATATACATGTATATACACACTAAATGTGAAGCCAGTTGATTGCTTTGATATTTCATTCATGTAACAAGAGCGTTACATCTCATCTAAAAAGTTGGAAAAAATCACCCCAGTACTTGCTTCCCTTTATTGGCTTCCAGTCCAATATAGAATTTTAAGATTCTTTTGTTTTTAAGGCTTTAAATGGACCAGCCCCTCAGTATATGGCTGATTTCACTGAGTTATACAAACCTTCAAGAACTCTGAGGTTAGCATATGGAATGGCACTGGTGGCTCCCAGATCCAAACTTAAAACTAGGGGTGACAGGGCTTTTTCAGTGGCAACCCCTACAATGTGGAACATGTTGCCTGTGCATATTCGTACTTGTGACAATATGTCATAATTTAAATCACTTTTAAAAACACATCTATATTCAAGGGCTTATGGTAGAGTACAGACTCCCCTTTTCTTCCCTCCTCCCGAGCTTTATATGTCTCTATTTTTACTTGATGTTTGAATATTAATTGTGCTTTTCTTGATTTTATTTTAAATTATTGTATTGTTATTGTCTCCATGTACAGCATTTTGGTGGGCCTTAGGGCTGTTTAAATGTGCTCTAGAAATAAATTTAACATTGACATTGACATCATCTTGATCACTCCAGGTTATGAAATAGTAAATTTTACACTTGTCAGGTTGCACAAAAGAATTGCTGTATCATTTTTGATGCGTAAAAAAGTGCCCAGCTTTTTGTAATTCCACCCTTGATGAAGACTTTCTGTGCAGTCACTGCTGCAGGCGGCCATCCGCCAGCACTGGAGTCATTTTATTATTCACAGGTGGTGAATCATCTTTTTAAAGGTTGTGCATTCTCTGTATCTTGCAAATAAAACTGTTTTTCTCTGTCATGCTCCCTGAACAAATGAATTTAGTGCACAAGGAAAATATGTAGTGAAATAAAGGGAGGACAAAGGTGAGACAACAATGTTTATTCAATATGTTAATGGTGACGACGTGCCTCCCTGTTATCTGGAGGATTCAGAGCCACCAAGGAATAAATAACCTTATCTTGAAAGATGATGAAATAAATGAAAAACACCTATACTTCAAACAATAGTGTCTAATCTTTGCTGCACAACAAATTGCAGTGGAGCACTTATTGTGCAGCGGTTACATGTTGAATGACTCTTTATAGTCTGACATTTCATTTTTAGACAAGAACTTGACTCCATGTTAAATAACTCTCTGATAACTTTGAACTGGGCTTCGAAGGCTTTTTCTGCTAATATTTTCCCAGTAGGATGCGGATGCTGATGCAGGTTAATTTTTGCATTGAAATACTTTGAGAAATGACATCACTTCCCTCTTACATCATCCTGTCTTTGTTGTTGGCCAGTAAAGCCACATCATACCCTGATTTTGGTTCTGGAGTAAAGAACATACGTGGTCTAAAGGCTGTTCTGACAAGATTTTTGAAGATTACTAGAACCAGAAGGACATTGCGTGCTCATGTGTATTTACTGTTTGTGTTTAGTGTGTGTTTAGCAGCTTTAGCAGCTGCAGGAGCCATGGGGGCCCCCGGGCTCCAGAAGACGTCAGACCCAGCTGGCTGCCTCCAGGGAAGGTCAGGATGTGCTGACAGCTTCCTGGGGCAGATGAAGGAGCAGAAGTGGCTCTGCTTCTCATCTGCAGCTCGTTCGGATGTCTCTTAGGATGGTGCAGAACAACACACTACATCCGGTCTCTCTGTAATCAACAATTTTCAAGGGTTTATTGAAAAGCAGGTGTATCTGATAGAAGGTGGAGTGAAGTGATGTGCATCCTTTATATACAGTCATCCTCAAAATTATTCAGACCCTCCAATTAAAGACACAACGGAACTTTTAGCAGTTTTCTCAGTGATGCGCCCCCTATTGACGGCTAAACTAGCATCCATCGTAGCTGTACTGTGAGCTCACTCCAGCCATGAAAGACAGTCTTATCTTGACTCTTGCTCTGTCCCTTTCTCTCTTTGTTTTCCTCTCTTCCTCTGGTATCGTTTCCTTGCGTTTCTTTGCCAAATCCGACATGATGCGCCTTCAAAACACCCGCTGTATTCATATCTGGTTCATATCCGTTTTCTAGTAAGTGACGCGATGCGCAACCAATTGTCGGCTGCAACATCACAGCCCCATCCCATATTGGAAACTTACATACTGCTATTTCTGAGCCCCGGGACGCCTCTGGGCCGTGACGGCTCAAAAATTAATGTCGGTGTGCCATCAAAATGAGTCAGAAACGCATTTTTTTAAGCTCTTAAAGTTGTGTGTCTTTGAAGAAGGAAAAGAAATCAGCTGTCAGTGAAAAGAGTTGAAATTGACAAAAGTAATAATAACATCATGACATTGATTTTGAATTGTGGTACAACAAAAATATTAAAAACATACAAACAAAAAATAAAACAAGCAAACAAGCATGATGGAGCTCCGCGGCTAAAATTTTGTTGAGCAACACTTTGAGGCAATCACAGCAATCAGGTCTTTTCTGGAATATTCAAAAAGACTTCTACACCTGTTAAAAGGTATGTTGGTCCACTGTTCATGGGAAAGGTGCTCTAATGTGTCTGAGAGAGTTGTTTTTTTTATTATTATTATTATTATTTCCGACCACAATTCAAAAACATTAATTTAATTCCCTAAATTATAATTTTGTAAATTTTTGTTTATTATTAGTTTCTTTAGTTCCTTGTTATTTGAATTACTATTGTCAATTTAGCCTTTTCTTTATTTGGAGTTTATGAATAATTTTAAGGACGATAGATAGATAGATAGATAGATAGATAGATAGATAGATAGATAGATAGATAGATAGATAGATAGATAGATAGATAGATAGATAGACTTCTAAAATGATGTTGAAAATGAACCTCATTCACTCATTCATTCATAAACCGGCAGCATATTCCACTTTGTCATGATTTAACACAACTACACAAAGAATTAGAAATAGTGTGTGAAAAATGTAGTTATCTGTATGATTAATTAGTTTGCGTATAAAATGGTACTTTCTTTTTACATGACTGTTGTCTCTCTCATGCACATTTAAAAAGAGCATCCTTGTGAATATCAGCCTGGTTTCCTCTGTTTAATTATCCTAACACTGAAACAGCTGGGTAACGCCAGACATTATTACCTCGCCTGTCTCTGAATAGTTTCATCCTTCTCACAGAGATAAAGCCTACCCATCATCAGCACCATCGGCCTTCATCATTTACAGCCTTGAAATAAACAAAAAGACAAGCTCTAGGTGTGGAGGTCACGTGCAGCTGTGATCCCGGCAGCCATCCTACAATTTTAGGTGCCTTCCTCTTCGCTTGGCAGCCTCCATATTGATTTGATTAGTTCCTAATTAAAACTTGGCAGGCTGGGCCGGGCACGGAGGAGATCTCTCAATTAGCGGGGTGTCAGAGAATCTAATTCTCTCTTTTTCACCCTCTCCTTCTGTCCGTCTTTCTCTTTCCCTTCCTGCTCTATCGCACATCTCCGTCCTGTATAAAAGATGGGTGAAAATGGATGAAGGGTAATTCTCTTAGGAAAGAGATTGAGCACTCTTGTGGAGCTAAAAGCATCCAGTCCCATAATCCTTCAGCTAATCTTTGCTTAAAGATGCAGTTTGCAAGTTGTAAAGAAAACGGCTGCCAGTGAGCATTTGTTTGGGCATGTTGCCTCCAGCACGCCTTGATGCTTGCTACCTTTTCTTCTCCTGGCAAGTTAAATGCAAGCTGTTGCAGTTTTTTAGTTGTATGCCTCTGGGAGAATGACGTAAGAGAAGATTGTGTTCCTGTGTGTAGATTTTCAAAGCTCACTTAATAGGTCAAGCTTTGAGAGGATACATTCAGGCATTCATTTCATGATGACATTTAAGATATTTTTATTTACTTAAATCTTAAAAACTGTATCTTTGTGGGGAGAAAGACAGGCTATATCTCAAAGTCCTTTCAGGGTTGAATGTTTTCGGTGGTAAAATAATCTCTTAATCCGGAAGATTGACTGCTTCCTCTTTCAGATCTTTGTCTCTGTCAGCCACTCAGACTGGAAAAGGTAAATCCTCCAACATAATTTTTTATTAAACGCATCGCTTTAAGGCATCGAATGGGGAAGCAGTTTTACAAAAATGGAGTATGTCTCCTCTAATTTGTTTACTTTGAGAATCACATTCGGTTGAATTTAAGATGTGGAGCAAGAAAAAAAAAAAGAAAAAAGAAAAAAAAAAAACCCAGAGCATAACTGGGGACTATTTGTTTATGTTGTTATCAGTTAGAAGCAGGAGCCTTGGCTTCCAATGACTTCGTGTCTCCAGGCTCAGCTCCCACATCGACCCGGCTTTTCAATCAGCTTCCCACCAGTATTGAAAGAAAAAGCTATTACTGTCAAAATGCATCATTGTGAAGTTAATGTATGTCCACAAATGGAGACACACACACTCACAGCCCATGTTTTCTATTGGACAAGTTAAAGATTTTAAGACAGAAAGGGTGACATTTTTGAGTCGTAGAGTAAATAGACATTTTCTGATAATCAATCATCTCTTTTTATTTAGTTTTGCTCACTTTAAAAGTCTATGAGGCTACAAATGAAGAAACACCTCTCCAACTCTTCTCCGTACAAACCAATACATTACAGCTCTCCTAAATGTCTGTATTGTTAAGTGTGGCTGTCATCCTCCTGCTCCTGGCAAACTGGACAGGGTCTGCATTCATTAGTCAGCTTCATGCTCTTATATAATATTTACAAGCTGCGGTTTATGTGACTGCAGAGACTGGGAGCTTCCAATGAAGCTTTGTCAAGGCCGGACTGCAGGAGAGCTGGCTCACCTTGGATCCGACTTATAGGGACTTTTTATATGTCCCTCCATTTTGCAGTGCAGCAGCACAATTTAGAAAGTCAGCAGTCATCAGATGTTGTTGTTTCCTGCAGCAGTCACGATGTGATTAAGGCTGATTTGAATACACTGCAAAATCGAACCAATTGGCTTTACTTAAATAAATATGCACACTCGTAGCCGTAAAAGATAATGTTTTTATTAAGTAGAATCCACTAGAATGACAGTAGTTTGAAGAACTTTTTTGAACTTTTTTGAACTTGATGAATCTAATTATGCTGTAATAATAATGGATTAGATTTATATTGCACTTTTTTTCCTATCCAGGAACTCAAAGCGCTCACAGTAGGTCCATTATTCATTCACTCCTCATTCATACGTGGTGATGGTAAGCTATGTATGTAGCCACAGCTGCCCTGGGGCAGACTGACGGAAGCGTGGCTGCCATTTCGCGCCTACGGCCCCTCCGATCACCACCGGAACCATTCACACACATTCATACAAGGCAACGGTTGAGTCATCATCATTTGTTCATTAGTACTTAAAAAAACAAAACAAAAAAACATACCCATTTTTTGTTAAGTGCAAAAACAACACTTTTTACCCTGGCTGGGCCCCCCCCCCTGAACGGAACCCTGACCCCCCCCTGGGGGAACCACTGAATTAGGTTGTGGAAGAAACTATGATTAACTCGTAGGCATATTCGATATTGGCTATTTTACAGCTATATTTACAGATATTGTCCAATTCTTAATTTCCGATATCAACCAATACCAATCTATATAGGCAACTGTGAGGTTGTATCTCTCATATTTTGAGAGATGCAGTGCCTTTAAAAAGTATTCACGCCTTGGATGTTTTACCTTTTTATTGCTTGAGTAAATCAGTAATATTCAACATAATTTGGCTTTTGTGACCAAAAATTATTTAAAAAAAAATCCTCTTTAATGTCAAGTTAAAACTGATTTCTACAAAATATTTTTTATCAAAAATTTATTTGACATAATAAAAGAATAACAACATACAATACAGACAACAAAACATTGTGGGCTGATATTCCACCTTACTCATCACACCCTGAAAAAGAAAAAAAAAATCATCTCATGTTTGAAAAAGGAATGGGAAAAAGTATAAACTTATGTTTATATGTAATGACAATTAAATAAAAAGGCGTAACATAAAAGAAATTATTGCATAAACATTCACCCCCTTCATGTTGGTACACTCACCGCATGGAGTTTGTGTGGAGGTTTCAATCAGGCTTGCACATTTAGACGCTGAAATTTTATTTCATTCTTTCTTGCAAAATTGTTCAATTTCTCTCAGGTTGCGCGGGGATCAGGAGTGAACAGCCCTTTTCAAGTTCAGCCTATTAGATGGAGAACAAAGGAAAAACACCCAAGGGGGCAAATGCTTTTTTAAGGCACTGTACAGTACAATATTGTTCTCCGAGAGCAAAGTTCCTAAAATAGCCTTAATTTAGCCAGAGGAGTTCTTTTTGGACATCTGGCTGCCATATATCAGATACTAGCAGGTATTGGCCAACATGTAGCTAATTATAATGTTCCTGACAACTTGTTAACTTAACCAACAACTTAAAACCAGAATATCAGAAGCAGCTTCAAGGCAAATCAGTCTGTAGCAGCAGCAGCTGCACCGTAGTCACATGACTCTAAAAGGAATGCTGGGATATGAAGTTCTTCCAGAACAATAGTGACTTTTCTAAACTGGTGCCAATGGAACAGGATTGAAAAAATGTTAAAAAGAAGATTTATTAACAAAATCTTGTGGGATCTCTGTGTTCCGTTATGAAATCTCATGAGATGTCGGTAAATATCAGTATGATAAAAACCCATGCCGACATTTTTCGATATCACATTTTAATGCCAATTTTGGTCCATAATATCAGTAGGCCGATATCAGACATAATTCCATATAAATAAGTTGCAATAATTCACTAAATCTTAGTTTTTTAAGAAAAACAAACAAACACATGATTACTTCAAGTGCACCTTACCTAAAGTAACTGATTAACTCAAAATCTTTCTTGCTATGCAGCAAGAACTTTGTGAGGGTTTTGCAACAATAATGTCAGACCACAGACGTCTCTGTCACGGTGCAGCAGCTGTCTATGTAAAAGGTTTTAATTACCAGTAACTGGAGAGCAGTCACATGTCACCATCAACATTATGTATAACTCCTCAATTTTCATTGTGAAAATTATGTCCATGTATTTACCATCAGTCATCATACTAGGATTATTGCTGATGTGAGGACAATATGAAGACCATAAAATAAAAGAAACAACAACAACAAAAAGAAATGTTGCTGCTTGGATGATGGAAAATGGACATGACAATAGAGTTTATTATAAGTTTTATCTTTTTTTTTCTTTACATCTTTCTACAATTAATCAGAGCCTTTTTGTGCCATTTGAATTATTGACCAACCAAATTATAATAATTTTAAAAAACAAGAAATACTTTTAGAAAGTACTGGATCATTTCAACTGCCAAAAAGTAAAAGTCTAATCATGAACTACGTCTAATTTGTTATTAATAGAAGTGAACTGCATTGTGGAAAATCTTGCTCCCCTGCATGTCACAATTTTTTTTCTCATTTTTTCTCATTTTAATTACATTGATTCAACTTCAAGTTTTTTTTTTTTTTTTTTTTTTTTTAACATTTTCCCCTCCAAAGGTCTTATAATTTATTTAAGATTAGAGTTGCTAACAATGAGATTAAAGTTAAGTTATATCCACTAGATATAATCTATCAAAACCAAAGCTCCATTTCACAGTATAAGAGAAACCTAAACCACTTTTTGTAAATAACGAGAACCAGTAATGATCAGATTAGTCCTTTTGTTCATACAAAGGAAGTCTCAGATTATTTTACAGTTATTGAGCAATATATGCTGATCTGATATCAATACAATGGAGAGAGCATTCGACTCATATCACATCACATGAGCAATCTGCTGTTTCTGTTGATGGCCTCCTTTCACTCTCATTTGCTAGCTGGCTTTGTTTGTCATTTTTCCTCAAAGGTTTGTTTGGAGTTGGCAGTTATTTCTGCTCATATAACACTACAAACCCACAAAGAACTACATAATGTAGCAGTTTCTGTTAGGTCTGTCGGCTCTTTAGCCAGTTGAATTTGTCTGTTTGTTCATTTGATCGACATTTTGAAGGAGCACTATATAACTTTTTGACCTTAGAAATATACGTTTGTGACTCATTTTGGTGGCATGGTGACATTTATTATGCACGTTCCTCTGCCCTTTTCAGTTTGAATATTTCCCATCATGCCTTGTGACTCTACTGTTCAATCCTGCACCATTAATTAAGAGTATACAGTTGTGTGAAAAAGTGTTTGCCCCCTTCCTGATTTCTTACTTTTTTGCATGTTGGTCACACTTAAATATTTCAGATCATCAAAGAAATTTATATGTGAGACAAAGATAACACAACTAAACAGAAAATGCTTTTTTTTTTTATTAAGATTTTTATTTTTAAGGGGGGGGGGGGGGGGGGGATCCAAACCCACATGGCCCTGTGTGAAAAAGTGATTGCCCCCTAAACCTAATAACTGGTTGGGCCACCCTTAGCAGCAACAACTGCAATCAAACATTTGTGATAACTGGCAGTGAGTCTTCTACAGCGCTGTGGAGGAACTTTGGCCCACTCATCTTTGCAGAATTGTTGTAATTCAGCCACAGTGGAGGGTTTTCCAGCATGAACCCCCTTTTTAAGGTCATGCCACAACATCTCAATCAGATTCAGGTCAGGACTTTGACTAGACCACTCCAAAGTCTTTATTTTGTTTCTCTTAAGCCATTCAGAGGTGGACTTGCTGGTGTGTTCTGGATTATTGTCCTGCTGCAGAACCCATGTGCGCTTCAGCTTGAGGTCACCAACAGATGGCTGGACATTCTCCTTCAGGGTTTTTTGGTTGACAGCAGAATTCATGGTTCCATTTACCATAGCAAGTCTTCCAGGTCCTGAAGCAGCAAAACAGCCCCAGACCATCACACTGCCACCACCCTATTTTTATTGTTGGTTTGATGTTCCTTTTCTGAAATGCCTTGCTGCTTTTACGCCAGATGTAATGGGACCTACACCTTCCAAAAAGTTCAACTTTTGTCTCACCAGTCCACAGAGTATTTTCCCAAAAGTCTTGGGGATCATCAAGAAGCTTTCTGGCAAAACTGAAACGAGCCTTTATGTTCTTTTTGCTCAGCAGTGGTTTTGGTCTTGGAACTCTGCCAGGCAATCACTTTTCACACAGGTCTGTGGAGGTTTGGATCCCCCCCCCCCTTACTAACAACTTCATTTAAAAACTGCATTTTGTGTTTACTTGTGTTATCTTTGTCTCACATTTGAATTTGTTTGATGATCTGAAACATAAGGTTGACAAAGATCAAAATCAGGAAGGGGGCAAACACTTTTTCACACAACTGTATGTGCTCAACTCATGTTTCCTTGGTGTGTTATCAGATTTTAAACTATCAAAATTGATGGTAATCTTAAAGAAAGCCTCTCCTCACAATTCCCATTTACCATCAAAGTAATCAAGGACAGGAATCCTGGTTAAAGTCAATATAAATTTAAATATTTTACTTAATAAAAATGTTAAAGAATTTAATGTGTCAAGCAGCTATGTTATGACATTTCAAATTAACACTATAGGGTGTTACTTATCTCAAAGAGTAAAAGCTTATTAACAATGTCAGTGTTGATCAAGTTTAACTCAATAATGAAAATCAACTCTTATTAGTGTTAAATCAACACAAAAAATTCAACACTACGTCCAGTGTAACTTTAACACTGTACAGGGCAGGACAAAATGTTACCTGGCTTCGTGTTAAAAGTGACTCTTAAAGTGTTACTCCAACACTGCTGATTTTACCATGCTGGCTACTTGGCCTTTGGCTGAATGGTCAGCACGCATGACTCAGGAGTGAATGTAGCTCTTTGCAAGCAAGAAAAATCCCACACTCAGATCAGTAGAAAAACATCATGAGGCAGTGTGTTCCACTCATCAGTGGAGAGTGGGTGCACCAGAAATGGCAGAAGGTATAGGCATCACATATCGACATGGAGCCAAGTCACTTCTTTTAGGTAGTTTTATGATGTATACTCTATTTTCAAAACTACTGAAGTCAACACAGTTATTTGATTGAGTTATTAAAGGGAATTATGCACCAGAGAATGACATGATACTTTCTCTTTAACAGAATCCGACCTGAAGACCTCAGGCCAAAGTACAGGCCTGGATCAGACCAGTGATGTAGTTGGGTGTCTGTACATGAAGGGCTCTGAAAGGACCAGATTAGCCTTCTCTCGGGGTGAGAAAATCTGCCATAATTCAACAGTGCTGCTTTAACTTTTCTAAACATTTTTTTTTGCTCTTGTGTATTCCTAAAATTTACATCTTGTGCCTCTGGGATTACAGTGAACCCAACAAGTTTTTATTTAAAGAAAATAAAATGTCATTTATTTTTTTTGTCACACCTCCAGTCTGATCTGAATGAAGTGAAATGAACAACCCCATTATTTTCAGATTATATGATGACCCTGAAAAAATAATTTGAAAACATTTTATCAGGGTCAAAATGACCCCAAAGGACTGCAACTTTACTTATACTTTAAAAACAACAAAATTGACCAGGGTGCTACATTATGTAATAAAAATGGAACAATGGATTTCATCAAAAAATCAAATCAAAATGTCAACAAATCATGCTGTACCAAAGACCAATGTAAACAAGTAGGTTTTAAGACATGATTTAAAACTAGATACAGAGGAGGGCTGTGTAATATATATTGGCAGCTCGTTCCATAGTTCGAGTGCTGCCACTGCAAAGGCCTGGTCCCCTCTGACTTATCCTAGCTACACTCAGGAGGAGTTGGTCTGCCGATCTGAGAGATCAAGATGGTGTATATGGTCAGAGCAGCTCAGAGAAGTACAGGGGTCAACAACATTCAAACACCTCCCCCCAGCATGCTTGCAACACACCATGAGCGTCTCGCAGTGCACACAAACATGGCTGCTCGCTGCTGTTATCTGTGCAGCCGTTTGTTCCTAAAATCCACCAAAAAGAAAAAAAATGGATGTGGATCAAGTCATGGAGGTGTTGACGTTGGCAGTGTGTGGATGTTTTAATCCACAGAAGGCGTAGGAGGTGAGCGAATTATGACTTTTAGAAATGTGGTTACTCTGCTGTTTACTAGCAAGCTAACAAGCTATCCACTTCAGTAGTATGTGTCTGCAGTCCCGGAGACTGCAGTTTCAGACCCGCAGTTTTAGACCCGCAGGTTCAGACCCCTTCTTTCTCGCGACAACACCCTCTATTGTACGTTAAAAAAAAAACTAAATTTCTGGACCAGCCTGTTGCTTCTAGACGCCTCATTATTCATGTAAATTGCACAACCCAAACACCTTTTGTTCAGAATTTACACCTTTAGGTGCAATTTAGCCTAAAGTTTAAAGGGATATTGTGTAAGTTCTCCTGTGTTTTATTCACAAAAACTGATTATTTGGTTCAAAAGTGTTTTTTCATTAATCAGTGACCACTCCCATCAACAAACTGAAGTGCTCCTCTAAGTTCTAAATTTGCCGTTCGTATCATTCATTTACACATCGAGCGGGGCGGCTCGGTGGAGGCTGCCATGTCGTATCGCCATGTTTTTGCGTTCGGGAGAAGCGTGACGGTAGGAAAACACAGAAACTCACCGGACACACCGGAGTTTTCAGCTCAGTTCGAGGTAATGCCTTTGAAAAGTCACCGCGCTGCAGTGGGGAGAAACTAGCGTCTCACTGACGCTGGGTTCACGTGCAGTCGGGCAGACGGCCGTTGGTAACAAACCAGATGTCATTTTAATCAATGAAGCCGAGCAAAAGACGGTAAAACATGGGTCAGGGAAAACAATACGACATCGCCATGACAACCGAACAGATGTGGACTGATGTCACTGTAACTGACGGACCACGTCTTCACATAGAGGCCGGTGATAACTTTACATGCAGCGGATGTCGTCGGTCTGCCCGGTTTCACGCGAATGCAGCATGAAAAGTACGAGGGAGCTGCTCCCGATTACACAGTGTCCCTTTAAGTATTTTTGTAACAACAGTCATAAGGGTTTAACAGCAAGCTATTAAATTATATAATTAAACTAAGCAACTCTGGAAGCTGCCATTGTTCCAAGTGAGAAGGTGCTTTTATGGAGTGAAAATGGAGATGTACTGCAGGCCCTTTTCAGTATTCAGCTATCATGAGAAATGTCAACTATGTTGAACAAGAGCGATGAGGAGATACAAGTGAGACAGAATTAATCTTTTCATGTCATAATTGAAATCCAGATCATTTATAATAATTGATACTTCAACTAACGTCATAAATACATTTATAAATCACTTCCACAGCTACTACTAAAGTTCCATGAAGTTCTATATGATGTAATTGTTGGGATATAAACTAATTTTTTTATAGCATCGAGACTTTGAATTAAATATGACAACAGTCATGTTTCCTTTTTTTCTGTGAGACTGAGACAAAAATAGGAAAAACAGAAATGGTTTTAATTATTTTATTTCAGGGCTTGATCTACACAGAAAAGACAAACATCGTATGGCTGAAAAAGAAATACTGAACATGTACATATCCATCACAATTTACACTGAAGTATTCTGGACAACAGCAAAGTCAGTATCAGACTGACATCTTTAAATTGAAAGGTCTTCTTTCTTCTGTGCCCGAAAATCCCAATAGCAAGCGGCCCCGGGAAATGACGGACTTGGGAATATAACCGAAAGGAGAAAAGATAACCCACCCAGTTAAGGAAGAAGTACTATCTCGATACCCCCCCTTCCTTTTAACATGAAATTTTTTAAGAAAAAAAAGAAAAATATAGAAACCGGCCCCGGCGACTCCCAGCTGCCCTCATAGTAACGCCCTTTTATTTTTTTATAAAAAATAAAATATATTTAAAGATATATAAAAAAAAAATCCCCCTATATTAAAAAAATATTGTTAATAAATAAAATTATTTTTTTAACCCATGTTAACCTTTTTATTTCTTCTTTTTTTTTTGCTTTTTTTTTTTGGGTTTTATTTGGGGTTTTTTTTTCTTTTAGCCCCCACCCCCCGCCTAATGGAGGAATGATTATTTTTTTTATAAGAAACCAAGTTTCATTCTTCTGAGCCGGAGTTTGCCCCTTGACTGACTTAATAGCATATACATAGTTATAAACATCAGCTGCATTTAACATACAGATATACAGACATGTTAAAGCTAAAAATAGATTAAATGTGCTGGATCCTTCTCCATTTTTTTTTATTAGTACCTAATACTACACAAAGAACAGTGCTTGTTGCATTGCAGCATGAACAATTAAGCGTTACAACACAACCCACACCTGTGAAAAGTTTATACTGTAGATGAACATGAGAGATCACAGAATTAAGAATGAATTTTTTTTATTTTTTTTATTTTCCAGAGTATTTATTTACAAATGATAACATAAACACACAAGTTAGCACGTTTGTTTGTAGCCGGTGCGGCACAACACCAGCACTTCACAGCTAGCGTTAGCATTAGCAGGCTAGCGTTAGCTGACGTGCCTAACTTTGTGCGTCTTAAAACACACAAACACAAAGATGCAAAGTAAGGCACGTCATCAAGCTGGCTAATGCTAGCTTGTTAACACCAGCTGTGTTGTCTGCCGGCTACAAACAAACGTGCTACGTTGTTTTATTATAAAGTTCAGCCCTTCACCACGACGAATCGATCGCTTTGATCCACTTCTTCCTTAGCATCACTTCAGTCGGGAGTCAATGAAAACTTAAGTATGGTTGCCGTTTATCCGATTTACAAAGTGGACAGCTATTGTTAAAATGGCCCGGAAGAGGAAATGCCTAGATTCCGGAAACTTCCGGAAACCGTGATAATCCCCTATTGGGGTGATGTACTCATACACGTGTAACCTACTAGTCAAAAGACGTGCAGCTGCATTTTGTACAAGCTGCAGTTAAGAAATGGAGGACTGGCTTATCCCAAAATAAAGTGCACGGGGCCATAAGAGAGATGTTTCATTGTAAATACCAATATTTATATTCATCTGGTAGTATCCAGTCATGCAAATGGGATTCATATGTACAGATTTTAAAGGTGCCTGGTCTTCTTTGTTTTTTAAAGCGACAGTTGAATAAACACCAGCAATAAAAGATGCCCACAGTGCAATCTTTCTCTCCTCATCTTTTGTCTGTATTTTAAGCCAGTTGTGTGTAAATGTAATGGATCAGAGACAAAATCAGAGCACCAGCTGTAGCACCACTTTGAATTTTCATAATCTTGTGTTAAAAATAATCTGAAAGAAAGAAAGTCAGTGTGTGGGAGAGACCAAAAACAAAAAGGACATGTGAAAAGGGACAGAGATGAAGAGAGAGTGTGATGGAGTCTATTTGATGGGGGTGGTACAAGAAACAGCAAACCACACACAAAAGGAGAAAGTGAAAGCCCACACAGGCCGAGGTGTGTGTGTGTAAGTGTGTGAGTGAGTGTGTGCACGTCAGGTGACAGAGAGGGATGGGAACATGGGCAGGTCCTGGTAATGAAGGACTGATAAGTCCCTATTTCCTGGGCCTGGGTTAATTGTGCCTACAGATAAAGGGTAATAAATTGTCACGGGGTAATGGCAGGAGCCTGGGCTGGGCCCTGTTCCACATTCATCATGACTGGCTGGGCCTGAGAGCCTGGAGAGGAGGCAAGACTAGGACCAGGAGGGAGAATAGAAAAGACAAGAATGAGAGGAAATGTCCGAGGACCGAGAGACGATGTGTGTTGATCTACGATACTAAACTGTTATGAAAAATGACAGGAAAAATAACAAGAGGCTGCAATTACTTTAAGGTGAAAGAACCAAAAATTCTTAACTTCAAAGTTCAGACAACTAAAAACTGTCAAATGAAAGTGAAAGGGGAAGTTCTGCAGAAACTGAAAGGCCTCAACTGTATTTTTGTGGACAATGTTGCCCTTCAGACCCCATGGCAGGAGCTCCAGCTTTCACTTGCACGGTATCTGGCTGAAGGAGATGCATTTGCACAGATATAGAGTCTTGTTTTTCCTCCTGGAATAGGATGTCCAGGTGAAAAGGGGGGAGCGTACCTCAGGTGGAGGGGTTCTTGGGTCTTGTTTATGAGTGATGGTGAAACAAACCTTTAGATTTACTGTTGGTAAGTTGCAGATTCCACTAAGATTGTCAAAAAAAAAAAGGTTAAACATTTTTCATCATCATCTTTCAAATTCAGTTTTACACCTACCTCTCTGATTTAGTAGCTTTGACCTGCTATTTGCCTCAAGTGAAAAGAACAACCAAAAGAACAGCTGAGATATTTAGGGCATTGTCTCATGGGTTTCCTCAAACGAACTAGACATGAACGATCTCGATTCTTGCAGCATGGGTCCAACAACTCTGCGCGGTCTCATGGTTGTTTCCTGAAACATTTTGAGGACCCTTCCAACTGTTCTGTTCTGATTACTGTTCTGGACTTTTGGCGCGGTCGCATGGCGCAAAAAAATACGGATCTAATCCCTTTTCTGGACTTGAGAATGTTTTGATCGTGACAAAAGTGTCCATGTGACCCCACCCTTACAGTGCTGGACAAGTTTGTCTCCTGGGCCAACACCAGCTGGATGAACACTCTGTGGCTAACAAGGGGCAAACTCTGTTGGAAAAGAGTGAAGCCTGGAGGTAAAGTTAAATAACAGTAATTCTTCCATCACCCACTAGGGATTCCAAAACAGCGTAAATCCTCATAGACTCCCATGTTAAAAAGGCCAACTTCACAGCAGAAATAAACATGTTTACAGCCTGGTTTAAAAAAAAAATCATTTTAGGTTTAATAGGTCAAGTTTACCTTCATGTCAACTGTGAGGAGGGTGAATTTGTATTATTATTATTCATCTGTTTAGTTGGTATTTAATTTTGAAATTACACATAATTAGGGGTGAGTCCTTTTGATTGACATCAACAATCTCCTCTGCTGGATGCCAGAGACCTGTCATTAGCTTTTGGTTCAAAACTGTATGGATCAGGTCCTCAAGATCTAAAAATAGAAATATTGTCTTCGTCCTCTCTCTCAAATCCATTCTGTTCCGCTGTGTTAGCCACATCTGTACATCACGGAGTCCCTTACGTGGCATCATTTCCGGCAAAACACGTTTTTACAGAAGTTTAATCATAGTCCATAAATGATTTCTTTATTTTTCAATACACTTATACAAACACAAAATAGATATTAACTCACCCTCTTAACCTACCAGTTGCTCTTTAAACCGCCCATCTTTGTTCGTTCCTGTTCACTTCGTTTTAACTCGGTTAGCATTAGCTTGGCTGCCAATCATTTGCCCCCGTGGCTCGGAGCGGCCTTGCCTTTGCCCATTTTCGTATTTTCCGGAGGGGAAAGAAAAACAGGCCATCGCCAGTAGGTAGTGGTTAAAACAATGAAAACTGTATTAAACAAATTAAATAAAACCACGAGCCCAGTGATCCGGCGCCCACCTGGCTGCGCCTCCCGCTCACAGTCCTCTGCTCTCCTCAGGGCTTATCCTGCTCTATCCTATAGGAGATTATCACGCTTCCGTGTATTCTGGTTTCCGGAACTTGAAACATTTAGCCGCTTCTCTTCCGGGCCAGTTCAACAGTAGCTGAATTCAATGTCCCTGCTCTGTTCCACTTCGTAAATTAAATAAATGCCAACCCTACTTAAATTTTCATGAATTCCCGACTGAAGTGATACTAAGAGAGAAGTGTATCAAAGCGATTTGCCGGAGTGAAGGGCCGAATTTTATAATAAACAACGTAGCATGTTTGTTTGTAGCTGGCACTTCAATGATGCTAACAGCTGGCGTTAGCAGGCTAGCGTTAGCTGACGTGCCTAACTTTGTGTGAATTGATCACTTTGATCCACTTCTTCCTTAGCATCACCTAAGTCGAGAACAAATTAAAACTTAAGTATGGTTGGCGTTTATCCGATTTACAAAGTGCAACAGAGCAGGGACATTTAATTAACATATTGTTGAAATGGCCCGGAAGAGGAAACGCCTAGATTCTGGAAAGTTCCGGAGAGCGTGATAATCCCCTATTTTGCCAGGGGAGGAGTCCCTCTCCCCAGGTGCTGCCAATCAGTTCATTAAAAGCTCCCACTAGCTTGGAGATAAAAACAAGGTTAAAACCACAAAAAACCCACAAAAAGCATGCTAAAACCAAGCTAGTGGGCAGAGGTCCAGTCTCTGGCAGCACCCGTTAGTTCACGCTGTGACAAACTGGCTTCACTTTCCCCTCTTCAGACGGGAACGGATACTATATCCATTTTTTTCCTTACAGTCTTTGATGGCTGACTTGCTAAAGAAAAGCTGCTGAACACCCTGACTTCTTGTCATCTTATCTCACTTGTTGGTTCCATGACTGAAAAAGCATAGATGGACAGAAGAATTAGTAATACTAGTACTAATGTAATGTAATAATAATACAGGCTTGTGATATTACTTTTATATAATCATGCGTGTGCCATAAAAAATAATAAATCTGTAAAAGAAGAGAATGAGAAAATAAACACTGAAATATGAAAGACTAAAGTTTTACTAAACAGTCCTGAAGACAAGAAAGAGATCATTTTACCAAATATACTAAACTTTAATCCTCAGTGTATCTGTAATTTGTTTTTGACTCTGAGCTGAATTTTATTCCATTTTAAGAACATTACCAGAGTCCACCCATTTCTCTCTCTGGTTACAATTTAATTTAATTTACTATACTGTACCATCTTCTACCGCTTATCCCGGGTCGGGTTGAAAGGATGAAAACCACATTGCTCCTCCTTTATCCGAGATTCGACTATCCAACGGACCCTCATCACCCCAGGGAGGCTGAGGAGTGTGAGCCCCCTGAAGTTGGAGCACACCCTCTGATCCCCCTTTTTGAAGAGGGGGACCACCATCCCAGTCTGCCAGTCCAGAGCTACTGCCCCCGATGTCCACGCAATGCTGCAGAGGCGTGTCAGCCAAGACAGTCCCACAGCATCCAGAGCCTTAAAGGCCTCCTTCCACTGAAAACCCATTTAACTTGCTCCTTCTGAAATACGGAGGGTTTCCCCTTGTTTACTTACACATGCTGACTTGCTAGCGTTGCGTTCCCCCCAGTCGGCTGTGCTTCCTCATCACAGAAACAATACGAAGAAAAGAGCGAATCGGGAACAGCCTTGCACTTCTACGTAACATTGCAAATAGCGTATCCCACGTGGGGTTTCTATCTGTCCATTGGAAGGCAGGTAACCCTCCACTACACACTAGAAGTAAAGACGGCACGAATGTAACTTCGGAGTTGAGAAGCTAATTAGCTAACTGTTTGTTAGCATGACGGAACAAACTTGTTTGTCGGCTCTATTTCCTGTCTGTAGCGAAATAAGAGCGGAGGGCGGAGCTTCCTTCATACACTGATGGCAGGCAGCCAATCAGACGGAAATTCATGAGAAGGACCCGGAAAAGCCTGACGTTGGACCACAAGCCTCTCTTCTAGTATACAAATACAGCTGGATACTAAGCAACCAGAAGGTTTTTTTAAACAGAAACGATGCAGAATGCATTCAATAATAATGGAGAACACAGAAATATTAATGAAATGACCACGGAAGTACAACTTTAAGAAACTCTGGGTGATCTCATCTACCCCCTGGGGCCCGGCCACTGAGGAGCTTTTTAACTACCTCGGCGACCTCAGCCCCGTTGACAGAAGAGTCCACCCCTGAGTCCCCAAACTCTGCTTCCTCCTGGGAAGATGTGTTGGTGGGATTGAGGAGGTTAATTTAATTTAATTTTCTAAATACTTAAAAAAAAATTTTTTTCAATTTATTTCAGGCAGTACGTTTACATATCCCATAGAACACAAAAGGATGACCACTTACAATGCTTTTCTTGTGATCACCTAATCACAAGAAAACTCAACAATAGGGGATTATCACGCTTACCGGAAGTTGCCGGCTTTTGACACTTCCTCTTCCGGGCCATGTTAACGACAGCCGTTCCTGCTCTGTTATACTGTTTAAATCGGATAAATTCCAAACATATTTAAGTTTTCATTCTAGACTGAAGTGATACTGGATCAAAAGCTGGATCAAAGCGATCGATTTGCCGCGGTGAAGGGACGAACTTTATAATAAAACACGTTTGTTTGTCCCCAGTGGGGCACAACACCGGCACTTCACAGCATGCTAGCATTAGCCAGCTAACGTTTACTGACGTGCTTAACATTGTGCGTCTTAAAACACACAAACATCTGAAAATCGGGTCTGTACCTCCCCGTTTCCAGTGGAACAACTGGGGACTGCCAAGAAAGGAGACGCTTTCAGATGATTGTGTGTTTTCAGCTGCACAAAGTTGCTGGCTAATGCTAACCTGCTAACACGACTGCGCAGTCTGCCGGCCACAAACAAACGTGTGTCGTTTTATTATAAAGTTCGGTCCTTCACCGCGGCGAATTGGTCGTTTTAATCCACTTCTTCCTCAGCATCACTTCAGTCTGGAATGAAAACTTGGCATTGGCGTTTATCCGATTTACAAAGTTTAACAGAGTAGTAGCTGGCGGACTATTGTTAGCAGGTTAGCATTAGCCAGCTTGATGACTTGCCTAACTTTGTGCGGCTGAAAACACACAATCATCTGAAAGCGTCTCCTTTCTTGGCAGTCCCCAGTTGTTCCACTGGAAACGGGGAGGTACAGACCCGATTTTCAGATGTTTGTGTGTTTTAAGACGCACAATGTTAAGCACGTCAGTAAACGTTAGCTGGCTAATGCTAGCATGCTGTGAAGTGCCGGTGTTGTGCCCCACTGGGGACAAACAAACGTGTGTTTTATTATAAAGTTCGGCCCTTCACCGCGGCAAATCGATCGCTTTGATCCAGCTTTTGATCCAGTATCACTTCAGTCTAGAATGAAAACTTAAATATGTTTGGAGTTTATCCGATTTAAACAGTATAACAGAGCAGGAACGGCTGTCGTTAACATGGCCCGGAACAGGAAGTGTCAAATGTTTCAACTTCCGGAAACCGGAACGCGGAAATGTGATAATCCCCTATTATGGCCATCACGATGTAACAAAACAAAACAATTATATTAAACATGCCTGAAAGGGAGTTGGAAGAAGTGAACTTATTAAATCCCACCCCCATTTCTCCATATGAATCTCAAAAATCTTGCTTCCTTCAAAACCAATAGGAAAAAACAAACTATTGACCACATTTGGAGCAATAAACCATACAGATGCGGGCATGTAAAAGTTCCCCTTTCTGCTGAATGCCAGCCATTTACCAGCCACTTACCAGCGACTTGTCTGCTAATTCAATCGCACAAAGAAACGCCTGTGTGCCCAGGGGAAACAATTTCAGAGCATAAATGAATCCCCAGAACAAGGAGGACGTTTCCACACGCCAAGTTTTGACACCGTGTGTGATGACGTATTCGCGGGACAAATCGTTAAGCCAGTGATAGTGCAGTAACAGTGCACTATTGCTGCACCACTTCTGGCAGAAAAAGACAGAACTTTTTTATGCCCACATCTGTAGAAGCTACTCAATCTACTAGGATCATAGAGGCGTTACTATAGGCAGCAACAACCATTATGTTGCAACAATCATCCATACCAACAATGGTAAGAAATAGTACGTATTAACAATAATTCACAATGGTAACAGACAATATACCAACAACGGCAATGGAAAAAAGTACATTAACACTAGAAGTGATACGGATTCAAGACCCACTCTCTACTGTATATATTGTGACCAAACTATATGTTTACATAACAGTTTATATCGATGAATATTTTGACATTGCTTGTGTTGTATTTCCAGTTTGTTCCAAAGTTTAGCCCCACATGCAGACAGACAAAGACTTTTGCGAGTAGTAACTTTAGGTATGATGAAATTCCCATATCCACTCAAATTATGAGCTCTTTCTTTTATTTTGAAGAGCTTCTGTAGGTTAGTTGGTAATAAGTTGTTAAATACTTTGTATAAGAATATTAATGTTAACTTAATCATTAAATTTTAGCAACTTTGATTGGGCAAACATTAATTTATGTGTATTTTTATTCTTGTTGCTCTTGTCTGTCTCGTTGTTTTTAGGGTTGTTTGATCTTTGTTTGAACTTTTTTGCATTTTTAACTCCAGTGTTTCCTCAAGATGACGCTCCAGGAGCTCTACCTACCTGGTCTTGGGATGTAGGTGTTGCAGTGACTTCCCTTGTCTTAGTGACCCCCTTGAGGGTCCTGCACCGCAGCCCTACAGCTGTGGTGTGGACTCCAGCCTGCACTGATCTGGGTGGTTCCTGCAGTGATGCCCTCTGAGGTCATGGGTGGGCTGGATCCTGGTGTGAACAGATCCCGAAGCTATGGTTTCCTCACAGCAGCATCAAGCCAGATGTTTATTGCTATCAGTGTTTTATTCCATGCATTCAGTTAAGAGACAGAAACCACAGTAAGTGTTGGTTGTCATGTTTGTGTAGAATTTGGAGTAGTATGTGTTTCTGTGCATCTGTGTGTATATGTGTTTCATATTATGTACTTTGGTGTGTGAAGGCTTGTTTTATTTTAATCTGCACTTGTTTTTATTACGTAAAGCACTTTGTGTTGCCTTTGGCATGAAAAGCGCTTTGTAAATAAAATTTGATTTTGATGTGATTTGATTTGATGAATGAATAGGCTGAATAAATGTGGAAATATTCATAGAAATAATAGATGTGAAATATACAAATGACAAATCTTTATCTTTATAATGTTTATACTGCCTGCAGTCTGACGTGGAGCTCTGAGATTTATCACCACATAAATCTGTCTACATTTTTTCCTGAATGCCTGTGTTGATCTACATTGTGTACCATGTACCATGTTCTTATTTATAAGTATGTGTCGTCCATATTTAGAATTACTGTATGTATTTTCTGAAAAGTTAAGGACCCCCCCCCACCAAAAAAACAACAAAACAATAACAACAACAACAACAAAAAACAAACAAACAAAAAACCAAAACAAAAGTAGTCGTAGTAACCTTTATTTTACCAGGAATAAAACTCCTTGAGATTAAAAACCTCTTTTTAAAGAGTGAACGACAAAAAAAACAACAAACAAACAATAAACCCATAGGGCATTTGAATGTGTTGCTTCACTGAGTAACTCAACTTCTATATAAGTTAAATTGAAGGAAGCTGATCACACTGAATGAAATCAAATGAGTTAATGTTGAATCTTTTTTTTTTCTCCTTTTCCAAAAATCTTATAACTCTTTCAGATTTTTCAGAGTTATAAAAAATCTGTGAAATGTTTTGTAACTGGGTTAATGCAGTGGTAATGGCCAACACACAGCAAAGATTTTCATTTAATAATTGAAGGATTTTTCTCATATAGAAATAAACACATTTACATGTATTCATGTTTTTTTTTTAAAAATCATTTTAAAAATCCATATCTTCATATTTTTCAAGTTTTCTTTAGTGTCTTTGCATGCCTTTTTATTTTTCATTTTCTTTGTGTCTGTCTGTCATGTAATTTGGTTTCTTTCATTCATTCATGCATTTGGTCTGACCCAGTTTTCTGCTTCCTTATCATGAATTGAGCCGCAGTAACTGCAGGATGAATCTTCATTTATATAACAACATCATATGTTGCATAAAATGTTCAAGCAGGCTTTTACTGCTGTGGCTGGTTGAGCAGTAGTATTACGTAAAGGTCCAATATGTAGAACTTAGACATTAAATTTGCAGCCAGCTGTGGACCTCATGATTCACCCATAATTTATCAATGATGTTGGACAAACTAAAGATGCTGCTGAAAATGAGGAAAATATAACAGAACCAGTGTTTGGGGTATCATTGTTATTCTAGGAGCAAAAAATGACCAATAAAGAAAGAAATTGCTTTTATTGCTATAATTGTTTTGTTCCTTCTGACGGGATTAGTATTACCTATAGGGACCACATGTAATTTGTAATAATTACAGAGATCGTCTGTGATTTTAATCCCGTGTGAATCAGCCATGCCTGTGATTTGTGATGTAATAATTCCCCCGCAAATTACCTACAATAATTTGCTAAACTCCGAGGTCCTCTGATAATACTAATCCAATGCGAACAGGCATCTCTGTGATTTGGAGAGAAATGGCACGTGGTTTGGCGGTACTGGATGCGTTTCATTTCCTTTTTGGCGAAGAATGGAGGCTGCAAAATAGTTTTTTCTTCCAAATAACTATGTTGATAATAATTTGTAAAGCATTAACTTTGGAGTGATCGGGGGTAGTTCCACCAGTCATATGGCCTACTGTATATGAAAAATCCGTAAATGGTGTTTTCCCACAGCGAGAAACATTTATTTTGGGCAACATGCAGACATGATCCAAGTTCTTAAAGTATTGGTAATGACTGTCTGTAAGTTGTTTCAACACATTTATTACTGAATGATCATGCGCTGCTGATGGAAACACAGCTCGTGTGAGCAGATGTTACGCAATACGCAGCGATTTCATCATATTATATCTGCTGGTGTCTGTCAATTTCGGTCAAATCTCAGACTTCAGTTATCCCGTGCGAATGCGCCACAGAAAAAACAGACGTCGGGGGGTAATTTATTTATGACATGAGGTCCCTAGGTAATACTAATCCCATCAGAATAATACAACAAAAACACAAGTCTTATGTGAGTCGACTTTGATTAAAATGTGGTTTTAAAATGAAGAGTTCATTTGCAAAAACAAACACCATTTAGAAAAAATGGAGTTAAAGGAACTAGAGGCAAGATTAAGAAACTACGCTCGCGACTGGAGCTTCAGGTAGCTGCAGCCACGAGCCAAGCCGTCCCGGGAGCGTGCACAAACTGAAGCTATAATGTTGTTTACTACGCTTTTTCTTAGTAGTTACACTTTTTAGTGTCTTTCAGTTGATCTGGATCGTTTGCTGACGGCAGAAGAATCCATAACTATCGCTTACAGTGTTTGAATTTACTGCGACCGTCTTCTTCCTGTATCAAAACTGTGGATGTAGCGTCATTTGACGTCACGTCCGCAGGGCGGCGCGGGAAATTCGGACACCGAATTGCAGCGCATTTTGCAGCACACAGCCTGTTCAAGGCAACAGAGAGAAACATGGGTGGAAATGTTATTTTTGGTATTTAGTGCTTCATCACCCATTAGTATTAAAAAAAATGGGCATGCATGTTTGTTTGTTTTTAAATTCCTGCCTCTAGTCCCTTTAACTGCTTTTGCAAATAAACTCTTCAAATGTTAGTGTTTTCTGCCAGTTCAGCTAAAATGCTGCATACTTTTTACTTTCTGTCAGACTGACTGTGCACTATTATATACCATATATTTTACATGTATACTATACTACACGAGTGCTTTATTTACCTCTTGTTTTTATCTGTATTTAGCACTTTGATCAACAGCAGTTGCTGTTAAGTGCTTTATAAATACAATTTGATTGATTGATTGACGCACTTTTAACTTATCAGGTTACAACTTACTTGTAGCTACTTGTGGTCATGAAATGATGTATGAACAGGCCTATAAGACAAGACACAAAGATGAAGAGTAATACTCAACAACATGTATGTCTATAGAGAATCAATTGTGGCTGAACTGTTACTCATTTAGCATCAGATTAGTGTGTGCATTCATGCAGCAGTGGAGCACAGTGTGACGGCAGCAGGGTAACAGGTCCGTTTACAGTTCATCACAAAGAAGTTTGCCTCGGCTGGAAACCTTGTACTTCATCTTTTGTGACTGCAGTCAGATACCGTAGCATTAACAGTTAGAAACTGAAAAGAAATTCAAGCAGCATTAAAGCTGATTCTTAGGTCCTGACAGGTGGCTGCAGGAAGCCGGGACGTGGGGACACATTAATATTCTCAAGTGCTGTTACGTGATAAATATATTCAGAGCAAACCTTCACGCATTCTGTCGGTGAGATGTAGTTCATCAAGTTAAAAAGAAAAAAAAAAAAAAAAAAGAGTTCACAGTACATGTTTCAGTGGGACTCAGTGTGCCACCTTGGCAGCGTGACAGATCACTTCTTCACACTGAGAGATTGTGGTGGATGGAGGTTGGCGCAGAGGCTGAGGAATGATGCATCCCACACATTATACAGCAGAGCTGCTCCCACAGAGGAAGTTGATGTCCCTACCATGCGATGATGACACTCAGTGCAGTGTGACATATGATGTGTGTACAAACAGTAAGCACATAGGATGGTGCTGTTGTTCCTTTTGACTGTTTTATGTGGGCTGTGTTGAGGCGCAGCAGGCCAGAAAGGACGTTTTTCATGCGACCCATAATGGAAACAGAACAATGCCCTTGAGATGTCAATTCTTCTCACACAGGAAATCACCACGCAGACTTATGTGATGCACATCTGTGACTTTGAACCTATAAGAAAAGTCAGACAATTGCATATTCTTCCCTTTTTAATGTGGATTCAGTCACATTTTCCACTCTGATAATTCTCTTCATTTTACTAACCAGGAACGTTCCAAGATTCATTTAATGAGAAGGAAAATGGTGTGAAAGGCCAAAATGAAGCATTGCAAGCAAAAAATTCAGATTTTTGTATGTGGTTGTCTCTCACAGGAAGAATCAAGGTCAGTGTATACTGAGATATGCAGTGTCCTCTTATTATAACTCTTTAGGGGACATATCATGAAAAACTAACTCCACCCCCATGAATATCCTAAACCCCGAGAAAGAAATTGGACTTCTCATTAAGGTTTGTCTGGCCACTTTGTTATTTTTTTTTACCAGTTGGAAGCTAAAAGGTCAGATTTTCCATTTGCCATTGAATATATCATCAGTACATCCATCCATCCATCACTGTAAAAAGAGTTTTTGGACTGTAGTTGATGTGAAAGACTTTTTTTACTTTGATCGAACTTAATTATTTTGGTTTGATGATGAAATCTAATTTTTTTAGTTCAATCAACGTAAATTTATTAAGTTGCTTCAGGTTTAGCATGCATGAACAATGAAAGGGGCCTGGCTATTTTCAAAACTCAACATATCCGGACCACAAAGGGTCATGGGAAATACAAATTCAGCAGGAATTTAACGTTTTATGATTGTTATCCAATAAGTTTGAGTTATGTGCTTTACTGCCTTTATTATGTTCACATTCAGAGGAAGTTGTTTAGAAATTCTGTTCACTTTGGAAGTTAAAGTTGTACCATGAGAGTGAAGGATAGTACAAGGAAATAAAAGTCCCAACCCATTTATAATTGCTCTATTTCGTGTGGTTCAAAACCAACATGACTAAAATACTGTTAATATTACTGCTCAGTCACAGATTCATACACTAACTACCACTTATGCTTGGTGCTAAATATAATGTATTGAGTAAAATATAAGTAAAATTTTACTCTGTCCTGAATCTGAAATTTAACATGAGGACAACTGAAGGAAAAAAAATAGGATGTTATAGAATCACAGCACTTTGTTTAATTTTTTCCAAGATGGAAAAATTAAGTTTTAACAAAGTAAAAAAAAAAAAATTCCTTTGTTGTGAATTATATTCTTACTTTTTATAAAATAAATTTTATTTTGTTTTAAGGTCAAACATAAAATTCCAGTAAATCATAATTTATGGTTTCAATCATAGACCGTTAATAGAGCGGGACGAACCTTCCGCTACGTCACCTGTTGGTTTCTGAAGAGCTAAAAGTGAAGCCAGTTGGGCGTGTCCCACTGTGGCATCTTGTTGTGTCACGTGTGTCGTCACTTCCGGAAAATACTAAAATGGGTAAAGGCATGGCTGCTCCAAGCTGCTGGCAAATGATTGACAGCTGACGTACTCTGGCTAAATGCTAACTGAGCTAACTTGAAACTAACAAGAGCTAACGAAGCTAAATCCCCTAAGCGGCGGGGTAAAGGTAAGACACACTAATACTTGCTATTATCTGACTAAAAACCGCTGTTGTGCTACTATGCTACAAACTGAGACCTTATCGAGAGCGAACAAGGAGCTAACTAGGAGCCACCGGTCGGCAGGTCGGGCTTTCCGGTCTGCCGCATGTCAATCAAAAGGACAAGCCCTTAATTATGTGTAATTTCCAGGTTGAATATCATCTAAACGGATGAATTATGAAAAAATTCACCCCCCTCACAGTTGACATGAAGGTAAACTTGACCTATTAAACAAAAAATGATTTTTTGAACCAGGCTGTAAAAATGTTTATTTTTGCTGTGAGGCTGACGTTTTTAACATGGGAGTCTGTGGGGATTTGCTCTGTTTTGCAGCCCCTAGCGGATCAAGGGAGAACAACAAAAAATGACTTTTCCCAGGTAGACTCATAGGCTACGTTCACACTGCAGGTCTTAATGCTCAATTCCGATTTTTTTGTCAGATCCGATCTTTTTGTGTGGGTGTTCACATTACATTTCTAAATGTGGCCTGTCGCCGACTGCAATATGAACAGCTCATGCTTCTCAAGTGACACGCATGCTCAGTTGAACATGAATGACATCACGCACATAACGGTGGTCATGGAAACCAATGCAAACAAACATGGAGGTTACCGGCATTGCAGACTCGCGTTGAAAGCAATTTGTGGCGGCAGTCGGCAAATGTATGAGCGGGTTTTGTGACGACGGAGGAAGAAGACAATCGCATTTGTGATGACATCTGTGTGTTGAACAGTTGCTGCTACATGTGTAGGAGTGTGTAGCTGCAGAGGAGTGTGTGGATGCAGTGTCGGAGCAGGATGGTGGATGAGGATGTTTCGGATCAGATGTTCTGAGGGAATCGTATCTCTTCACAGATATGATGTCACCAAGCAATTCAGCTGCGGTAGAAATAAACTCATAACACAGTGATCAGCTGATTAGCCTACTGAGCGCGCGCGAGGGGGAGAGAAGCTGGAGAGAAGCGGCTTTATTTTAATTCTGCACATTTATCACCGCGGTTCTTCTCTCTACCTGCTGCGGTGAACGTGCCTTTCTAAGCCGGACACATTTCACACACACCTTTCCTCTTCTGGGCTCATCCACAGCGACGCGCTTCCCCCGCACGTGCACACCGTCTCACTCCCCTTCACACACCGAGTTGCTGGACCACAAAAAAGTTTCCCCCAACACTTTCATTAGTTTCCAGGTTGACGTTCAATCAGAGCCAGAAAAATATGATTTAACTGTTCAGTTCATTGTTTACATTCCGTTTCTGTCTCATCTGGTGCAGAAACAAGGACGTCCGTATTGATCTCAGAGAAGAGGTCGGATAAAATGCGACATGCCCGTACAGACTGCAGTCGCTTCAACACTGATCGGATATGTATCCGATTTAATACCACATTTGAAAGTGGCCTGAATCCGATCCAGAAATGTCAGATTCAATGCGACTTGCGCTGTTCACACAGTCAGAGGCAGATCGGATATGGGTCACATTTGAGCAAAAAGATCGGATTCAGTTCGCATTTACCTGCAGTGTGAACGTAGCCATAGTTGGCCACCAGAGGTTGCTGCTTGGTTTCAACCAAATGTGGCAAGGTACACAATGAGGGCCCAGGGCGGGATTCAATCCCACAGACTCCTGGGTGAGAGTCACGCGTGTTACCAGTCAGCCAAAAGGATATTCCCATGGCCAAGTAGCCAGGGCGCATGATATATCGGAGGCAAGCATGTCCTCGAATCTATGGACTGTTCACCAGCGTCACATGGATCCTTCCGACAAAGTCAGAATGTGGCAAGGTACAAAACGAGGGCCCAGGCGGGATTCAATCCCACAGGCTCCTGGGCGAGAGTCATGCGCGCTTACCTGCCACCCAAAGGGACATCCCTGCGGCCAAGTAGCCAGGGCACATGATCAATTGGAGGCACAGTGACAAGACCCCACACTTTCACACAAATCATAAATTTAGATGGAACAAATTACAGCAATTTTTTAAAGTTGACCCAAAGAATAATTTTTTTCAGTGATCTATTTTCCTCCTCAAATTTTTGGAGGCAATAGGTCCAGGAGAAAAGCCTGAATTAATGCTCACACCTGTAACATTTTGCAGCTCCTACTGGGGGATCGTAGGCGCTCCCAGGCCAGAAGAGATTTAAAATCCCACCAGGGTGCTGGGTCTCCCTCTGAGATCTTTCAGGCCCGAGACCCACATTGTGCCACCAGGAATTGATGTCCAAGCACCCCAGCCTCTCATGCTACCCGGCTCACACTGACCTGACAGATGGTGAGTCAACAATGGAGAAAACCCCTGTGCCATCACTAATATTGGTCATGTAAACAACAGCTCTTGTTTTAGGTGATAAAAACAAAGAAAACACAGAGGAATGGAGTAACAGACAAGTCCAGAGCTCATGGAACAGATATGTGGCCGAGGACAAACAACATGAATTCTCAGTGGTGTAATCAACCAGCCAGCAGTCATTACATCCTGCGGTGTTTTTTTTTACAACTTGGGCCAATTCAACTCTCAATGAGATTGGCTAAAAGAGGGATGGGTAGCCCACCAGCTGTCCAGATGAGAATTATGTAAATATAGGAGGATAAAATTGAGAATAAAATTGAACTTGAGAATAAAATTGCGAGTCAGTTATTTTCTTCTTATCAGTTTGGTGTGCGGTCTGTGCTCTCATTCTATAATAAGAGGGTTTTTAAATCCTACAGATGCCAAAAGAGGCAGAGAAGAGGGGTGAATTGGAGTTGTGGGGCACTTCATGCCTCTAAAATGATCAGTTTAGGTGAGAAGTGTGAACTAATGGCAGAGAAAGGGCTTGCTAAAGTATCTTTCAATGATTTTATTACCACAGCATATGACACGTCTTTGATATTTGTGTGACTTGTGAAAAGGTGTTATATGTACAGATAAATGTAAAACCAGAATAAAACGAGAATACCCAAAAGCAAAGGGATTTAACACCACAAAGATACAATCAAAGCAATAACAAGAAGCTCCATAAGCAGCCTCATAGTATTGACTGTAAAATGTAGAAGACTGCATGGATATATGTGATGAAAAAATAAGACCAGGAGAAAGAAGAAAGATGTGCATTAGAAATTAATGAAAAATTAGCAGAGTATGTAAATAAAGGCAATGCATCAGCAGGAACCACAGAGAGATTAAAGCAAACATCAAAATGGAAATATGGAGCAACCTCAGAGCGACATTTCGTCATCATCATCATCATTACATATATTCTTTCCTTTCGTGCCTCTGTCTTCTTTATATATGTTATGGCCTTTTTAAAAGTCTATGATGATTCGTATTTTGTCTCATAATTGATTAATTAAACTAAAAAACAGTAAATTTCTTCTCCGTTCCCCCTGTTGGGTCAGGAAGCTTTGAAGTTCAGAAATGGAAACAACTAAACTGTGCTTCATCATCCAGTTAACATTATCATCCAGAGTATTTCTGTTGTGACCCGTCTTAATGTGTGTGACCCCACAAATAACTGGAAATGGATCCAAATGTGGCACATCACAGCCTGTTGGTACATGTTTGGCTGTACTTTTCTTATAGGTTCAACAACTGGGTATTTGTGGTGGATACTGGTTCATAATATACATAAATAATGTACATGTGTTACTCAAAGCAGTTAAGTGGTATGCACTGACATTGTAAACACTTTTCATACAAAAAAAATTGCAACACAAAGTGCTTAACAGCATAGAATACAATAAAAACATTGTGAAATTTGAACCCTGTCTCTGCCACCTCCGTATATCGATCCATGCAAGCACTGTTGTCAATATAAGTTGTTAATAAGTGCTTTCACAAATTTGTCTATGATTCGTTAGAAGTGCAAAAACTACATTTTACTTAACCTGGCTGCCCCCCGTCACAGCTACTGTATGGGCCCCTCAGATTGGGAACCACTGTCCTAAGCTTAACAAAGTAATTTTAATTCCTTGAAATACTGCAGAGAGCTAATGAGAAAGCAGAAAGGAGGTCTGCAAGCAGAGCCACAGCTCAAGGAGATGCCAACATCAAATACAGAGATCAAACTAGAAAACACAAGGAGAAAAAAAATAAAAGGCACAAAGGGAAAAACACAGAGATCATAGCTGAGGCCATCACAAGTCCAGCTGCTTTTAACTCCAGCTTTAAGGATTACCACAACCTCCATGTCTGAGTCTTCACAGACATCGTTTCCCATTGCCAATTATTTCCACAAAAAAAAAAACAGTAAACCAAATGCAGTAAAACCACAGCTTTGTACATGCATGTACTTGTCTGTGCAGATAGAGCTTGATAGGTTTATACGTAGACCTCCACCGTTGTCTCAAAAGTATGATGTAATTCCGTAGGTTGTGTTTAGCTGAGGTGGTGGTACTCAGCAGTCAGTAATACGGGATATTTTTGCAGTTATGCAGTCTGTTTTCCTGAGTCAAGTATCTGATGCCCAACACAACGTAACTTTTAGACCTTAAAGTGGAAATGCAACGCTCAACCAACCTAACTTTATTTACTAGACTGAGTCCTGGTCTTACCAATAATTTTAAACCAAACGTGAAAAATATAAGCATATAAAAGAAAAACGTTGCGAAGTTTGACGTTTTTAGGACAAGAGCGCCGCCATCTTGCAGGACTCTAAGCTCTGACATCACCGGGTTGGTTAGTCCTGCGGTCCTGAATGAGAGTCCTGTTCCTCTTTGAGCTGCTTATCAAACACACGTCAAACGGCAACACTCATAAATCCTCCCCACAGCCTGATGATGAGCAGAAGAGCTCTGGAGCAGGTTGATGCAAAATGACCGTCATAAAAACTTTCTGACCGGGACTCCCAGTTTCCCGCCCGCTCCCTCTTTATCCTGCAGCCTGGATGCTTTGCATCTTTCCCATCGTATCCCTGTCTCGCTATAGCATTTATCTTATTTTACATTAAACCACTGGTTACTACCGTTAGCTTAGTTAGCGTACTTGCTGGTTACTATCGTTAACTTAGTTACCCTACCTGCTGTTTTTGCGGACGCTCCCGTGTCTCCGCCTGGCTCTTCTTCAGGGACAGCACCGCCTCTAAAACGTCCACCTCCCGGTACAATAATCTATACGTGTGATCCAGATTGTTATACAAAATCCTCCACACATGATCTGGTCCATGTGGACCTCCCGACAGCAGACAGGCTCCAGCATCGCTGAACTGCAGCCACTCCTACAGGTGCTGCCAACCCGCCCCCTCCTGACACCAGGACCGGCGTCTCCTCCTCTCTCCTCAGTCACACGGTGTGATGGCTGGAAAGCATCGGTACAGGATCTGGATGCTGGACTGGCCTCCCAGCTTCGCTTTCCATCATATTAACTTTCTAAAACATGTTCCAGCTTGTTAATTATAGTGCAGCGTAGCTGCTTATTTCTATTGATTTAATGTGGAGTCAGAGGGGAAACCAACCCGGTGACGTCAGAGCTTAGAGTACTGCAAGATGGCGGCGCTCTTGTCCTAAAAACGTCAAACTTCACAACGTTTTTCTCTTATATACTTATAATTTTCACATTTGGTATATAACTATTGATAAGACCAGGACTCAATCTATTAAATAAAGTTAGGTTGGTTGAGCATTGCATTTCCACTTTTAAAATATACGTTTATGACTCGTTTTGATGACACAGCAACATTCATTATGCGTATTTTCGAGCCGTCCGTCCAACTTTGTTTGGAGGAAGTTGCAAAGCTCAATAAGAGTAAAAATTGGGATATTAAAGTTTTTTCTTTACATCTACTACTTGATCTACTACAGAAATGCTTGATTGATGTGTATAACTTGTTGTGGACCATATACTCACCCATAATTGACAACAAACGTATCAAAACCTGGCTTGAAAGACGCAATGTTTCCTTTGAAGTTGTAATGAATGAAAAGTTTGTTTATCTACACTATTTATCTATCTATCCACTTGAACTTGGAAATTTCGCGCATGCTCTTTGGCCTGCTTTGTGGCTGAACGGAGAGGGGGCTGGCAGACTCATGCGGAGTCAGTGTGCGGGGATTTTTTCAGCCCGACGGACAGACGGACTGGAGCGGGGCGGAGTCGAGCGGACGCAGTGGACGGGAGGTGTTTCTGGCAATCAGATATGAACCAGATATGAACACAGTGGGTGTTTTGAAGGCGCATCATGTCGGATTCAGTAAAGAAATTCAAGAAAACATTACCGGAGGGAGAGAGGAGAAGAAAGAGAGGAAGGGACAGAACAAGAGTCAAGATAAGACTGTATTTTACTGGCTGGAGTGAATCACAGTTCAGGTACAATGCAAGATGGATGCTAGTTTAGCTGGCTGAGGCGTGTCACTGAGAAAACTGCTAAAAGTTCCATTGTGTGTCTTTAAAGAATAACTTTCTCTTCAGTGACTGAATCATAAAATGACATCTTAAGCAAAGCTACATCGAAAGTTCAATAGTTAGTGTGGGATATGTGTGGCTATGTTTACCAACCTATCCAACTTCCATATTCAGACTTGGTTCCGTCCTACATGTGATGCAACAGTTATTTTTGTAATGATATCACAAAATGTGGAGTTATCTTAGCATCTAATAGAATGGAAAAAAGATGTCTGTTATTCCATCTTTGCTATAGTAGCCAACAAATGTTTGGAGGTGATTTAGCATTTTTCAAGACAAAATTATGTATTTGTGACATATTTTAAGGATTTATGTACTTAGAAGGAACAAGCAGCACCACAGAAGAGGAGACAGACTGGAGCAAGACCAGCTTGGTATTTACACAAGGATTTTTGAGACTGTTCTCCCCAAAATGTACCATGTGGAGTCTGTGCATGCCGACAGATACAAACTATATTTACATTTGAAGAGTTTGAGGCTTTTAGTGGTCACAAGAGCTAAAAAGGGTAAAAAAAAAAAAAAATTTAAATGCTGCCCATGATGTTGACGGCCATGTGTAAAAATAATGCATTTTTGCTGCTGTTAGTTTATAAAGCACTGATTGGTTTAGGGCCAAAATATATTCAGAATCTTCTTGCTCGTGATGAACCAATCAGATCCCTCAGGTCATCAGGTCAAGTCTACTTTCTGTTCACAGAGTCAGAACGAAACAGGCAGTGTTTAGTTTTTATGCTTCTCACATTTAAAAGAAACTCCCAGAAAACTGAAGTTCTGATTAAAGTCTCAGCAGTTTTAAATCAAGCTTAAAACCTTTTTTCTTTTCTTTTATCAAAACAACTGTTAAATATTGGGACCCCCATGTGCGTAGCATGACAATTTCAGGGGGTTCCCAGATTATTGAAAAAAAAAAAAAATAAATAAATAAATAAAATAGAGCCAACATTTATAAAATAAATTGGGTATTTTGGGGCAATCAAATAACAAAGTTATACTAGCTGTGTGTATTAAAAATCAGAATTTGGCATTATCTCAGCGAGAGAAGCTGATTTTAGGCATGGAGGTGCCTTGTCACAGCAGGGAACCGAATCCACCAGTAAATATTTATCTTTCTTATTTATGAAGTTTCTGATAGTTTTCAAGCTTTATTGTAGAATTTTTTTTAATCACTTTAATCACTTAGGCGCTATTCTAAAAATCCCAATTTAGCCCTATTTTGGTGAGTAAAGCTGAACACAAACAAAAAAGTATGCTCAAAAAGGAGTTGTGGCTCAAAAAGTTTGAACAAAGGTTAAAAGAAGACATTACATGCTGCTAACAGTAAGTAGTTTGCACAAGAATAAGGAGGGAACTGGTTTGGTTCCCTCTTTAACAACAATGCATTGCCCCTTGCTTTTTTTTCTGTTGATGTAAAGCACTTAGAATTGTTGTGTACATTAAATGTGCTATACAAATAAACTTGCTTCGATTTGTAATCCTAAAAAAAGGAAACATTTGTGTTGGGGATATTGTCCTCATGTCACTTGCAGAGGTGGTACTTAACAGGAGTTACAAAGAAGGAATTACAAACTGAGGCTAACCTTAAAGCAACACTGTTGCAGATTTTCTCACTCTGGCACCCCTTAAAGAAGGCCAATAAAGCCTCCGTCTTGCATCCTGTGCCTTTCGTGAGCTCTCTCCAGATAGTAAAAGTCACCCTGATGTTGACTTTATGTCTTATTTAACTCATTGACTGCCAGACCTTTTACGAGCAGAGCGTTCTATATTGCCAGGATTTTTAAGCATTTTTACTGATTTTGGGAGATCCACAGAATATTGTGTACTTTGCCAATACAAACACTGAATGTACCAAAGGAAAGCTTAGACTCTCTTCTTTTATCAGAAATAAACCATTTGTTTAGCTTTTTCCATTCTTTAGTAATCTGCAGTAGAACATGGGTTTGTTGCAGCGAAAATGCCTGTTTCTGGCCAAAAAGCTAAGAAAACTAGCTTTGAATGCTGAGGTCCGCTTCAAGTGGAAAAGTGTCTTTGATGCCAATATTTTTTTACTTTAGTAACACCTTTATCATCTGAACAGCTGTTTACTTCTATGAAACAACAAATACAACACTGAGAAAAGAGTTTTGGAGGCAAAATAATTATTTACTAGCTAAATAAGCCACAACAAGTTTGTTTCACAACATAATATTTTGCAGAAACATGGAGCAGAAATGTCTCCCCACTCCTCCCTGCCTCTCTCCCTCTTCCCTCTACCACAACTTGGGCGCGCACGCACCCCTCCCCCCCGGGGAAACCACCGCGTGCTGTTGACTTACTTTCACTTTCAGATGGCACATTTCGCTGCTGTATTTCCATCTGTGGATGTGTGTTCGATCGATCGTGTCTGTCTGTCACCGATCACTTTTTCCACAAACTTTCCTCCTTCATCCACCTCCTATGCTGCTTCGATTACGACCGGTTGCCATGTTCTCTCCCCATCACAACAGAATCCTCTGGGCTAACAGCCGTTAGCAACCACTAACCACAGGAAACATCATAGAATCCCATCACTTCCTGGTAGGTGTTTTTAAGCTTGTCTGACAGCTCCATCTGCTGGATTAGATTAAAGCTAACGAAAAAATTATGATGAGCCCTTGGTTCTCTCTGATAAGCTCCGCCAGAGATTAAAACAGCTCCCCCGATTAAAACCCTTAATTAACGTATAAACACGTGATTGGCAGTTAACGTTCGGATTTGAATTAACGTGGAAACACGTGAATGGCAGCCAGTGAGTTAAAGGGACATGAGGCAGGAATTTGAAAAAAACCAAACATGAATGTCCCTTTTTTTCATACTAATGGGTGATGAAGCACTAAATACCAAAAATAACGTTTCCACCCATGTTTCTCTCCGTTGCCTTGAACAGGCTGTGTGCTGCAAAATGCGCTGCAATTCGGTGTCCGAATTTCCCGCGCTGCCCTGCGGACGTGACGTCAAATGACGCTACATCCGCAGTTTTGATGCAGGAAAAGACGGTCACGTTAAATAAAAACACCGTAAGTGATAGTTATGGATTCTTCTGCCGTCAGAATACGATCTAGATCAACTGAAAGACCACTAAAAATTGTAACTACGAAGAAAAAGCTTAGTAAACAACATTATAGTTTTCCAGCTCTGCCATGCAGACGTGACGTCACATGACGCTACATCCGCTGTTTTGATATAGGACGAAGCCGGTCGCGGTAAATTCAAACACTATAAGCGATTGTTATGGATTATTCTGCCATCAGCAAACGATCCAGATCAACTGAAAGACACTAAAAACTATAACTACGGAGAGAAAGGTGAGTAAACAGCATCATAGCTTCAGTTTGTGCATGCTCCCGTGACGGCTTGGCTCGTGGCTGCAGTTACCTGAAGCGCCAATCGCGGCAGGCGCGAGTTTCGTTTCTTAATCTTGCCTCAAGTCCCTTTAATTGGGTCTGTCCCAAAGACTGTAAAAAAAAATGGATGTAGTATCACGTCTGAATAGGGGAAAGTGAAGTCAGTAGGGTGTTTCCCACCGTTGCCATCTTGCCGTGTCACATGTGTTGTCACTCCCGGAGAATACTAAAATGGGCATAGGCAAGGTTGCCCCTAGCCACGGGGCAAATAATTGACAGCCAAGCTAATGCTAACCGAGCTAATCCGAAGTGAACAGAAACGTACGAAGATAGGCGGTTTAAAGGTAAGACATGCTCAGACTTGTTAACCAGCTAAATATATATAATAACTAATGCCCCATCAAAACTGGTCAGAAGCATAGAGTTTTAAGTTGGGAAAACCTGTGCAGTGTTGCTTTAAAACAACCAAAATACCAATTTCCTCTCGCAGAAACAAAACATTAAACCATAAAAAAGGAGAAATGCTCTATAACAGAATCCTCTGACCTTTTACATTAAACAGAAAGGATGAGAGAATTTCACAGCAGAGAGGAGAGGACAGTTGATATCAAGGGAGACAAAAGGAGATGGAAGCAGAAAAAGGAAGACAGGGAGCCAATGAATGCTCAAATTAATTTTTTTCTCTGCCTTTTTATACCTGGTTGCACACACTTTCTCCTCGGTCTACCAGTCAGTATTCACAGCTATAAATCTTGGAGTGACATTTTGGGCAGCGAGTCTCACGTAAACACGACCGGCTAAATGTCAGTGCGGAAAGCAGACAAGCCTGACTTGGGAAGAGGAAGAGTAGAGGCAGTAATGTCACCACACTTAAACACACCCACCATCAGTCTTCATGACATTTAAGAGATATATCCCTCGATCCGTCTGGCCATGGCACACAAAGGAAAAGTTTGAAAAGGAAGGCTGCGAGGACTTGATGAGTCATCGGGTTTAACAGGTTGATGTGATCACATACACAAGGCTTGTGCCCTCACTTGTGTGTCATATTACTTGATGTACCACTCAGCAGCTATAATTTTGTGCTTATGAAGTCAGTTTATGGGTATTTTTACAACCATTTTCTATGTTTAATGTTCTCTCCAATTCAGGTAGAGACTGGGGAATGCATTTCGTTCAATACTCGCCTTCGCTGTTCTAAAAAACAACGTGGAGGGCAGCTTGACCTCTCCAGCCATGTCAGTCACATCCTTTTTCTCTGCGTAAAATCCCAGCCATCCAAAGCTTTATAATAGAAATTAAAAGCAAAATCATTGGAGATTCCATTGTTCATCGTCTCCTCTGATGTTCTTCCTTTAATCTCGCTCAGTGCTGCATGCGGCTTGTATTGATTTCTGAATGAATAATTGAGAAAGATGGCTTAACTGCTCTTTTCAAATGTCCGCGACCTCCTCTCCGATTCACTTTGCTCTCTGCCTCTCATCTTTCTTCCCTCCAACCTATGTCCTACCCTTATTATGCCATCACCCTCTCTCCTCTCCTCTTCTGACCTTCCGATCTGCGTCTTTTTTGCTTTCCTCCTCTCTCCACTTGTGTGCTGCTGATGTGGATCCTATTCTGTGACGGCTGGCTCAGGAGGGAATGGGTTGCTCGCTTGGCTGGCCAGCCGGCCTCTACGTATCATCCGTCAGCAAGACACGCTGTTGTTTCAGAGTTCTGCTGGGAGCTGTCTCCTTGTCTCTGTCTCTTTCTCGGTTTCTTCTGTCTCCACACACACATACACAGTCTTTCCTGTCTTCTCTCTGCCTTATCTTATGGCCTTCTCAGTCTTCCCTGCACTCCCCTCTTCTTGTCTTTTTTCATTCAAACAACAATCAGCTGGCGAGTAACTTAGAATCACCCTTTGTGCTAAGTAAATTAATGGCCGTCTTGGACCGAGACTAAATAATCTTCAAAAGAAGAAAAAAAAAAAAAAAAAAAAAAGAAGAAACTAAAAAAGAGGAAGAAAATAAAGAGAGAGAAAGAGAAAAAAAGATAGAAGAAAAAGAAATAAAAAAAAAGGAAAAAGAAAAAAAAGGAAGGAAAAGAAAAAGACAAAGAGAAAAAAATAGAAGAGAAAGGAAGAAAGAGAAAGAAGAAAAAAAAAGAGAAGAAAAAAAAAACAAAACAAAAATATCCTTCATATGTTAAAGAATAACTTTCTTTTTTTCAACTTGGACCTTATTTCTCGGAGTCTATACATGCATTTACTCACGGGAAAATCTTTGTATTACTTTGACTCCTTTGTAAGATATTTCGTTAAGTCACCCTCTAGCATAATATATATATATATATTATGCTAGAGGGTGACTTTAAGTGATTACAATAATGACAAAAATACTGCCAAATAAACTAGTTCATGTTCCTACTATGAGTTCCTGACCAGCTCATGAACTCACTGCTAGTCGCTCACTACTATTTCTTACCAGTAAAATAATGCATTCACATGTTTACAGACTTTTTAGTTCACCAGCCTCAGTAAAACGCGGTACCATCCTGTTTCCTTCTTTCATCTGACAAAATATAAACAGTGGTCCTCAAAATCATTCATACCCTAAAATTAAAGAATGAAAAAAAAAATCAATTGTCAGTGAAATAAGTTGAAATTGACAAAAGTAATAATAAATAAAAATTCTATGAAAATCCTGACATTAATTTTTGTGGTTTGAAAGAAATATTAAAAACATACACACAAAAAATAAAATAAGTAATCAAGCATGACAGGGCTCCTGAAGTAAAACTTTGTTGTGCAACACTTTAAAGCAATCACTACAATCAGGTGTTTTCTGTAATGTTCAAAAATACTTCTGCACTTGTTGACAGGTATTTTGGACCACATTTCACGGGAAAGGTGCTCTAATGTGTTAAATATACTGCTGTTTGCGCCTGTTACAGATTGCGTGTGTAATCTTTGTAGATCACCTGCAAACACTTAAGGCACGCTATTGATCAGCACGGCAAAGAAATTAGCGATCTTTTTATTTGGATCCTTTGTAAATCAGAGCCTTAAAATCCACAAATATCTACAAATCTTATACTCGGAGCTCTGCTGCTTTTTTCCTGCTTTCTTGTGCGCAATGAATTCTGGGACAGGTGAGGCAGCGGAGGATACACCACCAGCGGCCTTCGTTTCAGACCAAATGAAGTGTGGGTTTGAAGGCTGGATTGGGAGGATAGGCTTCTGAATTCGGACAGCACTTGACATGCTACTGTGACGTATGTGGCTATCGAATCCGCACTTTGGAGTGTGCAGACCTCCGATTGAGACATACTGCACCTCATGTGTACATTGATGCATAAATGCAAGTTCTTCTCATTGAATGACATCGGGATTCTTTTCATAAGAAAGTCAGTTTAATTGGATTAACTTGTAAAATTCTTTCCAGAGTTCAGCCTTTTGTGCAATACCTTCCTGTATTTGTCCTCGTTTTAATCAGAGATATTCAATACATTTATTTCCTTCTACCACTGAAAACCCGTTTAACTTGCTCCTTCTGAAATACGGAGGGTTTCCCCTTGTTTACTTACACATGCTGACTTGCTAGCGTTGCGTTCCTCCCAGTCGGCTGTGCTTTCTCATCAGAGAAACAATACGAAGAAAAGAGCGAATCGGGAACAGCCTTGCACTTCTACGTCACATTGCAATAGCGTATCCCACGTGGGGTTTCTATCTGTCCATTGGAAGGCAGGTAACCCTCCACTACACATTAGAAGTGAAGACGGCACGACTGTAGCTTCGGAGTTGAGAAGCTAATTAGCTAACTGTTTGTTAGCATGGCGGAACAAACTTGTTTGTCGGCTCTATTTCCTGTCTGTAACGAAATAAGAGTGGAGGGCGGAGCTTCCTTCATACACTGATGGGAGGCAGCCAATCAGACAGAAATTCATGAGAAGGACCCGGAAAAGCCTGCCGTTGGACCACAAGCCTCTCTTCTAGTATACAAATACAGCTGGATACAAAGATACCAGAAGGTTTTTTTAAACAGAAACGATGCAGAATGCATTCAATAATAATGGAGAACACAGAAATATTAATGAAATGACCATGGAAGTACAACTTTAATGGACTTCTGTGGTGATAATATTGTCATCAAGGTGGACTCTGGCTGAGGGACTGGAAGGAATTTGGAATTGAACTTGACTCATGTCTTTACACTGGGGTACCCATACTGTATGCTGTACTTGTGTTTTCTGATTTGTGTGTAAGAAAACATGGGTAATAAGGATACAGTCACACAAATGACAAAACACACAAGTCCCTATTACAGCTCCATAAACTCACTGCTTTAGTCTTTCAAGTGCATGACAATAAAAAAAAACCTTGCGCAACATTTTTTTAAAGGGGATTTTCCTTAATGTCCCATTCTTCCTCTCCATTCATAGATTTATGAATTCTAAGTGAGAAGCTCACATTTTTCTCTGCTGGGTTTCCTCGTCTGCAGTTTAGATGTCTGTGAGAGTAAAAGCTCGTCTCCTGCTGCCTGAGTAATGTTCATACACACACCTTGTAGCAGCAGGTGTGTAAGCAGAAACTCGACAGATGCCTTCTCGCTCTTATTGTTCCTGGTGTTGTTATTCGTCCGTTGCCGATGTTTTCAGACACCTCCTCATGTAACACCAGTGCCAGCCTGTCACCTCTTGCTGCTGCTCCTGCAGCGTCTCGCACCAAAGCCCTGCTGCATCTCCTTGCACTTTCTCCCCCATTCTTGCTATCACTGAAATATTTAGCAGCCACTCCGGCTCACAAACATATACTGCCTTCCTTCTGCTTGGTGAGAAGTATAATAGCTTGGCAGTTTAATTTGAAGCTCTGCAGTGTGGAGGTATTTCAAATCCCATTTGACTGTTGTGGATTTTGTCCTCCTGTTTGGCAGATGTGCAGCTAAAAATCTGCAGCTCTGCAGGGAGCATCAGGAGCATGCAAGAGATTAAGTCATTATTCTGTCCACTGGGAAGACGATTGCAGAGATAAGTGTCATTACCAGGAAGCATTTCCATTTCATTTAGATGCTTAGTGGCCGGCGATAGCAGTTACAAATGATGGTTTCCCCAACCCTCTGTTTTAGATCGATTCTCATCTAGGCTTTACTGGCCTGAAAGAATGTTTTTAAAAGTCACGAAAGAAAAAAAATAGCAGAACAGCTGAATGCTGCAGGGAGGAATTTTTCATACAAGCATATCACTGCTCACTCTGGGTCTGGACCACAGCAAACATGTAAGGAGAAAGTCAGAGGAACTCATTCAGTGTAGCTTATAAAAAAAAATGTTGGGCTGTCCATTTTTTTTTCCCCAACTGAATAAATTTCAGGCTTTCACTTCCATCACCAGCATTCTGGGGAAGAAACATGAATTTGGGCGTGGCTGGGTGATGATGCAGCTGCTGGATGCAGCTTATGATGACAGGGAGAGAACTCTAATCGTAAAATAACGCTGCCTGGCATGTTATAGATGTTTCCATATTTAAACATAGCTGGCTGCAATGAATGGCTTATTAACAGGTTTGCAGAGAACATGGTGAAGAGGTCCATAATCTGAATCATCTAAACATGCAGGGCAGTGGCACTGGAGGACTGGGATTGAGAAAGACAGGTGTAAGGGTTGAAAAGACTGATGATTTCCCAGGAGGTAGATGTACAAAGATTTTACTGTTGAAATATAAGGAACTGGAAATTTTGGAAATGTTTGCTGATAACTATTTTATTCAGTTTACTTGTTGCAGTTAGGATTCAGTCATGCCAGAAAATGTTTATTTACTTCTGCTGCCATGGCGAAGAAAATACTGGATATAATCCCCAACAACAAAAACACGGTAAATTATTGTGAAGACTCATTAATCTGACACTTTTTTTTCACATATCTATGCTCCCGAAAATGACGCACCGCATAACGTTATCATGCTAGCTAATGCTAACAGAGACAGCTGTGGTGTTGCTGTAAGTTAATGACTAATCTGGGAGATATTGTGAAATATAACATTATTTGCTCTGATCAGGACAACATTGGGACCAGAAAATAAAAGTTCAGTTCATTTCAGTCGCAAACACAAACAGATCACGAAGATGGTGTCCTGCAGTCTTTAGTTTCATTTGCAGGACGTGAAGGCTTAAACAATACCAAAAGCCAAAAATGTGATAAAATAGAAAAGTAACAACCTTAGTTACGTTTTTTAAACTTTGGTAAGTAATCACGAAATGCGCGTGTTATTCCAGTGTGGCTTGTCATTAAAGCCAGTGTCTGGAGATGAATAATAATTTAAATTAATGCTCTGATGTAATAATTTAAAAAAAAAGTCAGAATACTTTAGAGATCTCTGGATAACATACTGTACCTATAGGTTATCATTACCTTAGACGACTGTCCAACGTTGTAGATTCAGATATTCATGCTGCTTTCCATGTTGGCAGATAGGAGGTAACTGGGACTCGTTCCCCTTACAATGGCGGTGCTACAGAAAACGCTCGTCGGATTAGTCTAAACAATATTCTGTATTGTTTAAAACTGAATATCGATATCGGCCTGATATCAGTAGATATCGCTTCCATTTTATTTATTTATTTCATAGAGGGAGAGCATATATAAAAAAAAAGACAGAAAAACTTCTGAGTTAGCCAGATTTAGCCAAAAAGCTAGTTTTCATCCGTTGTCTCTACGTAGCCAAAAGGCTCCCTGGAATAAGGAAACGGAAATATCAAATTGTAAATAAAAATGATTAATATAATTAATCAATATATAGCAGGTGCTGTTTGGCGGTTGACCTGCAGAATGTTGTTTTGTTTTTTTCTTCTTCTTTTCTTTAATCAATGGGGCATGGGAACAAGCTAAGGCTGCACTCACTGTGCAACATAACGATTTTGCCTGGAACTACTGGATCTGCAACTTCTAATTTAGCACAAGGAATAATCATTACATCATTTACAGCTTTAATATCGGTATTGGCCATAAGAAGCAGAAAATTATCGGTATTGGTTGAAACTTTTCATATTGTGCATCACTAATCTAATCAGTTTGAGAAACTTGTAATTGGCCATAAACGCTGTTTACTATGTGCTTGCTTTTTTGTTTGTTTTTCTTTTATAATCCTCACATCTGAGGTGTCCTCTAAGAGGTGAGAGCTCTCTTTTTAAATCAAATCATAAATAGCTGTGGAATAGTAAAATCAGTCAACCAGTCAATCAATCAAACACTTTATTTATCCCCAAAGGGGCAATTAAAAAGCACAGAGTAGCAGTAGCAAAACAAATAAATAAATAGGATAAATAAATAGCATAACAACTCACCACATACAGTTAGCAATCAAACAATCAGTGCCTGAGATGAGTGCAGGAGCTGGACCGGGCGACAAAGATGGCTTTCCATCTCTGTGTCTTACAACAGACGGCGCCATCTACGTCCTGACGGCAGCCACTCAAACACAGAGTGAAGGACCCGGGACGAGTCTCGTTTTCTTTCAGTTGTCTTTATTTAGTAGTATTTTATGAGCCAAGCAGAAATCCAGGTGTAGTTTTTGAGTCGGTAATGCGTGAGTGTGCACCATGTTGTATGTAGGAATTGTTTAAGTAGCTCTAAATTTGAACACAAGATAAAAAAAATTAAGAATCTGTTTATGCTTAAACCACCAGCACCAGTGGCCATGGCCACTCATTGCTTTCTCAGACTGACATGTGACGTGGTTCTGAGCTCCATAGTTAAATGGTGGCAAGGGTTGCTAAAATTTTTTCATTGTTTCCCAACACAGAATGTTTTTTTAAAAAAAATCTGTTTCAGATATATTTGAAAAACATTTAGCAGAAAAACATGTTTTTTTATTCTGTAGGTACTATTGTGGACAGGAACAAAAAGTACATGTAAATTTAAAAAAAAAAAAAAAAAAAGAAACCAGAAAGCAAAAGACAGGACAGATATAAAAGCACATAAGTGACAGTACAATTCTTCCCTAGGCTTTTTCAAATCTTGACGTCAAGCACAGCTCAAGGTCTGTCCAGTTAAAGTACGAGAGAAGACTCTTTCACAAAGTCTCTTTAGAATGACATTCTTTTATCTTCAGTGTGATAGTCAGCGGAACAATGTTAAATGAATCTTCCCCCAAAAGTAATAGTTTTAATTTTCTGATGTTATCGCTTTTGAATAAGAATGTTAAAATATGCATTGATTTTCCTTGTCTGAGCCTGGGAAATATTTTTTTATTTTTGTCATAGTAATAGATTGCATTCAGTGCACACTGACGATGCCGGCTTAGCTCAAAGATATGCTTGACTTTAGAGCGGTCAGGCTGCAAAGGTGAGATGTAAAATCAAGAATCTATATGAAACAAAAGCAATAAACCACAGATGGTTCGTATGGAGCTGGACTCAGGCTGCAGACTCTGGTCAGGTTGCAACAATGCACATTAATAAGCCTCCAAAGTTAAGTTACAGAGCAGGTCAAAAGGCAGAGAGTCAGGTCAGTATAAAACAAACACTGAAGACTAAGCAAATAATCGATCCAGCAGAGACAAGAGACAAGAGGGGAGCTTATATACACAACTGCCCTTTACATATTAAAACTGCTAGATTCTTTAAATCTTTGTATTGATACAATACACTATGAAAGTTGAAATATGTCAATATTTATTTTTTTCCCAAACATTTAATTGATTTTGATCACACATTTGTTGACAAACTCAAGATCCTTGAAACTTATATTTGCTACCTTTGTTATCTTTGCTACTGACAGACTTTGTGATGCTCTTGAGCCAGGTGATATTACCTGTTAAAATAATACTGTCTCTTTTAAATAGGGATGTTCGATATTGGCCTTTTTTTTTTTTTTTTTTTTTTACCGATATCAGATATAGTCCAACTCCATTTTCGATATCATATCAATATGAAGACAACTACTGTATGGGGTTGAATCTCTCATATATTCTGCTCTAACAAAGGTCCTGAAATAGCCTCAACTCAGCCAGAGAAGTTCATTTTGGACATCTGGCTGCCATATATCAGATACTAGCAGGTATTAGCCAACATGTGGCTAATTATAATGTTTCTGACAACTTTGTTACTTAACCAACATTTTAAAACCAGACATATTATAAGCAGCATCAAAGCAAGTCAGTCTGTAGCAGCAGCAGCTGCACAGTAGTCACAATGAGTTTGAGTTTACTTATTTAAAAAGGGACAGTGCATATTAATGTACATAGAAAATGTATATATGGAGAATTATAGCAAAGCTAGCACGACTGGAAATGCTGGGGTATGAAGTTCTTCCAGAATGATGGTAATTTCTCCTTGTTTTGTAACAAAATATCACGTGATTTTGTTAGTAGAGATATTGGTCCCCAAAAAAACCCTAACACCAATATTTTCTGATATCGCATTTTAATGATATTTGCCGATAATATCGGTAGGCCGATAATATTGGACACCCCTACTTCCCTTCTATCCCTAAACCTTATTTCTTGATGAAAACTGAACTCATTTCAACTCTATTTGGAAAAAGTGATTTAATGCTCACTTTTCACTTTACTAGGTCACCGTGCTAGTACCCGGTTTGGCTGCTTTTTTACATTTCTCTCATAGATCCAGCAAGGTGTTGGAAAAGTTCCTCAGATGTTTTGCTCCATATTGACGTGATGGTATCATCACACAGTTGCTGCAGATTTGTCAGCTGTGGACTTGGGTCTTGAAAACCTGAGTTCAGCTCCTTAGGCTGGCAACAAAGATAAACCACAATGTACCCCTGAGCAACACCCTTCCTCCTCCAACTGTTCTTGGACACCAGAAAAATGACAGCCCTCTGCTCCTAGTGCAACTATTGACGAGTTAAAGCAAAGGACTAATCTTGGCGTATTTCATGAGACATATATTGACAAATGAAGGTTTCCTCTTCTTGCAGCAACAGCCTTAAGCATTGATCCAAGGCAGGATGGATCCATGCTTTTTATGATGTTTCCACCACGCTCTGAGTCTACAATCAGAATGTGGAACTGAAACGGACCAGACAACGTTTTTCCATCCTATATTGTCCACTTTAGGTGAATTGTAGCCTGAGTTTCCTGTTACTTGGGATGATTATAAAAACATATTACCACAGACAGGAGGGTAAGCTTAAAAAGAGAGAAAATGTGTACAAATTTAGAACTGCATGAAATACACTGAAATCCCACTGGGTAATGGTGTAGTGATGTATTATCAGTTAATATGGGTGGATAATTAAGGGTTTACAATAAAATAGTCACTGTATAATTTATTGTAGCTTCTCCTCTCCATGCGCAGATGTTGCAGTGGTGAGGAAGATGACTGCAATCACTCTCACTACAATCTTGCTTTGATTCGGGGATGCTTATTAATCAAGCAGTGTGTGTCAGTTTTAAAAGCTCAAAATGATCATCAGCGTGTTTATCTGCCATTAATCCGAGTCATTTCATCCCTATATAAGCAGGAGGGTTTTCACATTGTAGCTGAACAAGCATGATAACATTCATGCTGCTGCAGCTTAATGCAGCAAAAGCACTTCATCCACCTTTAACAGCACACCCACACGTGTATGGGAAACTGCGCTGCATTTATTTATTTCTATTATTTTCTAACTCAGTGACTAATGCACTTGCTTACCCAAGAATCCACTACAGCACACACACACACACACACACACACACACACACACCGGACACGGACACGCATAAATGTACAGCTGTGAAAGTTTGGACTAATTAGGCTGCATGTCCCAACGGGGCTAATCTATCTTATGGGACAGTAGATGGGAGCTGTAGTCCTCCTTTGATCAACGCCTGTCAAACACTCAAGAGCTGCCTTATGCTAGAGACCCTCTGGGGAACACACACACACACACACACTTCTATCTATTGACAGGTTTCTGTTTTTGTTTTAGAAGCTAAAAGTGGAATGTATGCAAATCCACATCATTTGCTGGTTTTTGATGTGAAAAGAATTACAGTCAAAAAGAAAATGCATCCTCTTAACTTAAGTTTTGCATATCAAGGCATGAAGAACATGAATAATTTTTAAAATCATCTGGTTCTCACCAAGTCTTAAAGATTAGGTAAATATAACTTCAGATAATCAGCAAAACATCACGCCACTGAGCAGTCTGGAAAAAAACAAAATACCATGCAACCTTTCTGCAACAAAGATGTGGTGGTTGAACTGTGTACAGCAGTGGTTTTCAAATGTTTTGAGCCATGATTACCAAGGTAACATACGTTGGTATTCACTACCCCCCATTTTGTAACAACTGAGTGGTTTATTGTTTGATCTTATGGGTCATCCTGTGGCCATCCTCTTAATGCAAGGCTGGAAACTGATAGGATCTTCATGAATAAGTAGGATGAAGTGGATTAAATTAACAGCTGTGAAAATTCAGCTTTTCTCACTGAGATGGGGCCAATTTGGGATTTTTAATAGAGCATCTATAATAACTTTGTTTCTGGGCACCAAACAAACAATCTACAAGTAAGGTTTGAAAACAATCAGAAACTTCATGAATAAGGAGGATCAATGTTTTTTGGTGGATCTGGTTCACAGCGGTGACAAGGCAACTTTATGCCCAAAATCAGCTTCTCTCACAGAGAAAATGCCAAATTCTGATTTGATATATATATATATGTATAATGCTTTATTCCGTACACAAAAGGGAGGTCCATATAAAAAATAAAATAAAATAAAAATATACATACACACATATATATATATATAAATATACACAAAACATTTAAACATACAAAAACAAAAACACACAAACAGTTAGTAATACATAAAAACACAATACATAAAAACACTGTAAAAACTATGTAGCACACCGTGCTACACTGCATTAAAAAAACAAGTTCATGTACCAGTGTCTCCACATATAAGATTTATATCTTGTATGACTTTTCTCAGGATTTGTTAAAGCCACTATGATGTCATTTTTGGATACGACAAGTCGACACATAAACTTGTACATGAGATTTCTTAAAAGTGCTTTAAACGTGGGCAATCTAAGATTGACGAACAGTTGGCTGGCACTGTGCCATCTCGGCACATGCAGAAGCAGCCTCAGAGCATCATTATATGCAACATTAAGTCTTGTCATATAGTGAAAAGATATAGTGATAACTTGGTTATTTATGCATTAAAAAAAAAAATCACTGTGTTAATCTCAGATTAATTTCTCTTTGCAGTGATGTGTTAATTTTGGTAGCCCTAAAACTCCCAAATTTATTTGATAAATGCTCTATTTTATTCCCAATGATCTGGTCACCCCCTGACATTATCCTGCAACCCACATGGGAGTCCCAACCCCCAGTTTGGGAACCACTGGTGTAGAGAACGATGCTGGTCGGTAACTGGTTGGTAAATTACTTTGATATCTGCTAGAAAAGAGAGCGCTGAGAAAATGTTTGTCATTTTCATGGAAATTGTCAGTAGAAACAGTTTAAAGATACAGATTGACTGGCTCCTCTACTAGCCACAGTAGCTGGTGATCAAAAAAGTTCATTTATAGCTCTGTTACCAATCTTCCCAAGAGTGGATGTCCCAGCAAGTTCATCATGTCAAGATGCAGAGGACCTGGAAAAAAAAAAAAAAAAAAAAAAAAAAAAAGCAGTTCCAGCTTATCAGCTTGGCCAGATTATGGTGGAATGTGCTGGAATAAAAACCAGCTACATACTGCCACGATCACTCTGTATAAATGTCTTATTTTTCTGCACCCTGTGAGGTCGTGTGTTACCTACACACTCTAAAAAAAGAGGTACCAATTTGTACTTAAAAGGGTACATAGCTTGTCGCTGGGGGTGTTCCTTTTTGAAAGACATTCACGCTTCGGTCCTGGTCCATTTTTGTACCTTATTAAGCTGTACCAGTTAAAGTACAATTAAAAATTATTAATAAGTCAATAAAAGAGATTGACAACAAATAAAGATGCTAATGATAAATGAATAATCATATAAATATTGGGCCAAACACAATTATACATATTATTATGAAAATCATAATATAACAACAATTATACTACTGTTGAGAAGGACTGCTAATTATAGTTATTGTACAAGCTACACACATTTTTCAATGCTGCAGGTCACTTAGGGTTGAAATGGTACAAATTTGTACTTTATATTACTTTGGACCCTTTGTCATAGTATATAGGTACACTTCTAGCCTCATAAAGACCAATACTGTACTTTTGAGAGAACATTTGTAAAAAATTTGCCTACAGGTACAAAAGTGTTCCCGTCTCATACCTGTATTTTTGAGTTCACAAGCCTTTACCAAACTGTTCTGCTGCCTTAACTATCAAGGAGTAAATGAAAATGAAAGAAAACCCAGCTACATCAATGCCTTAACACTGGACCCAGTTGTGCCTTTAACTGAATTCCATTCAGACGACACTCAGGTGGATGGATTGAGCCACTGTAGCCTTTTCTAATCAAATCAGCTGGTCTTCATGCATTTGTCAGAGTCTACAGTGCAACATAGGCAGCATCGTGATTGAGATTTAAGGTTCGAGTGGAACTGTTAGAAGCAACTAGTGATAACAGACATGCAGACCAACTGGGAGAAAAAACACCAAGAGATAGAAACACTTCTTCACCAGGCACATATGGGCAAAAACTTTTTAAAAAGCTAATTTGAACTCTTTCATTTAACCAATATTAGTTGTAAATGTTTTGCCTGCTTCCACAGATGCAGCTGCCGTGAATAACGGAGAACAAAATGTTCTCTGTGGGAGACGGACTTCTCAGGATTACTGTGACCTGCATGTCTGAGACGCTGCGCGGAGAAAATGCTGTAAACATGTTTCACTCTGCTGAGTCGTACAAGTAAAGCAACACGCCAGCCAAACAGACAGACACTTTTATTTATTCCTGGGAGATTAGGGGTTGTAGCACATTTTTGAGGAAAACTGACTTAAATTAACAAAATAAAATAAACCCGAAAAATGTACAACAAAAATGGCTGAAAAAAGCGAAGGAGCATTAGTAACTTCAGAGTGGGTCAAGGCCAAAACAACAAACAAAACTGACTATCTGTAATTCAAGAGATAACCTACCAAAACTAGTAATGTTATGCTCGAGCAGGCTGCTCGACTTCGTATCGATCTTTCAAAGCGGAAGTGTTGTGGCTTATGTATCGAGGCTCGATTCACTCCGTTAAGGACCGCCCTACTTTCCAAATGAAGCTTCATGACGTCACGCGCGTATCACTGACCTTACGTGTCAGTTTGAACTCAGGGTGGAGTCATCAATTTGCTAGTGCTTATAAACGGACACAATTCCACCAAACTTTGTGGGTTTATGAGAGGAGGAGACAGTTGTGTATAGTTTCCATTTATTCATTAATTTACATACAGGGAGAGTGAGATTCAGGTGAGATTAGGCTAATATTCCATCTACTGACATATAATCACATCAGCACTTAGACATTTAAGTACATATTTATATACTTGCATTTCTACATACACTTACACACACACCCACACCCACACACACACGCACACACACACATACATAGATGAGGTTTAGATTAGGAGTGAATGTGTGAATATCAGAGAGAGTGTGTGATCATCTTTGTGGTGTAGTGCAAATAATTCTTGGCACAGCCAGATTTGAGAATGAACATAAAACATGTTGCAAATAACTGTTACTGTTTCATGACACATTGCCCCTCATCAATCCATGCAGCTGCTTTGTTAAAGGTTGACCAGCAGATGTCACTATATTGTATTGTGTTGAATGCTTCATAACACAGAACCATTTGAAGACAATTGCTTTATATTGATTCAGTGGTTTGGAAGGCTTCAATTTCTCCATCACCAAAACCAAAGAAAAGAAATATAAGTTACTTACCTTCCTAGACTAACAACACAGGCGAAAACAAATCAAAAGAAATGGCAGCCCACCCCTACCTGCTGCTGAACACACTGTGGCTGGTTTGAAGAGGAGGGAGATGAGTGGCTCCTCTGGCCACAGACAAGGCTTTATAGGGAAACCACTCTGATGACAGGCAATCACAACAGGGCCACAAGGCATCCACCAATCCCAGCCTGGCACCTGCACACTCAAATTTACATAATTAGGAGCAGAAACCACAGCAGACATAACAAGAAATACATTGATTTTTTTTTTTTTTTATGTAAACAATGTGTAAACCCAAAATAGGATTAAAAATGTAACAAAATAGTAACAAAAAGTCTTTCAAAGTTAAATGTGGTTTGATGAAGTACCTATGTGCAGGAGCTCAGCTGGCTCTGACAACCATACCCATTAACTCACATTTAATGATAACATTTTGGGTCTGGAATGGCTCCTTTGTCTCATACTGGTCCACTTCTGCTTTAAAGGAACTGATTGGTTTTATTTTCAGACACACAATTTGTTGCTCAGAGCAGCCATTAATGGTTCAATTTTGCCAAATGTTAAGTCAGAGAATAGATCAGGAAATGTTTTAGCTTTCAAATAATCAACTTGACTAATTATTTAAGGAATTTTAACTTCAAAAGCTTAAACCTGATGGCTCCTTCACTGTTTCCTCTTTATGACTGAATAAAAGTAATATGTGTGTGTGCTGCTAAAGTCGTGTTTGATTCATTTTCATTATAAAGAAGCAAAGATATCATTTTTCCACGGGAACACAAACCTTTGCATTTGACTGCTGCTGTATTCATGGTGCTGCGTACAAACCGACATCTTTTACTTAATGGAAATGCTTTAACTTTCCCTGCCAGCATGCATATAAGGGCTGGTTTATGACGTAAGAAAGTCTGTGTGAGGGCAGTTGTTGAAACTAATTTGGTGGAAAACATATGGAAGCAACTAAATAGCAGCAGATTAGAACTCAACCACCTCAGCTTGACTGAGGAAAAATACTTATGACATAAAATGATGGTTAAAGCCTCAAATGATTTCCAACTGTGAGGCTTGAGCGAATTTCAAGTGTTAACAGTTAAAACAACAACTTTTAAACAAAAGTTTTATTAGGGCTGACAAAATTAACATATTAAATGGGCTTTAACCAAATGTCACTTTTTTAAAAAAAGTGCTTGTAAGGCAGATTTTAAATGATGCTATAAATTGCCCTCATTTTTATATGCAAATTGAATATATGGCCCAAACATATCAGGTTTTATGAGGTTTTTTCTGCAGTGTTTGAAAATCTGGTAAACACTCTGATAAACATGAATAAATAAAGAAGGTTTTAATCAAAACCTCACAAGAGTGATGGTAAATGAGTGCATTTACCATCAGGATAGATTTAATCCTTGTTGTCGGCTGAACATTTTGACATTCTGGAGACAGAGAAACCACATTTGGGTAATAGGGTGGGATGTGAAAGTATCACCACTCCTGTAGAGGTATCGGTCTTTTGGCCAGAGGCGGAGTCGATTCCCTGATGGCTGGTCTGCTCGACTCCTTGAGCAGCCTTTCCTTACCTGGCTCCTCTGTGCTCAGCCATATATTAATCTGAGCATATGTGTGTGTGTGTGTGTGTGTGGTGATGAAGGTTTGGTGTTGGAGATGGGGTGTGGGGGAGCTGATGGGTTTTTCTTAATTGCACAAGTCCACTGCTCCCTGCCAGCTCCTTTATTTCCTGTCCATCATTACTGGACAAACTGATTAATCCAGGTGTGTCTGGACATTGTTGTCGTGGTTACTGCGGTTATAGGCACACTCTGGTGGGGCAGAGCTCGGCAAGGGAGCGGGAGGAGCTTCGTGGCATTGGAGGTAGTAGCAGCCGTTTTGGCAGACATGTTGGTGTCCACATGTCAAATCCAGGGATTTCTTAAATATGTAATATGCAAAGTAGCCCTCAGGTTTTATGGGGAGGGGATTACATGAAATCATAATAAAAAGCTCCAAAAAGTAAAATTTGCATGTTTGCCACCCTTTCTTTAGGCCTCTGCTTGAAAATGGCATATCTTTTATTTGAATACTTTTGAATCATAGTGGGACAGTGTGGGGTCCTGTCACTATGCCTTTAATTGATCATGCACCCTGACTATTTGGCCACAGGAATATTCCGTTGGCTGACTGGTTATCTGACTGACTGGAATCGAATCCCACTGAGGCCCTGTGTGTGCCACAAAAGTAAAGTGGAGATAAAGGTACTGTACTGTATATACAGCTGTACTTGAAAATTTACATACCCTCCCATTAGAGACATAAAAAAATCAGCTGCCAGTGAAATAAGTTGAAATTGACTAAAGTCTCCAGAGTGGCTTCGTTGGCCCCGTCTGTTCTCAGCGTCAATTCCTTAGATTTTAAGAGGTTAAGGTTGTTGCCTGTACACCTCCAGTCTAGGACATACTGTACAGTAACACACAGAGCTGGCACAGAACCAACACCAAAATAATTGTAGAACAGAGATGCTTCAGTGTTAATATCAACCACTACATCCATTTTTAAATACCAGCTCTGCTCTGTTCAAGGTCTTAGGAGAAGGGGCCTTGAGACGATCCCAGCTGCTTGCAGGTGATAGATTAAATAAAATCATCATCACAAGGAGACAGTTAATCATGCTCAGTCGCTCTATCGGGGCAAAGAATAATCACCAAATAACTATTAAATCTTTGAATGTTTGGAAGGAAAACTTTTGCAGACACCAGGAGAGAAAGTATACAACACATCCACATACAGTAAGCTGTTTTTCCATAGAGTTTTATTTCCAAAAAAGCAGTCAGAGAAAAGTAAAACAAGCCAGTACAATAAAAACAAACCCTGCCAAGGGAAGAAAAATACAAACTGATGACAGAAGGCCTGATGATACATATATATATATATACATATATATATATATATATATATATATATATATATATATATATATATATATATATATATATACATATATTGTGTGTGTATATGTATATATATATATATATATAGACACACATAAACAGCAGACATCATTTTGGTGTTGCAGTACCGATGAATCACTTGCAGACACGTGGTCTTCAAATGAGGTCAAAACAAATATCAAAATAATAATTTTTCTTTAATGGACATAGATGGTTCTAAAAGTCAGCTAAGGCACACAGAGCCTCCCCGAATGAAATAACAGGGGAAACATCAGTCAGAGAAATTTGTGCAACGGTTGCTCAACAATACATTCCAGCAAGAACAACAACAATCTGATTTCTCTGAGAGGCAAAAAGGACAAGGTTGCTGTCACAGCTGTCCAAAAACACTGAAACAGGTTATGTACTTGGATCCATAAACACCATCAAGTCACTCTTCTTGCCATTATTGACACTTCAAAAAACACTTTTTTTTTTCCAACCACATTTGTATTTACACATACAATACTTTTTAAACATCTCAATACAAAATACTTATGTACATCTTCTTCATTTGTTAATAATTTTGTTACAAAATAGGACTTTCACATTTAGTTACATTTAATTAAGTCACCTTTTCCAAAACTGTCATTAAACCTACATTAAATTAGCAACGTGTGACGTGACTGTTCAAAGCACGGTGGCACAATAAGTAATAAGATGGCAGCAACACAAGTTGTCCTTTACAATTCAACCCCAGGAAGAGTGTAGCTTTAGAAGGGAAAGAGAGATAGCTGTTAGAACGCACATCTGACGGAGAGGCAAGGTGAACTTGACATTAATGAACAGTAATGTCTCTTCATTAGCCTGTGCAAAAACACAAATTTAGCTCATGTGATGTGTAAACGATGTTGACAATCACAGATTGAAAAGCTAATTGGCCTCAGATGAAACTTATTTCAAGGTAAAACAAATATGTGACCGGGCCTCTTGTTCAGGATGTGTCTCCGTTCAGTGCTACTGCGAGCGTAATTAACTTGTCTCGAATGTCCAGAGATTGTCTAGATGGCAGAAAAGGTACCTCAAACGTAAATAGGGGTTGACAAGGTGCTGCAGAGCTGATCGAAATAAATTATTCAGTTTGAAATCAAGATACAATATAATATTTACTTCAAATTGTACATTGTTGTCACAGCATGAGCATCACGACCACTTACTGTCATTCTGAAACTGACAAGAAGCAGAAAACAGCAGAAAACACATTTTCTCCTTTTGATCCAGACGTTGTCCAGTGTGTTTGCTTGTGAGGAGTTTTTGGTGAGCTTGTGGGACAGCTGACCTCTCACCTCACAGGCCAGGGTGGCTTTCTTGTGACAGACGTGGCAAACAGCCGAGTAAGAAACCAGGACAAGAAGATCTCTTCAGACAAGACAACACTGACTAACACACAGGTGTGGGGGCCATAAAAAGGTAGAGTATAAGTTTGGGGTGTTGGCCTTTGTAAATAAAGGCGGCTTTCTTTACAAAAAAGTATTCATCATGCTGCCAAGGCAGCGTCGCAGTTATTTAGTCACTGACTAAAAATATCAGTATTAATATAAACTTATAAATAAATAGCGACTCATTGACTCCCTCGCCATTCACACACAATTTTTGAGACTTCTTGTGTAATTATGTACAGTAAGTGTAATCTGGAATAAAGAAAAGAAAAGGACAAGAATATTAAGGTCAGCTTAAGGTTATTTTGTTTCAAGTTTGAGGCAGGTTGATCAAAATAATTATTTTTTAAAAAAAGACAAAAAAAAAAATTAGACATACAAAAATCGGTTCTCTCTTTGTTCGCTGCCTGTCACAGCATCTTGGGTTTATTAAGAAATCTACTTTCTGTGAAGGTTAAATCTGAAAAATCATCGTGCAGCAACCAAAAAAGAAGCCTTGATTAAGTAGCACTAAAATATCTGAATGCTACGATGAAGTATTGGGGCCGCAAAGAGAATTTATTTGTTCATTCTTTTACAGAAAAAAAAAGTCATAATATTAAGGTAAAAAATTTTGCAATTTCACAAGAAAAGTTATTTTACGACAATAAGGTTGTAAATTTACAAGAATAAAGTTATAATTTTATGAAAATAAAGTCGTAATTGTACTAGTAGGTGGATAATGGAAATAAGTTAATTTCATACACGTTTAAACTTATTGAGTCACATGAACCCCCTCTGCATCTCATAACCCTGCAGTTGAACGGTTCCAGCCAATCCTCCCCCCAAACAAAAGCAGCGATTTCCTCGAAGTCCTCTTTTTTTAAAAATTTTTTTTTATCAACTTTCATCTTCTAAATTTCCAAATATCAAGACTTTATTCTTGTACATTTACAACTTTATTCTTATAAAATAACGACTTTTTTCTCATAAAATCAAGATTTTTTCTTGTAATATCACAACTTCATTCTTGAAATCTGCAAAAAAAACTTCTTTTTCCTTGATTTGGCCCTAATAGTTGTAGAAAGGGATTTGTTTAATAATCAATTTTTTTTGTCAGTTTTCCAATCCCCTTTTAAACATGTTCTATTTGCATTCCTTCTATTTCATATTGATCAGAGTGGCATCTACAGATAGTTGAGCTACAGCATTTTTATATCGATCAGGCACTAAGCTGTAGAAATTTGTTAAATATTCCACTGATTTATAAATATTATAGGATTAGTTAGCTAATAACTTCTGCCGTTTGAATTGTAGCAAAATATTCTATTTTTCTTGGAATTGTGCTGAAAATACAACACTGACTCATTTGATGGTCACGGACACATTAAGGAGGCACATTTAAATCCGTACCTGGCAACCTCCTCATAAAGATCCCACAGCTAAGGCCTTGTTGCAGCTGCAGCTCGTCTGCAAGCAGCGTGTACAATCCCAGCCCACATGGCCACAGCGCCCTGTGCAGGGTGCTAAAAGCTGACTTCATAATTCATTCAGCAGCTAAATAAAAGCTTCAAAAATTGCAACGCTTAATCACAGTAAAACTCAGCCATGAGAAGAAAAATAAATACACTGAGAAACTGAAACAGCAAAGCCAGCAAAATCCCCTAAAAGCAGGGGACTTCGGGTGAGGATCGAAATAAAAACATTCCTCCTTGCTTTATGTTCAGACAGCCTCACCAATGTCCCACCCCCCAAAAAAACAAAACAAAACAAAAAAATCCACTTTTTTGTTTTCTCCCCCCCCCCCCCCCCCAAGGCTGAAGAAGAACATTTATCCTCCCTGACCTGCCAGAAAACGTTTAAAATAAATAAAAACAGAGTGCCTTGGCCTCCTATCCAGCTGGAGGCCTCACTGCTACCTGATGCGGCCGTCAGCACGCGGTGGTCCCAGATGGGACTTGGGATCTGGGCTCAGGGAGCTCCATGGGCTCTTGGCACAAGCCTGCATGACAGGACAGGCTGTGGGGCCGACGGCACAGACGTCGGTCGCCTCCCACAGCTCGCCCACGAGGCCGTCCAACCAGTGCTCCAGTTCTGGGCCCGTGAGCGCCGCGTTCCTCTTGGATTGCTCCACGTAAGCCAGGCTGACGGGGATGTTGAGCACCGGGTTGAGGCCGTGGAAACTCTGCTCCATGTAGCTGTTCTTCGCAGGCCCATTGTGGAGCTTCAAAGCATCCTCTGAAGAAACGAAGCGGGGAAAGACAAATCATACTGTTTAGAATGGAAAAAAGATGGACTGGCTTTTCACTTGCTGTTGGTTTGCTAAGGCTTATTTGTACATTTGAACTCTTTAACCTCCCCCCCGTGATGTGGTATGTCAGGTCACTGCAATGCCGAATTTATGAAAACAGTCAGAAATATTTAAGACATGCTCACATTCTTCCTTCCTGTGACTGTGAAGCCCTGAAGGAAGACTGCAGTCATAGACACGGCTTCCTCTTAACTCTCCATCTCCACCCTGAGCTTCAGCGAAGCTTTAAATTCCTCACTGGCCCTCTAACCGAGACGCGAGCAATCCTTCTAAGCCCGACTGTGGAACACAAACTCCCTCTCACCCAGATGTTTGCAGACATCAGCGCTTTTCACACACTGGTGACAGAATGATGCAGTCAGACTCCACCAGTCAACGCAAAGTCCAGCAAGCTTTGTGGAACCGGTGTGCCTTATGAAGTCATGCCTCTCGGGAGTTTTCGTGCGTCTGTATAAAAATGGATATGAGCGCGTACATGTGTATGCATGAGTCTACTGCTGCCACATCATAAAGTTTTACTGGCGCTGCATGTAGGAGGGGGACCTGGTGCCAGACACAGCAGTAAATTATAGGCGGGTTGATGGAAGAGCTGAGACCAAAGCACATTATGAAACACAAGAAAGCCCAGCACGCACGAAACCATCTCATATTGATAATCTTGACTTTAACACAAATAACTACTAATTTAATTTATGCATCCTTATTTTATACAGTACAAAAACTTTGGACACACTCTTCCTTAAAATCTATCGCAAAAGTGTGTCCAAACTTTTGACTAGTACAGTAAATATATAATGTATGCTGTATAGCAGATTTACCTTGGTTTATTTTCTAACTGTGCAAAATTATTTTTTTCTTTTAACTGAATATAATTAATCTGGGCCTAAATTGTTGAAACGTAATTCAGCTGGAAACGAAGCACCTTGAAAAAAATCACTGATGTAATTAGCTTATAAATCTATTTATTTATTTTTTGCTTATAAAATTTGACTGCAGGAGTTGTTGTTCCCAGAATATAGCAGAAGTATCTGAGGGGTCCACGAAATCACTGCAAAGACATTATTTTATTTATTCATTTATTTTTTATCAAGTCCCCTTTTGTTTATTGTTTAAAATGGTTTTGTTTGACATTGTAAATGTATTACACTATATGAGGTATATTAAATGTGATAGCAACAACTTTTTCAATATATCAGTCCCTCCAGAAAGTTGCGATGCTGCAATTGTAACTATAAAATAAACACAAAGCGGTGGAATTTATACAATACAAAATGTAGCAATCTTAAATTTCTCTTATTAGCAGGGGGACCAAGTTTTCTGCTTGAATAATTTGTCTTTGGTTGAATTTCTGTTAATATTTGAAAGTGGAGCATTGCAACTTTCTGGAGGGACTGATATATACAATATTTAAAAAAGAATACACCCACAGAATGTCTAGAGGGTTGCAAAAGTATTAATTTACCCCCCCCCCCCCTAATTTTCATAGCATAGACCTATATATATATATATATATATATATATATATATATATTGTATATGTATGTAAATATATTTATATACTGTATACATATTGATCAATTTTGATGGGGCTAAAAAGTAAACATTTACATATGATTGTCATGCCATTGTTGGGAATCTGCACTGTTAGCGTTAGCTCCAGAGTTGCTTGAGTTGAATTACATTTCTAAAACGAAAAAAAAAAAAAAAAAAAAAAAACGAAGCAGGATGGGGGTGAACGTAGCAAAAGGGAATCAAAACCTTGGAGGTTGCCACATTCCTCCTGGACATGTAAATTAAACATTTGCTAATTAACAGTTAGCTGTTGCTAATGCTATTTATATAAGCATCATTTTGTTCTCGTGGCCCCGAAAACAAGGAGAAAGTTCTCACTTCTTGCCGAGTATGTAGCAGCCCTAAGGAGTTAAAATCACCCACGTTTTTACATGTTGGTATTTACTGTTTTTCCAGATATATAGAGGTATAGTATAGAAAGTGTAAGTTAGGTACAAGTATCAAAGTAATGTTACAGTAACTATAAGTACAGGAAAGGGCTTTATCATGCAAAATGTGCTGAGCTGACCTGGAAACATTTACTTTTCCATGGGAGGTCGTAATAAAAAGAAAAATTTGAACGTGAACCACTGTAAACTGGTGATTAAGATGTAACAACCCACTGAGGTTACAGACAAAAGCTGCAACTATATTTGTTGTTTTCTCTTCATCATTAAAACGGCTCAGGGAGATTATTAAAGGGAGAAAAAGAAGCCGTGATTATGCCAAGGCTGCTGTCTCATGCGACTTTCAAAGCAAACTGGCTGCTTATGGATTAGAACATCGCAGTCTTGCCTCTTATCCATGCTGACTGATTGATTTAATTGTGTCATTGTTTTTAGAGGGCTAAGTGTGCTGTTGTTTAACACTCTGTTTAGTATGTATGAGCTGCTCACTGGGTTATTAGGGGTGACTTGATGACAAATAACCAAGGTCTGCAGAGGCCCGGAGGATTGATTATAGAGGGCATTGCTGCAAATGCAACGCAGTGGGCTTGTGTGTGGGTCTGCGGACATTTTGGAACAACAGTAATGACTTCCTGGTGAATGAAGTGTTAATCTGTGATGTCACAGAGAATAAATATACTAAAAACGATGCACACTTTCTGTCAGTGATAAGCCTTGATCTGCAAAATAGCCCAATTTCTACACCGACTTGCCACATCATCAGGTCCACCTTGCTAGAAACCAGTTCAGACCTTTTTTTTTTTTTTTTTTTTTTTTTTCTTTACCTCCAGAACTGCCTTAATTCTTGGTTTCATAGACTCAGCAAGGTGTTGGAAACATTCCCCAGAGATTTTACTCCACACTGATATGAAAGCATCATGCAGCTGCTGCAGATCTGTCAGCTGCACATCCATAATGAAAGAGCAGTTGGTTCCTGCTGGGAGTAGCCATCAGAAGATGCTACACTGTGGTCATGAAGCAGGGGTCCCATTTTTCACCCCAACCCAGCTAAATAAAAGTCATTTAGAGCTGCAAATGTTTCATGGCCTTTTGAAGAAGAAGAAGAAAAAAAAAGGCAACTTATAATTTTTGAAAAATACTTATTAAAGAGTTTTTTTTCCTCATAAAAGAGGATATTTTCTTCAATCAGATTTTCTTTAGTAGGACTTCACTGTATAGAAAGGTTAAATAAATAAATAAAATGTAGATATTAGAGGGAAATTATGTGGAAACCCCCCCCCCCCTAATTTCCAAGCTAATGACGGCAGAAATAGATTTAAAAATGTATATATTTCTGGTACTTTTAGTTTCATTATGACAGAAATTTATTTAGTGATGCACGATATGAAAAATTTCAACCAATACCAATGACCAAAGCTAATTTTCTGCGCCTCATCGCCAATACCAAAACCGATATTAAAGCTGAAAATGATGTAATAGTCATTCCTTGTGCAAAATTAGAAAAATACTTCTACTGCATCTGCTGCAGATCCAGTAGTGACTGGAGATGCTGCACAGCGTGCGTGGCCTTCTTTTGTTCCCGTGCCCCCCAAAAAACAAACAAACAAAAAAAGAAAAACAACATTTTGTTGGTCTGTCACAAATAGTGCCTGTTATACAGTAGGTTATATTGATTTATTATATCGGTCAATATTAGGTCTACATCGATATTTTTTTTTAAAGCCAGTATTGTCTGGTACTGATATTTGGCCGATAACACTGTGCATCTTCGAATTCAATGCAATTCTTCCATGAAAAAAACTTCTAAAACCTGCAAATGTACTAGTATTTAACAAAAAATATTAGTTGGTTCTTTATTATTTTCAGTCAAAATTATAGAGAGCCACTGTGAGAGGCCCAAACAGTGTTGTTTTTGGCAGCTATCTGAGTTTTAGTCTCTAGGCCTTTACACACCGGGGCCGATGCGAATAAACGGCACGAAATTGCGAATAATTCGGAGGTGAAATATCGACGTCTTTGTCTATACACACCTAGTCCGACGCGAAATTACGATGATGCTATAGAACAAACTCGCATCCGTTATTCCAGAGGAACGTGAGCACATGCAGCAGTGACGGAGGGAGGGGCGGCTGCAGGGAAACTTCTGGATGCTGAAAACAGCTGATCTCACCGTGGAGATGCCAAATGGGGATTTTAAATACAACACCTTAGCAATAACCCAAGCACAAAATGTAGGCAAAACACTGCTACTCAGCTTCACCCCCACAGCCCCTTTCCAAACAAGGGCCCTCAACAGAAGGGAAACACCTAGCCAAATGATGCAGAACAGCGACCAACACACCTTTCTCTTTTCCTTTCTCTTTTTGCTTGCGACCAGCCTTGACGCAGAGCGCCTCTCTATTGGGGATTGTGTATCTGTTGGATGCGAATATTAAGAAAATCGACCTCAGTTCGAAAAAATAAACGTTGCAAAATCGCAAGACAAAATTTTGTCACTGATGTGAACGCTCCCTGACATATATTAATTTATTAAACTTTTGCCGTGCGAACTTTCGGACAAAATTCGGAGTAGGTGTGTAAAGGCCTTTATCTTAGTCTTTCTACGAAAATCTTTTAGTTTTATCATATTTTAGTCATTTCTTATCTATAGTTTATCTAGTTTATCCGAAAACAAAAAGGTTTTAGTCTAGTTTATCGACAAAATTAAAAACGTTTTAGTCAGTTTTTTCAGGAGGCTATATTTAAAAAAAAAAAAAAAAGAATAACTGGCCACTAAGGAGACCATGCTGCCGGTTACATTTGAGCATATAGGTTTGTATATGAAAACAGAAAGAAAGACTATGTTCCATTGCAAGTGAAGACAGCAGTTAATGGTGAGGGGAGTGAGTTGCTTTGTCTTGTATTATAATCATGTGGCACCTGAAAGTTTAATTTTGTTGTTTTATTATATTGTGTATCTTTTCTTTACCTGCCAAGGGACTGCTGATGCTAATTAGCTTACTAATGACAATTCAACATGTTGCTATATGTTCATTAATATGTACTGTCCCTGTCAAATAAAAAAGTTTGAAGATAGAATAAATTTTAAAGCTTCTCATAAAAATACTGAATGCAAAAACATTTTTGACACACAAACCATCAATTTATTGCAAAATTAAGGTAAAATATAGGGCTGCAAATATCTTAAATTACAAACCATTTGGGAGTCGAAACAGCCGGCTTTTTAGGAACCGACTCAAAAGAGCCGAATCTTTAGGAACCGACTCAAAAGAGCCGACTCTTTGGGAACCGAATCAAAAAGACCAGCTCTCTGAAAAGAGACGAACTTCCCACCGTTTGAACAGCGCAGCCAAGCAGCTGCGTGTCTGACCGCAGGTGTTCACCAGAGTCCCTCAGCAGTTCAGATACCCGACGGTAACACGCAAAAACGCTGTTTAGCAGATAGAAATGACAAAGATTAATATAATGGTTAAGGTGTGGGCGGATATTTATGTAGTTCGGGCGGGTGGCGGTGAGAATATGTTTCTTTTTCGTTGGACAAGACGCGTTTTAAACATCAAACGTTGGGATCGTTTCCAGATCAGGCAGAGACAGAGGCGCTGCTGGTAATGGGAACAGCGAACACTGTTACAACCAGGGATGATGATCTTTTATGCTGGAATCTCTGAATCAAATAGATAAAGCTCCTACGTGGCAAAATGACAGAGACTGCTGTGAATTTAAGATATTAATGTGCGACATGCGGGTCAGGTTTGACAGGAAGAGCCGCGGTTCGCGGGTCTCGGTTCGGGCGGATGCGAGTAAGGATACAACTACTTTTTAACTTTTGACAGACAGATTAATGCAGAATAGGCAGACATTTCCTGCATTATGAACGTCTGACAGACCGGAGATTCACATTTTCGTCCAGTCTCGTCTCGTCAATGAAAATTTACACACGTCCCGTCATGTTGTAGTCATCAAAGAGACATGTTTAGCTCGTCATCGTGTCGTCATCGTCATGAAAAAAAGGGGCGTCAACGAAATGATTTTGTCATCGTCATCGTTAACGAAAACAACACTGAGCCCAAAGAGATACTTCCAGCTCTGGAGCTGCAGGTTGCAGACCCCTGTCATAAAGGGATGGACACCGTCAGCAACAATACAGTGTTCAGGTAGGCTGTGGTGGTTAAACTATGCCACGTTGGTACTAAGGGGCCCACTGTGGGCCAGGAAAATCTCCCCCACACCATTACACCTGCAGCAGCCTGAAATGATCAAGGCAGGATGGATCCATGCTTTCATGATGTTTCCACCAAATTCTGAGCCTACCATCTGAATGTGGAGCTGAAATGGAGACTCATCAGACCAGCCAACCTTTCCCATCGTCTATTGTCCAGTTTTGTGTCTGTGCCTGCTTCTGCATTTAATGCATTTTGAAGTTGTCTGAAGAATAACTGTGGAGCTTCCACTACACTAAATTTTCAGAAAAAAATCATTGGAATGTGTTCAGTATCTTTTCTTTAGTGATTATTTGTGGTTGAGACAAAAAACAAACAAACAAACAACAAAGCTGTGCAATAAATTTGCATCCTTTTGAACAAATAACACTGTCAGTAACAATTTTGTGTTATCCATAAGCTGAAAGAAATGACAAATGTTGGTTGCAAATGAGACTCATTACGACTACAGCAGCCATTCAGGGCTGGTTCTCACCTTGCCGTATGGGCTGATGCTTGTTATAAGCCAGAGGGGCGATGACGAAACGGATCTCAGCCACAGGGCTCCAGTGGTGCAGGATGCGGACGCTCCACACACCAGGTCGCAGGGGCTGGTTGAGTGGCGGGCGGTAGTGCGTAAACTCTGCACTTGCGTCAATCAGGATATCGTAGGTGGCTGCGATGACGTTGGTGGGGTCGATCCACACCACGGTGACAGTGACGTTAGGCCCTTTATTCCACTTCTGCATGCCCACCGTCTCATCCATGGGGCCCATAAGGCCGCCGATGTTTCTGAACATACGTTCTTTGGCATCCCACTCTGTGCCGATCTGACAGAGATAAGAAACAATAAGGATGAAGAGAATGAGTGACAGAATGGGGTAAGACCCGAAGCAAGGCGAGAAACAACAGCAAAAAGACATTTAGAGCACAGAAATCAACAGAGTAACTCACTACTTAACCACAGTGTTAAAATAAACCACATTTGTACTAAATCATCATGAATTATGTCCCCAATCATTCATCCTTAATCAAAAACACCACTCTCCAACTCATCCCTCATCACAGCTTTTATCCGTTGTTATAATTTGCAGAATCTGACCAGCCTGATTGTTGTAACTTGCACATTTGAACATATTTGTCTACAGTTGCTGCAATGCTCGACTCTGAGTCAGTCTGAGGATCAGATGGAGCCCTGGTTGCTCCCTAAACACATTTTAAAGTGATAAGATGACAGTGGCAGAAGGTAATGAACAGTTGTATTGCCCACAAGTCACCACAGAAGAAAATAATAGGACTACACATAAATAAAAAACAAAAGCCTAAAAGGAGGAAGACATTTAGACGCTATGATCATAGCTTTAGTGACAGGAAAAAATTGGAGTCTGGGGAGGACAACTTGATAGGAACAAGCTTTCAATGCTTTCATTAAAGACTCTGGAAACTGGATTCCCTCTGACAATTTTAAGATAAATAAAGTGAGCATAAAAACAGAGCAGACAGCACCAATGAGTAAAATATATTTCAGCTGAATTAAGAGACATAAAGTGCTTCCGGCTGTAGAACACGGCGCTCGCTGGCAGCCTGCACAGCAGTGGGAGAGCCTGAGGAACAAGCAGCCACTTAAAGGTTATTTTCTCTTGTTAGCTTATATTTTTAAATATTTAATACTGTAATGCTTGTTTGCAAGTTATTGGTAATGTGCTCATCTCATGATTTTATAACAGAAAGTCCTTGTTATATGTTGTATGTAAACTTAAACTTGACAGCTCAGGAAAGAGGAGAAGCGAGGTATAAGAGCACATCCCAACATCAGGAATGGTAAATGCGTGCGGCTAATTGCCCTGAATGTCAGCTCTGTGGTGGAGACGAGCTGTAGAGAAGCGATCTGTGTTGGATTGCAAAAAAAAAAGAAAAGAAAATGTGCGATATGCATAATGAGAGAAAAGGAGTGGTCGGGGCTGATGAAGGAGACAAATTGACGGAGGAGGCAGCAACGCACACACACACAAGCCCTGACGGGAAAAGATGTCTGGGGTGTTGGCAGAAATGTGAGATGGATGGCAGCTTTGGGAAGTGCTCATCCTGACAATGGTAGCTGATTAACACAGCCTCACCCTGCCGAAGGATCAATGTTTGACTGGAACTGATTCAGCTCTACATCCTCTGAGAACTGAGATTTCGATGCGCAGTAAAAATAGACATTACTTGCACAAATGAGAGCAACAGCGAAAGACTGATTCTTGGACATCTATTAAAGGCACCTTATCTACATTACTGGTGTGACCTCTGCCTTTCCATCTCACTGGACCTTGTTTTTATATCTCATTTAAATAATTAATAAACTTTCTTTTTGGAACCTGAGATACTTATTATATTATTTAAAAAGAGCACAAATACGAGCCCCATGAATAAATAAGAGGAGTTGTAACAGGAGAGCCTGCAAACAGCTGTCTTAACTTGGGGTTGTAAAAAGGCAATTCTGTCAATATTCACATGCTGCGGGTTGTCGGGGAACCCTCGAGACTCGTTTCTGGGTCTTGCCGGTAGTTTATTCAAGAACAAGCTTTAAATAAGTGAAATGTACAGTAAATTATGTACAGCTGGTGATGCCAGGGCCAAGTTCCGCTTTTCCAAACAGTTTCAGATTAGATGAATGAGCAGCCTCCACTTTTAACTCAACAGGCTTTTCTCTCTTAGCAGCACACACATATTGTGCATATAGTTTAATAAGATGCACATGTAGCTTGTCTGACAGGCCTAATGAGCAAAGTTCAGTCCCTATCTAAGTTCCCCCAAAGGCACTTTGAATAGGATGAGGCAGTGTCTTTCAAAAATAAGACCATTTACGCGCAGATAATAAGTTGAGTTAAGAGTAGTCAGAAACTTGCTGAGCAGCAGGTAAAACAGGAATTAACTTCCAGGCCATTTCAGCTTCAGCCTAGAGTTAACAATGACCTCCACACTCAACCTGCTCCCGAGTCTAAGACCAACACCTAATCAAGCTTTACGAGCTCTCAGACATGTGACAGTCTTTAGCTTACAAAGGCACTAATGCTGATCTAGCAACCCAGTCATGACTTAACACCTTAGCCCATTCCTCTACAGGTCTGGCACTGTTTTCTCAAACTTTCCACTCACTTGGACCAATTATTCTGATTTTCCATTCTGAAACAGTAATTACTGACAACCGTTGCCATTTTCAGAAAATGTGACCCTCATCTATCCTCTGCTGTTGCTCTGAGAAATGGAAGGAGAAACTCCTGATCTGATAATGACATAGATTTTATATATTTTGCTTTTATTACTTTCCTCCACATACACCCCATCATTCACGTTATTACCTATATTACCTGTTTCATCCTCTGCTAAAGTCTGTGCCTTACTTAATAGAAAACATAAAACACTCCCATCTCATAATCTAGCTATTACATTTCTTCTCTCTGACCTGTCGACCTTGCAAACCTCTTCTCCACGTCACCGGCTTGCTGGCGCCGGGAGTCTGACACTTCCATTAAATAAGGCAGGTCGGCTTGATCAGGCAAGGACATGGACAGTCCCACTCTACATCTGGCCTTATTTAAAACCTTAGGGCATATATGCCCCTGGAGGATGCAGAAGCTCATTAGCTGTACTTTTTTGGACAGGGAAATCAAACACAGGTGTTTAGCAGCGGCACCATAAGACTCCCCTGGGGCACCCGTTATATTACAGGATAAGATGGATGGATGCTAATAAAGATTTACTTTGGATTGATAGATGTGTTAGGATGCAGTTTGAGCAGAGAGAGAAAACATTTTCATTTACCTTCTGTAGGGCATGAGTAAACTTGCTTTTTAACAACACAAAGTACCCAAAACAACATCATGAGAGATGAGAGGATTAATGTATGGAGACAATAAACATGGTCATATAAAAGAAAACAAATGGCTGATGTTAAGATCATGGCAAAAAACAAAAAAAAAAACAAACAAACAAACAAAACAAACAAAAAATGTTAGCACATGTAATGCATAATAGATAATGCAAAGCCTCTACAACAGGGATCCTTAGTCCTGGTCCTCGCTAATTAGCCATTGATTTGAGTCAGGTGTGTTGCAAAAGGGAAGCCATGAAAACATGAGTTAAATCAAAAGCATAGCTACACAGGATACATACAGTAAGTCATCATAAGATAGTACAGTTAAAACTCGAACTGTTTAAGATGATGGAGAAACTATCCACTGTCTTGAGTTTGATAATTAAGCTAACAGCTATCTCATTCTGAGCTGGTTGTTTTATAAAGACTTAGCTAATGAACATATACTTTTTTTTAATGAGGAAAACGGAAACCTGAAAATAGAATAACAGCATATTGACACATTTTAAGTTTAGTTGCTTCAAATGCAGCATTTCTCTACACTTAGCAAGAGTGGCCTCCAGACTTAGCCAGAGTTAAGCTGATAAGCTTATTTTTGTAGCTGCACTGTAAAATGTAACATTGGTTTTGATAGAATATATCTCGTCGATATAACTTAATTTTAATTTAGTTTTTAGTAATACTAATCTAAGTTGTAAGAACTTTGGAGCACAACATTCTAGATGTCTTAATTCCCTTACGTTGAATCAGTGTAATTAATTAATTAAGTGTAATTAAACAGGGAAATTAGCGATTGTGAAGGAGCAGGTTACCCACAATGTAAATTACTTCTTTTAACAACAAAGAGATAATTCACAAATGAAGGATTTATAAATAATGCTGGTAGTGTCATGTGACTGCTCTTAACTTTTTGTTTATTCCTGTATTTAATACCTATTATCCCGGCAGCTGTGGCACTGTGACAGAGACGTCTGTGGTCTAGTTTTAGCCAAAAGCCTACATAGCAAGAACAATTTTGAGTTCATCAGTTACTTTAAGTAAGAAACTGGAAATCATTATGTTGGTACAAACTACAACAAAGTTTGTGTGAATTATTTAATCTAATTTAGGCCTATGTGAAATTAATTGCATCAAGTTTCCTCCACAATCTCATTCACTTAGCCTACAGCTTAATCAGATTTATCAAGTTAAAAAAAACTCTACAAACTTAAACCATTCTAGTTGATTCTACTTAGTTAATGCTATTAATATAAAATAAAATTTTTGATATGCAGCAAGTTTGCATACGATTTAAAAGTAAAGCCAAGTTGGATTTCACAGAATGCGTAACTATTTGGCAGCCAACTTTTGACCTTAATTTGGAGTGATATGAGGCCAAGACCATAGCTCTGAAAGAGAAGCTTTTAGCTCCCATAACTGGTGTCTGGTGGTCGTTTACTCAAGTTAAATTTTATTTCCCTCCTGACTGGCTTTAAAGCCTCCCCTTCGCTGCACAGTGCTGCTCTGTCCCATCTGTAGTGATGTAAGGAACGTACTTTTACACTGCAGTGTGATCAGTTGCGGAAAAGTTTTACAGTGTAAGAAAATGGATGTCTGGCGTGAGAAAAGTGCAAAATGTGCGAGTGTCAAGCTTAGTGCTGAGAGCCCTGAGTTACTTTTGATGTAACCTTAGGTAAGAGTCTCCATTATAAACCAGGCTATAACACACCTTTCTAGTTTACTTGTTTGTAGGATGTGGCTTAGATTAATATATTTGAAAAAAGTGTACTTAAAATATATCTATGTATGACTGAAGACATTTCAGGATTTAAATGAGAGGTTTTTAAAGAGCACATTTCAACTCACTACAAGCAAAAGCTTTCATCATGTATAAAAAATATATATATAAAAAATGTATGCAACTTGTGTCTGTTTCTTTTGATCCTGTACAATACATTTAGTTGTTTTTAGTATAAAATGAGCTGTGTGAAGAAATTTGCCCTTGTCTAATGCGAATTTAGCTTTTTTCAAAATGATCTTTAAAAAAAAAAAGTATCTTACCTGCCTTCAAACAATGATGAAAACAGAAAGTCTTTAACCAGGTATCTGATATTTTAATGTCTGGCAGCTAAACTGGAAACCCAGAAATTAATGCATTGCTCCCAGAGGCCCAACCAAGATAGGTTTAAAAAAAAAAAAAAAGAAAAAAAAGAGGTTTCCAAAAATTGATAGTGGAACAGATTTATATAGATTAGATTAAATTTATTTAGCACTCTTCGAGGCAGTTAAAGGGATTTACATTGATTCCACTATCCTTAACTAGGCTATTATGAATCTGACCTGAATTTTTCTGTCTGTTTAAGCGCCCTGAGGTGACACTGTCATGAATGGACGCTATACAAATAAAGTTGAATTGAATTGAATTGAATTGAATTCAATCACTTCATATTCATACTTGATGTGATGGTAAGCTACATGTGTTGCCATGGCAGCCCTGGGTCAGGTCTCTCTGAGCACCAGCTGTGATGGCTAAAAGAGGTGACACACGGTCAAGGTGTGTTCAGGTGACTGAGAACTCATATACCAGCTATGTGACAGTGGAGGCAAGGAGGGTGAAGTGCCTTGCCCAAGAACACAGCAACAGATTGACGAGAGGAGTGGAATTCAAACTGCCAACCTTCTGGTAGCTGGACAATCTGCTACTCCAAGTGAGCCACTGCAAGCTAAATAAATCATGGGGAACCTAATTTGTCAGCTTTCCTGATGAATGGGATTGAGGGTATACACACATTACACACACACTCCTATGATAATAGGAGTATTAGTTTATTGCCTTTTTTTTTTTTTTTTTTTTTACTTTATTTACATATCTTTCAATCTATACTCGCAGTTTGCAACCTGCATAAATGCCATCAGTCATACAGTATATATTTGAAATACATTGTCTCTATTAGATTTTGAATTTACTGGGCATGCAAACTATGTACATACATTTTGATTTTGTACACTGTGGTAGAACAAGGACTTAGCCATAAGTCAAAGTCAGTGTTGTACTACCATACAAGATTTACACAGCAGAGCTTAATATACCTCTCAATGTCAAGTCCGACTTGAGGTGAAATACTAATTTTAACTGTGTGGGCTTTAAGTGGTTCTATACTAAATCATGTTGTAAAAAGGCCTATAAAGGCAGCTGGGAGGCAGCAACGGTGGAGTGAAAAGACAAATCTGTCTTGCTTTATATCTGAAGACAGGGAACATATTGTTAAGCTAACCATATGGTTTATCTAAAAGATTTCAGCGTAGAGCTTCAGTAATATGGTTTATATCTGTTTAGTTGACATAAAGCACAAAGCTCCGACATGCGGCATCCTTTAAGCTCTTTCTGTTTGTGGTTTGAATGACAGATGGACAAACTGACTGACACCCACTGTACTGTGCCAGACAGGGAATGCTTTTCCCAACCCGAGCATCCAGATAAAAGCCACAGCTCATATCACTTCTCTGTCACTCATAGCCTCATAGGCAAGACACACAACAAGGCTTAGGAAGCCTGGATCTCCTTCTGTCAGCTTTGAGGTGGCTAACAAAGGTGACATAGGGTCAGGGTGTGTTCAGGTGTATGAGAACTCAGACAAAGCAAACAAACTCACAAACAAATTTGTTGACATTTCTGCTTCCCACAAATCAGTGCAGGATAAAGCGGAGAAAAAGGTCAATTTGCATTCGCTCAGTTAATTTTGTCCTTTTTAAACTCTGTGGCTGTCACATCATAGCTGAGTGGCTGTATCTTAAACAGGCAATGTGGTAAACAGAAACACAGATTAACATAACAAGACAATCAAGGAAAGCATTCCAGTGTGAAGGTGAGAAGACTTTCTATTAGGAAACAACAAATACGCAGCACATGAAGCACTCATCCCTGTAAACTTGGATGAATTCAATCAATTTACATTTTACAAGGCCATTACAGGCGCCGGTTTAATTGTGTGGAGATGTGCACAGCTATAAGTCTTGGCAAGGGCACCATAGCGATGAATACGAGGTCACCATAGCAATGAGTTGTATATCTCACCTCTAATTATGAGCTGAAGAGCCGTGTTTTTCCTGCTAGCTGCTCAAAGTTTTAATACTATTCATTTCCTGACGCTGGCAATGGCTGACTGATTGCTTTGTGCCTGGTGCCAAACATGTGACTTTCCATGCAAATTGAAAACAGCTTGTATGCCACACAGGCTAACACGCTGACTCACCTCTGCAAACTGCAACCTGCTGAATGTGCTAGTGGGGGGGCTGGTTAGCTTGAAGTTCCTTTTGGGTGCTACCCAGGTCTCCATGGTTTCCAGCTTGCTTGTTGCCAGGTTTGTGGCATGGTGCTTGACCAGGTAGCCTTGAAATTGGTCTGAATGGAAGTAGAGATGCACCGACACCGGGTGGCCCATGGGGATGGGAAAGTACCTGGCAGAGCATTGAAAAAGTGAGAATCCATTAGCGAACCTGATACCGACTGATCGACCTACCTGTGCAACATTTCAGGGCCGATAGTGTAAGAAGAGAAGAAAAACAAGATTCACCTGGATAACGTCTGAGGAGAACTGGCCTTGGACATGCTAATGTGGCTGGATGCTAATGTCTGCTTGCAGTAAAGGTTAGTGGAGAGTCAATGTGCTCTGTAATTGTGTGACACGGTGGACATTAATTCAATGACCTTTAACAGAAATCCAATCGGTCAAAGACGTGTAGCCTATGCAGATAATTCCCATGAAGCGCTGCTTGTGAGGTGCTACGTCTGCTCTTGGGTCACTGAGATTTTAACTTATAATATGGGCGCATGGTAATAACAGCAGACCAGAGATACAATACTGTGTAAAAGTCTGGAGCCACCCCTCTTTTCTTTATACATTGGAAAGCAAAAAAGTAAGTGCAGCAATTTACTGAGGTGTGTTCAAACTTGAGTGCAAATGAACAATTTTAATAAGCTTGAAAATCAATACTTGGTATGACCATCTCTCAGCACAGTCTGAACGCTCTTAGACAACTTTTTTCATCGTTTCTTAAAGTAGTCTTTAGGAAAAGATCTTCAGCTTTCTTTAAGGATTTTCCAAAGCTCCTCTCTGGATGTTGGTTCCCCCTTTTCCCGTTCTCAGCCAAGATGATCCCACACGGCTGTGGCTCCCGAAGCAGTTCAGGGTTGATTTTAAGGTTTTGCAGTATTTTATAAGTGTCTTAAGTCTTCTTATTTCTCTGACCGGCTTTTAAATCATGAGCCCCTGCTGACCCTGGGGTCTTCTGGACGGAGAACCTCAGGGCTGCAGAGATTCTTGATTGTTTTTTTAAAAAAGAGGCTGAAGAAAAGAGGCCTTTTTATTTGTTCATTTATATAAATCAATGCTTATTTGTTACTTCATTTTATACTTATTATTTATTTCAAATATTACCTATTTAGGTGGCTTAATCACTTCTGTTTTTAATTTTCCTTTATCTAAACACATTGTAGCTATGAACTTTTAAATATACTTCTATACTTGTTGCTCTTATTTTTCCTTGTTATTTGATCTTCTTTTTTACTTTTGAACATGTATTTTTTTTCAAACTCTGGTGTTTTAATGTTGGGGATGCTCCACGCTGGGAGCTTTTACTTGCTTGGGCTGCAAAGTTGATTGGCTGTCTCGGGGGTCCTGCACGACAGCCCTATGGTTATGGTGTGGACCCTGCATGGCCCTGATCTGGGCTGTTCCTGTGAGGCTTCAGTTAATGTTGGTTGAATGAGGAAATCAGTTTCAGATTATATTATCTGCTGCTCAGTTCTGTTTTTTTTTTTTCAGGACAGACAGGTTGTCTTTTGTCCTCCACTTGTCCAATTTCTTCACATGTTAAAGGACCCTAATGTTTGAAGATTTGCTTGTGTTTTGATTCGTGTTATTCTGGTTTCTGGATGTAGTAATTTGTTATCATCTCCAAGTTTAGTCTAGGTGTAATGCTCATTATATTCATTTACCAGGGTTCCATATTTAGTTGGTGTTTGCTGTTGGACTGTTTTATCTCCTGTATGTACAGTATTTAACACCTGTTTTCTGTCTGACTGCGACATACTTAAATTAATTATTTCTTCCCCCGGTGCTGTACAGTATATCATCTCCTTGGTTTCCTTTGTGCATTGCAAGATCCTTATTTCATTTTGCTACCTTTGAACCAGTATGGACCTTGTTTTGTGACCCACATTTTGGATTACCTGCCTCTGAAGAGCTCTTTGTCTTGTTAAAAGAAAGTACTTTGTTTTCCCTCTAAGCACCCCCCTCAGTCCTGCATTTGGGTCCTCGCTCAACCATGGATTGTAACAGATGGACTGACTGAAAACCATGCTGAGATATGCCCAGTTTTAGACTAATATCTCGGTTAAAAGCGCTCAGTTGGTGAAAAATACTATTTCATTCCTGCCAAAATGAGTGGTCATTGGCATTTTTCCTAAATGCAGCTATATAAGTGCAGAACATGATGTGTTTTTGCAACAGGATGCTAATAAATGAGATTATCTAAAATGGGATTTCTGCTAAATTGTCCGGTCCATCCTTTGTTGGGGGCTTTATTTTGCTTGAATAATTTATCATTCAGAGTTAAGTGGCTTAATTCTTCTGAAATTGGACAGGTACAAGGACTTGAAAATTGAAAATTAGTGTGAAAAAATATGGTATTGTCCAGAAAAATTCTTTGAAAGATGCTCAGAAATCCTGTAGCACCGAGGCATAAAACTCTTTAAAAGGTTACAGAAAAGTCGGCCCCTTTGGCTTGAGACTAGTAAAAAAAATAAGTTTAGGGAGCTCTGAAGACGACTGACAGTAAATAATCATCTATTGATCCAAATGTTTGCTTTACAGTGTCCCAGTTGCTTTACTAAGGGCTTGAGCTTTGAAGTGCAAGGAGACAGCAGTGGTCTGAAAATGCTGCTTCAATGGCAGAAGATGCAGATTTGTGAAGACTTTTGAACAAAACAATTAAAATAAAGCAAAATACCAAACACATACAGTAAGTTTGTTGAATAAAGTTGAACTGGGTCATAGTTAGTTGAAGCTGAATGATGGTCTTGCCCCCTCTGATTAGTCTGTTACTCATTTGTGTGTGGCTTCACATGTGGCAGAGGGTCGGCCCTCAGGGCGGCCAGCCGGAGTGACTTCTGGAAAAACAAAAAGGGAGCCAGGGTGGGCACTGCTGGGAAACGCTCCACAGCTGCTCTCTGCAAACTTCCTGACTCTCTCTCACACCGATTTCTCAGCCCTCTGCTTCCTCAACTCCTCTTTAGTCCTTCTCCTTTAGACACACAAACAGAGCTCAACACAAACACACAGTGTTTCTCCCCTCTCCCCTGTGCCCACAGCCTCATCAGTATTCCTCTAAAGGGCCAGGAGTCAACCCGTCCTGGTAAATGCTACCCTGACAAGCAGAACAGCAAATATTTACACCCACAAGGATTGCATTGCACGCTCTCCCCCACTCCCGTTCCCCTTTTCTGTCTTTTTCCTCTCTCTTTCTCCTCTCTTATATTTCTCACTTGCCTCTTCCTTTTCACTCTTTTCTTCTCTTTCATTCACCCTGCTTTCTGTCTTCATCCCTAAGCTTTCACATCTTTCCAGCGAGGAGACGTGACTGCCAGTGTGAGAGGCGGTGAGAAGGGGCCGGGGCGTAACCTGCACAGAAGCTCCATTCAAGCTTTTCCTCCACAGTATCTCCAACCGAGTCACAGCGAGCTGCTAAAAGCGCCAAATTGCTCTCTGTGTCTTTTGCTATAGTCTCACACTGGGACTGACCCATCCATCTGCTAGTGAAGCATCTACATGCATGTAAAATGTGAGGCCACACACACACAGCATATGTCAGTAGGCCTGAGACAAGAGACTAGCACTTGAATAAGATTAATTTCCAAGTGTAAACTTTGCTGTGATGCACTTTGAGGAGAAACCTGATCAGGTTTAATTACTTGTCTTGATCAGTAAAATTCAGATCAATAAAACATAATTAAGACAGCTTCAGGCAGGACCTACATAGCCCCGCCACACACACACACACACACACACACACCCACACACACACACACACACAGTGTATTCAATTATTACGCTAGTAAAGCAGAGCGTGGCTGAATTACAAGAATCACAAGGCAATTAGTTTTTATTCCTGCTTTTTTGTTCAGCTTGATCTCAGTAGCGGCTCTCTGCAGCACTGTGACTCATTGTGACTCACACTTCAGGTGCTCATTTCTACCATCAGTAAAAACAAAACAAAAAAAAAAAGCAAGAAATTCCAAATATCTCTCCACTTTTTGGCAAAACACATTTAAAACAAAAAGAATGTTATAATAATATTATTGCAAGATATGGCAAAAAAACAAAAAAACAACTAAAAATAAGAATAATGATGAAACTATATGTGAATAAAATGTTGAGAAAATGTGCAACTGTACACAAAAATGCACACAAGCAGCAAACAACAACTCACAGGTTTGGTAAACAACCTTAGAGAACTTGGGGTTGTTGCTGTAAAACTGCAGGATCTCACTTCAAAACAAACCTGACTACTTTAAGCCATGGGGGTCAAACATATGGGCCAGGAGGCCCACCAGTAGTCTGGCTCACACAATTAATTTGGTAAATGTTAAAATGATATAAAAAAGACATTAAGTGGAATCTGATCAAAGTAACAGTAATTTGTAATTTATCCTCTGCAGGTTGTATTTAGTATGTTTTGATATAAAACTTTGAGGCAGGAGGATAACTAGTTCTATCTTTTCTATCTTGATTATTTATTAGATCTGACTTAATGATGAGGTGAGTCAGTTCAGGTGGCCAGGATGATGACACATATGTGGAAATGTACATGATTAAAAAAAAAAAAAAAAACAACTTCTTGATCTTGACGAGACTGTTTTCCAGTTCCAGAAACCACTGATTCACTTTACCACTGGGGGTCGTAGTTCCATGTTATCTGTAAGCTGTGATGCACATATAAACCAGAAACCGAAGCAAAATATTGTTAAAACTGTACTTTTTTATTTATCTATTTTTTTTAAATCAGGTTGTTCATAATATTTGTAAAAGATTTGTTATTTAAATGTAAATATCTTGATAAAATACCTGTACTTCTTTGCATTAAACAGCAGAGAAAGATGTGAGCTTTCATCATTTATTGGTTATTATACTTTTATTTCATCGGTCTGGGATACTAAAGATCAAATTGTGCTGTATGTGCCCCCCTGAACTAAAATGAAAATGACACGGCTGCCCTTCAAACAGCTTGCAGATTCATCTATCTCTGGAAAACCAAAGAAATATGGAAATTATATAGCAACTTTTCAAAGGAAATGAAGAAAATGAGAAGAAATGTAAGCCTTAGCCATCATGTGTTTTCTAAATTAAACCTGGAAGTTTGTTTGTCCCCTCACAACATGGCAGCAACGTGCATGTGCAGGCAGATCAGCTGACAAAACACAACACAGCTCAAATTACAAGACAGATGAGGGGAAACAGCCTGTGCTGTAGGAGCATCACTATACTGCTGCGTGAAAGTACAGAAAAAAAGACCAGGTTAACTGTGAAAACCCATTCAATCTGAAATCTTCCATCAAACCCATGCCAAATGAAACAATTAAAGTGTTGTTCACATGGTGATAGATCCTGAAGCACCTGCTGAGAATACAAAACAAATATTTACAGTAGAAATAAAAACAAAAAAATGAAACTGAATATTTTGTATGACATTTCATTTACTGAACATTTACATCTTTTAGCTGCTTTCTCTGATTAAAAAAAAAAAAAAGAAAGATAACTTTGGGAATGGATTGAAACTTTCTGTTATCGATCAAACAGAGGTTTTATAAAATTAGAACTGTTGGTAAATTCCACTTCTGAACAGGAAGCAGCGAGTGTGCTGAGCTGGTTTGTGGCTGATGAAAGAAGGCAACAAACTTGAACCAACTTCTGGTAACTTTCTGTGTTTGTTCATAAATGGAGTCAGTGCAAATCTAGAGGTACTGCAGGACAGTGGGTTTCAAACTGTTTAAGCCACAACCCCCAAAACAGCAAACGTTAGAGTTCAAGACCCAGAAACTTCATAAATAAGGAGGATAGATGTTTTTGGTGGATTTGGTTCACAGCTGTGACACCTACAGTACACATGCCCAAAATCAGCTTCTCTCACTGAGAAAACGCCAAACTAGGATTTTTAATTTGGTATTAATATAACTTAGTTATTTATGCAATGATTTTAAAAAAATCAAGCAATAATGTGTTAATGTTGACAGCCCCCAAAATCTTAAATTAGTTTGATAAATGTAGGATTTGTTTATTTAATTTTTTTCTAAATGATCTGGTGACCCCCTGAAATTATCCTGTGACCCCCTTTCTGAAAACTACTGCCGCTGAAAAAGAATCTGTATGTGACAGCACACCAGAAATATCTACTTTGTCTGATTTTCATGTTTGTTCTGCTAGAAGCTGTCCAGACAGGTGCAGACTAAATGTAGTTTTTAATGAAGTACAGTCATGTGGTGCATCCAGTGCCTGAAAATACTGTTAAAACCAGGACTTTGTGCATTTATGTAAAAATAAAGTGATACAAACACATGTAAACACAACAGACTGAGTTGGTTATATAAACATGGATCACTTTACAAACACACACACAGATACACACTTTTCACTCTGCTTCCCTGATATGGCCTTTTGCCTTCCAGACATTTAAAAATATCTGTTCCAGACCTTCACTCTTACATGCAATTTTGCAGTCATACATTCATATTTGCATTCTTACATGCAAATACACACATTGCACAACTCTATAAAGCTTCACGTCTTTATTTTGACTGACGCTGCATTTGAACAGAAACAGCTGCAGCCGGTGGATGTTTTTAAGTTTGACAGATGGAAACCATAAAATTGTGCTTCCTTTCATCGCTTTTACCTGTTGTAAGATTTTATGGAACACCCAGAGAGGAGCAGGGTGTGCGTATGTGTGTGTGTGTGTTTTGGCACTAGATGACCTGCTGATGGGGAGGAAATCATCTCGGCTCGCACAAAGCATGCTCCAGCTGAGCTGATTGCTTCTGTGTTGAAGATTTATTCCTCAACAAGTGCACTGCTCTAAGTGACACTAAGAGTCAGTTTACATACTGATTCTTTAAACTTTTCCAAACAAAACAATGCAGACTGGCGGCTTGGCAACTAACAAAATCTCCTCCAAATCCCGCTGAAGTTTGCCTCCATATACTCTCCATGCATTCCTTATGCTGTTTTTCAGTTAGTTTGTTTCTCCTGAACTGTGGGAGGCAAGTTCATCTTATTGTTTGTTCATGTAATCCAGATGAACATAAAGATGTCAGCTTAGTATATGAAGTATATACAGTTATTGTTAGTGTAGGTGTTTGTTTTCTCATCTTGTGTTTTGAGGTGCGATGCATTGAAATGCTCTCTTTAATTGCTGTGCATCTGGGTCTCGTCGCAGCGTGAGCAAACTAAAGGACAATTAAACTACACCGCTTCTACACCAGATGCTCCTTAAAACATATGCTGATTAAACCAAAAGTTTAGTACATGATGCTGAAATGTTCCATCAGCCCATTTATTATAAAAGCAAAGAGTGGTTTCCCTTTCTCCTTTTAACCGCATACAGTATGTTAACTGCACTCTGGAATTCATTCATTTCCACTAATAATACACGAGCCTGCAGCTTCCAATGTTATGACCTATATAGGCTCATTATCTCGGGGATAAACTGACACTGTGTCATATTGTGTTTCAAAATGAAAAGCATTACCCGGAGTTCCCAGTTGCTTATTGGCACTTTCCATTGTCATCTTATTTCCATGACATGTGATCTTATGTGACATTATATAGGGAGAAAAACAAAAGGCCTTTTATCAGCTGTGTGTTGTGGTTTCTCTTGCTAATGTAGGTGTAGCTGGCTTTTGACAATGACACAAACTCGAGACAAACAGTCGGTGCAAGTGTCTGATAATGAGAAGTATTTGCATGCATATCTGTGAATGAGGATTGCGGGTTATAAAACAAACCTGCAGCTGTGATCGTTGGGGTTTCCCTGCAGCGAGGCCGCGGCCCTGGCAAGGCCCAGCCGCGAGAAGGAATGGTAGTATGTGAGCTGTGTGTCCGACAGGCTGGCCACGCCATCTGGCTCGTCATACACATTCTCCCAGTACGAGTTGAGCGCCGCCGTTCCTTGGGGAAATGGTCCGAACAGGTAGGCGTCCAGCTGGTTTACTATCTCCTGGTTCACGCTGGCCTCAAATTTCCTGGCAAAGAAGGTGGGCCGCACTGTTTGCTGCAATGGCAGATGGGGGGGGAGGGCAGAAGAGCAAAGCAGGGCGGGATGAGATAAAGAGAAGAAAAAAGGAGAAGATTAAGAAACGGTGGTGCGCCAGGATGTCAGTGGAACAAATGTGATGTGTGTGGAAGTGATATGTGGGCTGAGAAGAGAAACAAAGTGCAGATAAAAGGTAGAGTGGGGATGGTTGAAGGCAGCAGATAACAAATGGAGAATTATTTTCCTTAGAGATTTGTGAATGGATTAGAACAGGCATTAAATTAAAATGACTCTCCTGCGTCTCACTTCGCTTTTGCTGCACAAAGGCGGTGCTACACATTAGTGGCTTCCAGCCTTCAGGTCAGCACGGTTGTGAGATAAGCTAGAAGGGTTGCGGAGTATTGAAAATTTGACCTCATCAATCTAGCATTGGATAATTAAGATTGACAGCAAAGAAACTAAAAATCAATCAAGGGGCTACTTTACCCACAATGCAACAGTACCGTTAACAGTGTCGTTGGAGGAGGTAAGCTGGCAAACGCGCTTCTTTCTGACTGTTACTAACTGATGCTGATGTGATTTAATGCAGCTCCCTTTGAAGCTGTAAAGGGCTTTATACAACTGCTGACCCTGGACCTGGAAACAGACTTTGATATGTAAAATCAGCACAGTGCCTTTTCAGAAGAGAGAAAAATATTCTAATAAAGTAATGCGTTCATGATATTTGCTTTTTTTTTGGTAAATAAGGGGACTCTAGTGTATTTGCTTCTGGGGTGTTTTGGTGGTTTGGGAGCGATCGACATCATCAGACAGGGATTACTATTGGCTAAGGACTCAAGAGAACCTATGAAAATTCCCTACGGTGTCTGACACCCTGACTTTAGCTGCAGAGCCGTTAAGCCCTGAAACTTGTGAAGCTGAGCTGTGATTGATCAGACTTTTTTTTCCTTTAGCACATCCTCAAACCTCCCAGTGGGGGGAGGTTTCAAAGGGGTTAATCACACTGCGATACAGTTGCAATCACTCAGGGCATCAATGTCCGCTTCTTTACAGCAACTATAATCAGTATTAGGAGCCAAGTAGCCAGGGGTATTTAAGGTAAGAAGGAGGAAATAAACTGAAACTGATAGGTTTGTCCATCTGCACCGAAGTATATTTTCACAGATTTTTGTGTTTGGATAATATATCCATCTTTTTTTTTTCTGGACATTTTTATTTTATCCCCCACGTCTTTTTTCACCCACTTTGTCCCGTCCAAGCTGTTTCTTATGTGGGTGATGGTGCATCATAAAATCTGCCACCTCCAAAACTTGGCTTACACACAAACACATCTTTCCAGTCCCAGACGGCAAACTGTTTATCAATGGTCACTTTGTACCAAACACGTCAGTGTTACCTTCTTTCAAAAACACGTAATCATGAAGCGGTACTTTTCTGAGAGTTCAGTCACAAGTCAACTGTGGGATGCAAGTGTGGCCTCACACCTTAACCAGGTGTATTAACCCTCTGTGGGAATCCAGAGGGAGCAAAATGAATGACAATGATAAGTTTACAGATCTTAAAGAACTGATCCAACACAACCTTCCTCTCTAACAGAGCCGTAAAAAATATCTCAATGTGAAACAGGTTACTAAACAACAATGCGCATCAAAGTCACTTCACCGCTGCAACATGAATTATTATTCTCATCTACAAACCAAAGTCAAGTCATTTTTACTTGTCTGTATCGCATCTTGCTGAGGTTCAAAGAGATCTCTCAATGGGATATAAAGTCCTATTAATAACGGGGCCTGGGTGACTTCTAAAAAGACTGCTTTGTTCCCAGGGTCAGACTTTGCTGATACCGACCTGGGTGCCAACCAGACCCAACAGCCTTGCCAAGGAACTTAGGGTAATGTGCTGGCAGAGAGCTGCCAGAGACTGAGGCGAGACAGAAGGTTTGGCAAAGGGACGACTGAGGTCAGTGTGATGGCTGGTATGTGAGGAACAGGACAGATGAAATGACTCACGGCATGAGAGATGTCAGTAAAAGTGGTGTTAGTCGGAATGTTTGGAGTCACTTTGTAAGGCAGTTTCCCCTTTAGGAGAACATTAAAAGTCGAACGGAAAAACAAACCTACTCTGGGGTCCTGGAGTCAATGTCACTGATTCACTTCAATTAGAGAAGCTAAACCTCCTCTACCCCACTTACTCAAGGAAAACAGGACCCAATTACGATTGCTGTTTTTTTTTTTTTTTTGATCCCCCTTTCAGGGTCATGCTAATCGAGACATAATTTTGGACATATTGATGGTGAAAGCTGAAGGAACTCGGTGGATGCTGAGGTTGAGAAGACAGTTCTGGAGGGAGGCTGAGCTGCTAATTTCCCATAACATACTCACTGTACTTAGCCTCAAACATGCACAAAGGTGTCACATGTTCAGAGGCTTTTTAATTGTGTATCTGGTAGTTAATGCATTTACAGTAATTAACATGTCTGATGGAGATCCGCTGCATGGTCTTGTTAAACCTTCGGCAGGTTTTTATAATTTGGGCTGAATTACTGAGGTCTTAATGAAACATCTGTGGCATGCTTCGGTCAAAACGGCACAGAAAGACACAGCAGTAGCTCGTTTTCCGTAACATTAATTTATGTCTCTAATCAGATCATTTTAAACAACCCAGTAACCCTTAGAGCATGCCATTATGGTATGAAAGAGGATAGAATAAATAGCCGAGAACTCAGACTTCACACCAAATGGACATAAAAATACTTAACTGGCAATTTGCAGATGAGATAAGCATTGCTTTCCTCTAAGATACCTCTCATGAAGATAGTTGACAGTGAAAGCAAAAGGGCTTCATATCTCTAACACAACCTATCCTGGAATGCTAGTTGCCATGGCAATACAACCTGATAAGAAGTGAAACACCTTTGTGGCTCAGAAAAATCAGAGTTCAACCTAAAGTCACTTCACTGAGCCACTAATTTGGATTCTTAGTACAGTCCTTTTGTTTGGAAATATTCATTATGAGTAAGAATCAGAATGAATAATTTCCACCTCTCACTTACGAACCTTTTGTCTCTTCAAATGGATATTTGCTGAGTTCTTAAGCAACTTCAGTTTAAGCCAAATGAGTTGGCCACACAATGTTGGAAGTACAGGGAAACTATCTTTCAGTTATGTAAACGATTTTTTAATGCTTTCAAAACTGTTAACATCACAATATTGAGATAAGGTTAAAATACAACCCTTACAGCAGAGGAGCCCAAGTCTGGTCCTCTAGATCTACTATACTGCAATTTTAGATTATACTGCCTCCAACACACCTGAATCAAATGAATGGCTCGTTAGCGGGCCTCTGCAGAGCTGAATGGCATGTGCATGAGGGGATTGACCATTTCATTCAGGCGTGGTTGAGGGGATATGTTCTAAAAATTGCAGGATAGTAACTCCCAAGGGCCAGACTTGGGCAAACACTTTTGACCCAAACATTGGCCTAATGTTAGTAATAATAGATAGTTTTAGGGGTCAATACATAGCAAATGATGTATCAATGATGTGTCAGTGCTCCAAAGGGGGCTGCCCTCCTTAAAAACCAGACATTGTAAATTTGCAGGAGTGGATCCGTCTCTAATTGGATCTTGTGACTTGGAGTGCTTTGCTTTATGGCTTCATGACTTCACTATCAGCCGATCAAAGTGGTTTGATTTTGCGACAGTTATGTGGCCTGTGCCCGTAGTGACCAAAACTTACATGGCATCCCTTTAAATATGAAAAAGGCTTTTGTCCTGTTGCTGAGAAATGTTTAAAAATGTCACAGTTTAGTTGACTGATCTTTATCCAAGTGTTGTGTGTTTATTTTATTTTTTCACCTGGAAACGGTGGAAGTCTGCGGGCTTGAAGTCGTTGGGAGAGCATCCACACCAGTCCACGATATGTTTGTACTGACACTTACATCCCAGTTTACGGTTCCAGTTTGTAATACGCAGGTTGTTATCCACCATGCTCTCACAGAAGCCGCTGTTCTCCAGTACAGTGTGGAAGAACGACTAGGAGATGAGAAATCAGAAGAGGAAGAGAGAAAAAGGGGGGGAGACAAAATTAGAAAATGGTGCACCTATTATCTTTTTTTCTTTTCACACAATCCATTTCACAAGAGGAAATAGAGTGGGAGCAGAGAAAAGATTCACAGAAGCTCATGATAAACATTCAATTTGCCCACAGAGATTTCCGTCCAGTTTTAACACAACCCTGAGTACGGAGGTGGAGAAAACATCTTACAGCTTCCTCTCACTTTATCTTTTTTTTTTTGTCTACCTTTTTGCTTCACAGATATAAAAACAGACCAGGGTAGACAGTTATATAAACATTGCAGTGCAGGTGCAAGCAATGCACGTCTGTTTAAGCTTCAGAAAGACATGAACCTGGAAAAGTCTTGTGTTTGGGTGTGTGTGTGTGTGTGTGTGTGTGAGAGAGAGAGAGAGTGTGTATTACCTCAGCAGGCAGCAGAGTGTAAGCATAAAAACGCTTCATGTTGGCGACCAGATCGTCCTTGGAGTTGATCACATATTCAATAAACATGCGGTTGAGAAGGAACCAGTCGGACCCACCATCCACAGAGATACCTTCTGGGATTTTTCGGTCACCCAGTCTCCACATGTGGGTGTCGCACTCATAGAACAGGCGATCTAGACCCTGTTTGCGGATAAACCTGGTAAACACAAAGACAAAGGTGGTCATACATAACTTTATGCAAACCTGGATCTAGAACTTCTCCAAATGTTTCTCCTTTCATACTGTAAGCACACGGAAAAGCACCCTCACATGAATGAAACTAAGGCTCAAACACTGCACCCACAGATTATACACTACACTACACAGTTTGCAGTAAGAGTAGCCCCGAGCATGCACAATGGATGGTGTTACTCCTGCGAACAGATCGGGTGTTAGATAGAAGGAGTCAAATTCAGGTCAGTCAGGTCAGAGTGTTCCCTCTGAAGACACACACAGTCATGTGAAAAACAAAGTCCACCCTCTTTCAGTTCTATGGTTTAACGTACTGGGTAACCAGGTCATAAACTAGGGAAACACGATCGCAGAGATCAACAACACAAGACACATTATGCTGCCATTACTTATTTAACAACAGAAAAAAAGACAAGCCGAAATGTAGAATCAGTCATCCAACCCACGATCAGTGTCTTGGAGAACCACATTTAGCAGCAATAGATTTAAGTCATTATTTTCTAAATGACACTATCAGCCTCTAATAACATTTTGCAGTCATTTTGGTCATTTCCTCTGCAGCGTTGCTTCACCTCAAGGTCAGCATTTCACTCTGCTTTTCCCTTCTAGCCATTCTATCATAGATTTGCTGCTGTGTTTGGGATCATTGTCCCATTCCTCGGCCTGATTTTAGCCAAGCTTTAACTCTCAGACTCAAGGCCTCACATTTGACAACACTTTGGCATACACTGACTGAAAGGGTCCCGTGTCTGCAAAATGAGCCCATATCAACTGTCTGCCACCACCGTACCAGTTGGTTATGCTTATCTCCTGAGTTTGGTTTTAACCCCCCAAAAATGGTGCTGTGCATCATGGTCATGCATCTCCTCATTAGTTTCATCTGCTGTTTGGATCAGGGGTCTGCAACATTTACCTCGTGTATTTCCTCTGTTGTTTTTATGATGCACTGTACGAAGCCCTTTATGACTTTGTCTGTGAAAGGTGCCATACAGTACAAATAAAGTTTCGTTGTATTATTATTTTTTGTCATTCTATGTTACATTACTATTAGGGCTGCACAGTGGTGTGGTGGTTAGCACCACAGCCTCACAGTAAGAAGGTCACTAGTTTGAGCCTCGGTTTGGGAGGAGTTTGAACAGTTCTAATGGTGCCTTTCTGAGTGGAGTTTGCATGTTCTTTCCTTGTATGGGTTCTCTACTGGTACTCTGGCTTCCTCCCACCATCCCACGACATGGCTGTTAGGTTAACTGGTCACTAAATTGTCCCTAGGAGTGAATGTGAGAGCATGTGGTTGTCTGTCTCTCTGCGTTGGCCCGGCGACAAACTGGTGACCAGTCCAGGGTGTACCCTGCCTCTCGCCTGATAATAGCTGGGATAGATTCCAGCAAACCCCGAGACCCTGAACTGGAAAAGTGGTACAGAAAGTGAATGAATGTTAAACTATATTAATCATAATTGGGAAATTCAGTCTCTGCATTTTACCCATTTCTAGATCAACCAGAGATCAGCAGCCATGTCTCTGTGCCCGGGGAGCAGTTGGTGGGGGTTAAGGACCTCGCTCAAGGGCCTACAGTGGTTTGACTTTAGTGCCATTGGGAGTTAAACCCAGGTTGCCAAAGCCCACGAGGCTACCACTGACTCCCCAAGTATATCTTATGCATTGTGATTACAGAAAAAGCCAAACCAGCGTGATTTTAGTCTTCACATACCTACACAACAGCGCTGTCAGTCCAATATTGTCGGCTTTGCTCGACTCATCACAAATAACTGATTCTTCCAGAGCCGCATCAGTTTGCTGAGGTGATTTTTGTTGTCATTTTAATGGTCCTTCCTTGATGGTCTTTGCAGAGAGAAACATATCTCTAACTTCCTGAACAATCTCAGGTTTGTTTTTTAAGTACAAGAATAAATGCTCCAGATTTTATGAATGATTCTGCAGTGTAGTGTTAGCTATCTCCTGAGTTGCATCAGAACCTGCGGCAGTAGTAAAGTTTTGGGACTTGATCTACTTCAGCTGTACTTGGACAGCTCAGATCTTTTTCCTCATCTCCAGTTTCAGGAAATGCAGTGTTGGTTGTGGAAATGTCTTTCAATGTTATTTTTTTGTTGTTGTTGTTTTTTTGTTTGTTTGTTTTTTTCTTGGTGCAAATTAAGTTTAAAGGTAAGTCAGCATTGTCGGTAAAGAATGTCAGTTAATCTGTCCGTGTGGAATTACACGGTATTTGTCTTTAGAGCCAGTGAGGAGGGTTTGAAGAGCATAAATTGCCATGCATGTTCTGTCTTTTTCTAATTTTATTGTCATGCATTTAAACATTTAACATGCTAACTGAGGCATGTAGAATCTGAGACACAGTTCTTGGAAGGTTTTAACAGTTTCTCTGAACATTGCACAGTCCAATGGTGCCCGGACATTCACTCCTGGCAAAACTGACAACAATCTTAAATGCCTTCATCTTGGGAATCATAGCCCTCACGGTAAAATGATGGACTTCAGATTGCTTAGAAATGACCTTATAACCCTTCCTACACTGACAGGCAGCAAAAATTGCTTCTCTAAAATCATTGCTGTCTTTCTTTCATAGCTTTGTGTTAACACACACCAGCAAACTGCCAAAACATTTGCTTTTATAGAGGTCAGCCGCACTTTCATTCATAAGCATACAGTTTTATTCAAAAGTTGGGACACATTTACCCATTGGATTTAATGGGAAACTGCATCCAAACTTTTGACTGGTACTGTAGTAAATCAACATTAGTTTTTGTTAAGAAGGGAACAGAGCAGTGACAATAGGACAGAAAGAAATGCCGTGACAGCAAACACAGAAATGTACTGCTGAGTCATACTGACTCAGGCATCTATGGAGAGGATTTTTTTTTTTGTGTGTGTGGGGGGATTTCTTTGCCTATGATGCTGCATGATGACTGGTTTGTCACCAGGGTGTGATGGCGCAGAAAGCAGGGCGGCGTCAGCTTGTACGGGCGCTCTGGCACCAACCACGCTAGCTCACCCCACCAAGAAGGTTAATTAATGAAGCCACAGATGGGAGCTAATTGCATTATGATTCAGTGACCACGCTGTGCTGGCAGAAGTGCACTGTGTGCACACAGACTGTAGGTGCTGAGTGTGCGGATGAGTGAGAAATGGAAGCACATAGACGGAGGTAGGAAGGGTAGCTGCTGGAGAGAAATTAAAATGAAGTTTAAAAATAAACATCATACCTTGCATTGTCCCTGCCATGGGACTTGATGAAGTTCATATCTCTGTATTTAGACAGGAAGGCCACCAGCTGGTTATTGTTCCTGAAAGGAAAGAAAATATCTCAGTTTTGACCAAGAACATCTGGTGAGGACTGGTTAGTAATGGTAAATTGATTCTGCAATGTAAATGATATAATGACTTTTGGAGGGCAGTTATGTCTATGAGCGCATTCTTTACAAACTAAAGCTGTTTGAAATATAATTTACACAGAATGCAAATTTGTGCAAATTATTTAACCATCTAAAGACAGTAAACTACAGTAGACAGAAACTACAAACAGAGAAATCTTATGAAACTTATGAAAAAGCTTACGTTTCATTACAGTCATGTTTACCAGAGTTTGAACATGCATTAGGAAACTGAGAGCCAAGAGATCAAATGCTAAAAATGTGAAAGAAAATCTTTACTTTTCATTGCTTGAGATAAAAAATGCACAAACTCAAATGTGTTTGGAGGTGATTGGCAGTGTGAAAACATAAAAAGGAACCTGCTTCTTGACAGCTAGCAGCTGTAAGACGCATTTTTAGCTAAATTTGTAATCCTGAAGAAGCAGAGCATGTAAAGAAGGTGTGATATGACTTTAATTCCTGTTAATTTCAATTCGTATACAGCCAGGAAACAGTATGTGACACGAAGCATTTCACTTCTTCACTGTCACTTTAAGGGTCAGGAGATTCATTTTTCCTGATGGGATTCTTCATGGGTCCTCGTGTTGGAGCTCTTATTGCTGCTTTGAAGTGGGCAGAAAAGGATGATGTACACGCTGCCAATGCCAATAAATTCAGATCACCCCACATGTACAGTCTTTATTAAGCAGATCAGCTGTGTCTTTCAGGAACAAACTTGTTTAAAACAATGACTGAGAATGTTTATTATTCCAAAATTTAAACTCGATCTGTGTCCTTGTGTGTTTGTTCCACCAAGTGAAGATGTGAGAAAGAGATGTAAAGAGTAATTAAGAGTCAGTGTAATGAAAAGCATCCAAAGAAAAGGAGAGTGTGAGAGAGAAAGAACCATGCATACTATTGTCATGTGTAAACACAATTTAGCCACAACATACAAGATGTTTCCCATTTTCTTACATTGCATTGAAAGTTTCAAATTTCAACATCATAACTGCATAATTAGCTGGCGGCTTTCAAACAAGCCGTCATGCAACCAAACCAAACTAGAAAATCTTCACATTTAAGGCACAGAAAAACTTTCCCCTCTGCAGATAAAAATAAAACTGCTTTGAATTTCAAAACTCTTGCATTAGCGGCAAGTCAAGCATTCAAGTGACAAAAACACATTCCTGAACAGGGGAAGCAAATGTTGAAGAATTTTAAGTTCTGCACCAATCAACTAAAAGCTCTGGTCGCTCCAAGTGTACGATGGCGAGTCCCTCAAAGCCGTTACAGATATTTAGGATTATACAAAAGATGGTGCTATACGTGATTTTGATGAATGACTTCATGCTGCTCTTACACTGTGGAGCGGTCTACTTCCTCACAGACAGGCTAGACAGGCTAAAAGCTTTGCTCTGCAGGCTATGCCCCAGTCAATGGCTCTAACATTTCATCTGCAGCGGAGCCTTTCATGATGGCTCGGCTTGTCTTTCTAAAAGAGCAGTGAGGCTCAAGGATCAGTGTGGGGAGGGACAAGTGCATATTAATGTCATTTTCTCTTGAAGGAGCAATTTCACAGCCTGGGGGGCTTATCTTAGGAGGTCCTGAGCCATAAAGACTAACTGATGATGTGCTGCACAGACACATGCAGTCCTCTGTCTCTACTTTCACAGCAGCATAAACACAGACATGCACATTGTGTATCTGCTGCTTTGCCCACTGACTATACAATATACAGTGCAGAAAGACACACTGATGCCTGTGGGCATGAGGACACGTGCACACACAGACACACACACACAAAAACAGGGAAATTCATGTCAGGCTCCAGATTTGCCACCTGAGTGGTCACCCCGTCCACTGGGTCTAGTTTGCTTACTGTCAGCCCTGTGGCTGCTCTGTCTCACAGAGTTGTTCGCATCAACACACACACATACACACTGCTGGGAGTTTGAACCCCACCTCAACATAAGCAAACGCTAAAAAATGCTCAACTTTTCTGCATCGGAGGCAATTAACCTAAATGACTTTGCCATTTTTCATGTAAACAGATTTACTGTTATGGTCTTAAGTTGGGGATTTACACCATAGATTTTCATTTCGGGAGGGGATAAGTGAATGAATGAGAGCCCATGCTCTAAGACCTCTCAAAATACCCGGAGATGGATTGTATCTCCTGTTCCAGAAAGATCTGTAACTAATTAGTTTGACTGTATTAAGTTATGAATGCTTTTTTGTCCCCGGAGCATTGAATTACTGCTATCACTTGGGCAGGTAACTAATTTAAGGAGATTAGAGGATGTGACTGCTGCAGCCAGTCACTGCCTCACAAAGCTTAGACAACTCAAAGAAAGGGGTCGTAAAGGGAAGGAAAAGAGCTAAAAAGCTGGCCGTTTGCATCAATAAAAGCTGGGAAAGAGGCCTGAGCTCTCAGACAAAGCAACCATGTAACTCATCCGCTGGCCTCTCCGGACTCAAACGCTCAAACACACACACAAACACACACATAGTATATCTCCCTGTGGACACACAGCCCCTCTGCTGGTGTGGGGGGCTCTGGGATTGCCTTTGAGAGCCATCCATGCGGCAGGACAGACATTATCGGGGAATTAGAGGGGAAATAATGCTTGTCTCCAGTCCTACTGATAACAGCAATAGTCAGGGCAGTATAGGGCAGCGGAGCCCCCCGCATTCCTGTCTGCAACAACGAAGCACAGTCACAATGGATAGACAAGCGCTATTCTGTGACCAAAGTTATTGCATCTTGAGGAAATAATCGTGCATGTTGGGCAGTTTCAGGTTAACGGGCTCAATGTTCTGTATGGAGCGGGTTATAGCTTGTAATAAATTGACAAATGAGGAAGAGTTACTCATGTGGTTGTCTTGGGCTTCAGTGCTGAGAGGGATCTGCTTATTCCAATACATTTCTGTGCTATTAAGTCTGTCATGGTAATGCAATGCTGATGTGTTTATTTCCGTGTCTTTTTGATAGAATGTCATCCAAGAGAGATAGAAAAATTGAATGATTGTCAGCTAAAAAAAAACAGCTGAATGCGTTTCAGTTTCTTGCTTGAGGACACTCGAGCAGCATCAGCACTGGCTTTTATGGGGGCTGGACTCAGACCTTACACTTTAAAAGAACACATTTGCAAGTTCAACTTCATAAACATGTGATGTGTGCACTTGGTTAAATCCAAGCTGCGGTTGCAAGTGCACTTGCTTTGCAAAGATACAAGATTGCAGTTTCCATATTTTGATATTGCACGGCTAGAAAACGTGCACTTCCCTCTCATTTTCCCTCTAACTGCTTATTCTCGTGCTCCCTCACCTCTCCCTGTCATTTTTGCTTTTCAGCTTGCTCTTTCGCTCCATCAATCGTTTCGTTTCCCAACAGATGGGGTTTAAAACCTCCTCTGTCAGCCCTTTTTCTCGACAGCATCACCCTCATTCAAATGAGGAGGCAATACACAGGAAGAAAACAGGTTCTCAGCACACACACTCACAAATACCTTTAATCAGGCACAAAAACAGCTTAGAAGGCGTACAGGCAGGATAAACATGCATAAATGTACATTAACAGGTGCTGAAACACACTCAACTATCAAGAAGGCAAGAAATAGACTCATTCATGCACACAGCAGCAGTGCTGAAACACAGACACTCAAGCAAAGGCAAACAGACAGCATGTTAACTGCATTCATTGATTTAATGAAAACAACTAACAAAACAAGACTGAACCCGCCCATGAACTAAATCCAGCATCATCTCAGCTCCAGCTGCGGAGACAACAGATCTCTTTCACCCAGTGGCCATTCCAGCTTGGCTAAATTCAACTGGTGGACATCTGGCTGTGCAGAGGAGATAACTCTCTGCTTAATAGGAGCATTTTAATTGGCTGCTGCAGCGCTACATCAAAAACCCAGTAGACCCCCAACTCCCCGAAGGACTATAAACTCACACCAGTCACGAAATTTCTCTTCCAATAGGCTATTTCCATGACTTCACGTCTAGTTCACGTAGACTTTGCAGCTTTTAATTACACTTTACAGCCTCTTAAGTGGGATGTTTTTGAGTGGAGAGATGACTTCAGGTCCTTATGGTCCACAACAGACCTGGGAAGTCAATATGTATTGACCCTGGGCAATTAAATTGCAATCCGTTCAACATGTAACCCATTCAATGGAGTGGAAGTAAGAAAGCAGGCATTAGGAAGAGAATGTGTGAATGAACTGTGTTTGAGAAAGCGGAGGTTCTGCTTTATTGATCTGTTTGCTTTGAAGTGACTGTATTTAAAGCTTGTCGTTGACCACAGGAGCTCAGAATAGGGCGTATTGAATTTCTACCATATTTGCTGAGAGTGGGCAACTATTATAGTGGCACATTTCACACCCGTATTTGTGACCTATTTTAGATGCTCGCCCCTAAGTATCATATTTCATACGGGAGAATCCTCCCTTCAGGACCATGCTGAGATGTGAGGTCATCCTCCGTTACCTGATGGGGTAGTCGGCAGCGCTGAGATTGATGAAGAAATCCCAGCTCCAGTCTCTCATCGCCAGCAGGTCGGTCATGCTGCGTAAATACATGGTCAGCAAACTGGCTCCACCCCAGATGGTGGCCATGCGCCAGGGTGTCACCCTCACATTGGGATACTGGGAGGCCAAGGCCTGAGCCTGCCTGTGCAGGTAGTTAGAGCGCTGAGAGAAAGAGGGTTCAAACACATTATATTATACAAAAGACACTTTTACTTATATAGATAAATCACTTTAATTAAAGTTACAGAAAAAAAACCTTTCTTTTAAACAAAGTACTGTAGATTAACTGTATACTGTGATTATAAGCTCTTGGTCTCACTTGGTCAACGTGTATGTAGTAAAAGTGTGAGGCGTGGTAGATGGCTTTGAAGAGGCGCTGGAACTGGCGAGAAGCTCGTCCATGGATCACCAAGACAAACGCTATTCTCACTGGATTTGATGGAAATCTCTCAGCTGAATCCTCGTCCCACTGGATATTCACATTGGCTTTACCTGTGTAGGTACAGAAAGCAAAGTTTGTAGTTAAAGACAACTGAATGAGAGTGCAAGTCATAAATAACATTGTAGATACTTTGCTGGAATATTGAAGAGTTATTAGCATGTTTAATTACGAAAATCAAAACAGTTTTTAATGGAAATTAGGAGAGTCTGGATAAATAAGTGCAATTAGAAACTGTTTTAAAAGGAGGCTTGTGTAACGTTTTCCACAGGGGGAAAAGTCAAATGAAAAGCTGAATGACTACAGTTAATGATTATTATTTGTAATTAAATAATAAATGAAAATAGCTAAACAAAAAGGTATATCAGCAACAAAAAGAGCGCCAGTTTCAGAGTGATTAGCCTATTCAGGATAATTAACTTCTCAACCATGAGTCATGCTATACTGGTTAGTTTACCTTCAAGAGTTACACCCCGAGGACATGTCTGCTTTATGACTTATTGAAAAAAAAACACATTTTCAGATGAACTTGAACTATTTCAAATACAGCATATCCAAACTAAAATAGACTAACTATTAAAGCTACCCTTACCGATGTTGCATTCTTACACTATTTTTCTAACAGGGTAAAATGCTATGAATGAGGTAATGGAACTCTGAAATACAAGACAGACCCACCATTGATCAAAATAAAATATTATTCCAATCACTAAATATTCAATGAAAACTCCAACCAATCCTTGAAGTGGGGTGCACCTCTAGGATTGTCCAAGGGACCTGCCTGTCAGACCTTTGCTTCTGCATTGGGAGGTAGAGGGAATGAGGGGGTGTTTCTTAGGAGTGAGGCGGGACTGTTTATATTCATATAATCTTGCTGTGCTTTCCGAAATACAAGATTGGTAAGGGTTGCTTTAAGTTCACATAAAGTAAGTTCAGAGATTTGCATGGAAGGTGCGTTGTGTTAGACAGTCGTTGCATGGAACACGTTAAAAGGAACAAGGAACTGGCTAGTTCTTTGTGATTGAAATGCATCTTTGGATGCATTATTTTGCAAAACTTAAGCTGACGACTTGAATTGCAGAAGAAAATGTAGAACAATAAAAGCTGGAAAAATTTTCTGAGGGGTGAAACTGAAATGCAACATCACAGAGACCAACACTGTTGTAATGGGAGTGTGGGGAACAACACGTATGTGAACATATTTATCATAGCTGCACACCATTGGTTAATTTTCTGAAGAACTGGACCAGGACGTTTTGATGGTTGCACCAACTCAGAGAGTGTCTTTATTTTGTATGTATAAATAAATTAGATATGTGGCGTCATTAACGCATATTTGTTTTCTTTCTCAGAAAGTCTCCCTGGCTAAAAGTTGTGCTGCTTGTTCACCCCTCTTTCCTGTCATCTCCACCTCCAACCAGTCCAGGCAGATGGCCGCCCTCCCTGAGCCGGGCTCTGCTGGAGGTTTTTCCATGCTGCTTAAAGGAATTTCTTTCCACTCTTGCCTTCCATCCCATGCATGACCAGGAAGGGTGACTGTATAATAAACTATTCAATGCAATCTGTTGGTTTTCCTTAACTAGGCTATTTTCATGAACTGGTTTGTATGAGTACAAATATTATAAACTAGACAAATTTGGACTTGTTTTAATTGGATCACAATGCAATGCCTTGCATTGATAATGTCTGTAAAGTGCCTTCAGATGACTTAGTTGTGAATTGGTGCTTCACAAATAAAGTGAAATTGAATTAAAGGGGAAGTTCTGGATTTTTGACATGGGACCTCATTTACAAGTGAGCCAGGGTCCTACTTATCACTTAAGACAGTTTCAACATAATTCATCCCATTATTCTAGTTCCAGGAGGTCGCTGATGCTAATGCTAGTGTGAGTCAATAGGAATCTGTTAGCCTGTCATTAAAACCAACCTTATCCACTCCACAGAACAACCGAGGCAAATCAGCAAGCCTATCTGTGTAAATGCCGTGTTAAACTAGTAAAATCCTGTATCAAACAAGTAAAACTAGCTTTGTATGACAAAGTTTGCATTACATAGTGAGGAACTAGTTTCTCACCAGCTGTGGAATTATATATTTTGCTTCCCGGTGGTAGTGTAACTACCTTTGTCAGTGTATTCCGGTTCATAGAGATATGGAGACAGTTAGTTTAATGAAAAAAATTTGAAATCGCCTTCAAAATCCGACATATCCTCATGCCTTTCCGAAGTGGCCGTAGTTTTGACTGTATATTTGTATAATCAAATTCCTTCATGCATGTAGCAGCAGATGACATCACTCCGCTGCCAAATACAGGGAGTAAAACTTTGTAAAGTGTCTCAGCAGCAACAATCAAAATGCAACGAAATGCAGGTTAGTTTTATTTGTAACATTATTCTATTAACACGGCATTTACACAGATAGTCTTAAATGATAAATTTGCCTCGGATGTTCTGGTTAAGATTGTTTTTAATGACAGGCTAGCAGATTCCTATTGACTCACACTAACATTAGCATCTGTGATCTCCTGGAACTGGAGTAACGAAATGAAATATGTTGAAACTGTCTCCAGTGATAAGTAGGACCCTGGCTCACTGGAAAGGCCCTATGTCAAAAATCCTGAACTTCCCCTTTAAGCTGAAATTCCAGGAATAATGATAGTCTGTGGGCTAATTTTGTGCAGACATCCAATGATGGTGAGTTGAGGATCACTGCAAACACCTGTCCTGTTTTTCACTTGGTAGTTTTAGTTTCTTACTGTTGGCTACAGATACACCACGGCAGCCATCACTGAGTCCCTACCCAACGTGAAAATGTAAGTTGCACAAAGCAACAATGTTGGTAAGTTAGTCCAAAGCTGGAAGGTGACCAAAACAAAGTTTGCTTCTGTTAAAACTTGTGATGTTTAGTGTAATGCATTTTAGTGGCTCTGAGATCAAAGCCTCACAACTTGTGTGTGCATGTTTGCATTTGTGTTTTGTTTTTGTTTTTTACTTGAAAACATTAACAAAGTCTGTGTACAGTCATCAGGATCTTCTGAGTTTGGGATTATGCTTTGAGAGGCTGATACCTCGGACTAGCACTGCTTCCACAACAACACAGCCAGGTCTCCAGGGTCTTCGCTGATGGAACTTCCAAGCATAAACAAGCCCACTAGCCGTTTAAGCCCCCACTTCTCAGCATTTTCCTCTTCAATACCAGGTCCTTGACAAACACAATCAATGAACTGAAGTTACCGACTGCAGCCAAAAAGTGTTTCTGTAGCTGTTGCTTTGTGCTGATAACTGAAACACGGCTGCAGCCATCCATACCGGTCTCTGCTCTCAAGCTAGCAGGCCACACAGTCCAGTGCCAAGACAGGGATGGCAAATCCGGTAAGTTTCTACAACAGTGACAGCTGGTGCACAAACACAGAGACTGTGGATAGCCACTGTTCCCCAGACTTGAAACATTTGACCGTCAAATTTTCAATCAGCTTTCCTCATGAAGCACGAGACCACTGATCAAACTCTCAGGATTTTGAGAAGTGATTTTTTTACTTGGTGACTGCTTTGAAAATTAACATTTGGCTACTGTATGTTATGAGTGATCAATCATGCATTTAATAGTTATGTTGCAAACTGAGAAAGCAGATTTATCTCTGCTTAACAGCAGAAAGGTGTTTCAAACTTTAGATTAAACATTCTTAAGGCCAAGATGGTCAAAATGATGTATTACAAGGCATATTTGCACATAAGGGAATAAGAAAAATAAGAAAAGAGATGTTTGATGGTTACTTCAGCCCAACAAAAAGAAAAAAAAACAAAACAGAAAACTGGGAAGCCTTGAGTCTCTCATCCATTTGTTATGATTGAATTGGAAGTAATTCAACTATTTCAACCACAAAATCCTGACTGTGGCAATCCTCCCACAGACAAGCAAACAAGAAAACTATAAGTGATGCCACAGGGCCCCTCAGGGTGGAGTGTGTTTTGACAATGTGCCATTATTCCTCTCAGGCATAAATCCCAGAGGATGCTTTGAATTTTGAAGAAAAAAAGAAGAACAATAAGAATGCAGGCACACACGCCCTGGTCGTGGTCTGCCAGGCCACTGTCAAGTCAAACAATTCCAGCGATCTCTGAAGAGCCACTGAAACCCTCACTTAGCTTCATTGTGTGGGACTGGACCGCCCATAACCACCAAAGACATATAAACTTAAAAAAAAAACCCAATTACAGACATGTGCTGAGAGGACTTCTATACTGATCTGGAGCTTCATAAATAAAACAGAAATTAGTTGAATTCCTTGAGGCTTGTGTGCATCGCAAGTCCCTCAACATTATCCGTCGTTGTTTGTCTTTAAATCTTCAATTATTACAGCAAATGAGCACATGCAGCTTATGAAACATATTTGCTTACAAAACATACCTTAAGGAGATTAATTACTCTAATTTGGTGCTTCAGTTCCCGAGAGCCTGTTTAAACTGCAGAGGCAGAGTAAGCTGAGGGAATACTGACATGGGGACTGTTTTGACCCTGGGGTGACTTTTTTTTTTTTTTTATAAAAGCTCCACCCGGCTCCTCTGCACGTTTGGCCCTGAGGTCCTGCAATTACGCTGAATTTAAGGGCAAGTGTCTGTCAAATCTTCACTTTGTGAGCTGAGGACAGAAAGTCTAGATCATCCTGTTTGAATCATCTTATTCAGTATTCAGTCTAATTTAAGAGCAGGTAACCGATGTGACTTTATTTAAAGGCTGACCACAAGGGTGAGGTTAATGACACGCTCCCTTGGCTCCAATTGACCACCCTTGTCACTCATTCACACTTAGATCTTTCTCTCTCTGTGCGTGTGTGTGTGTGAGACAGCTTCGAGGGAAATCTGCTGTGGCCCGCATTAGATTGAACAGTAATTGGTGTCCAGCTAAGAAGGTTCACTGGTTTGCTTTGCACACGGATAATTGGCCAGTCACTCCACAAAGCACGATGAGTGTGTGCTATTCAAGCTAGCTGAACTAATAAGCACTTCTATGTATGTACGTGTGTGTGTGTGTGAGTGAGCTTAAATTTTATTGTCAGTTTTGTCAAACTCTTCATCTGCAGGAGCTCTTTGAGTGGACGATGTACCTGAAGAAAGAACAGGAGTCTTCATCATCCTTCCTCTCGCTATCAATCTTTTTAACTGCTTTTCCTTCATCTGCTATCAACCTGCTCTCCGTCTCGATCATCTTGTGTTGCTTCTAATTCTTACTCCATCTTTCCTGCTTATATAGAAGGTTCGAAGACAAGCTCAGCTCAGACCCAACGGACTTGTACCAAATTGCATTAGAACATGTCTGAAGGATGGTGTCTGCTTGAGAACATCCACAAAGAGAAGGTGGTGGATAAAAATCACAGTGAGGGGCTTCATTTGTATGAATACAACAATAATATTTAAGATTTCTTTAGGGCTGTCAAAGTTAACGCAAATTCTTTTTAATGGCACTAATCATTTTAACCCACCCTCGGCTTGTGCTCTGCCTGTCCCCAGAGTTTCAGGAAGTGCAAAAATAACACTGCGGTTGCAGAAATGGATTTTTCAAAAAGCCCTATATTGTCATGACTGAGTGAGGAGGACCCGAAAGCAGACGTAGAACCGCAAAGATTTAAATTATTTATTTGAGAAAGGAAGATCAGAATCCAGGTCTTTGTTGCTGTGAACCACACAGTGGCAGCGGGGAGGCGGTGGCAGGCGAGCAGGCAGGAAAACAGCGGGTGTTTGGAACGGCAGTGGAAATCTCTAAGCAGAGGGAAGGCAGGCAAGTAATTGTAGAAAGCAAGAACGGACCAAGAGTATAACAAAGGCTTGATGTTTGCCACACTGGTGAGAACAACGATCAAACCAGCGTAGAAATACTGAGGAGTTGAAAAGATGATTGATGACGCCCACATACGCTCACAGCAGCAGACCATGGCATATAAGTACTGGTAAAACTTCCCCGATTAACGTTTATGCTTGTAAATTATCATTAACATCATAAATAAGAAGGATAACCATGTTAGTTGTGGATTTGTTCCAAGGCACAGACAGTACAAGTAGAGCAGACTCCCCTCGTTGGATCTTTTGGAGCAGCATGCAGTTGTCACAAGCCTAGATGCCTTTTTGTGGCTGTAGATGGTAACTTCTACTTCTTAGAAATATAATAACTTGTGAGTGATTAGTTTATCTTGTTAGTTTTTCTGCTTTTTAATCCCTGTGGCATGGTAAAATCACAAGGCTGTCCCACTCATGCGAAATTTCCAGATCTGTAGCAGAAGTAATTGTTCTAATTTTGCACAGGGAATGAATACTACATCATTTTCAGCCTTAATATCATTTTTGGTTATCGGCCAAATAAATTGTAAAATATCGGCATATTGGATATCGGCTAAAAGTCCAATATCATGCATCTCTGCTTATTTTAAATGGCTCCCTCACAAAAAGGCTAATTTCACATCCAGCAGCACTGGAGCCCCAGCTGAGACTCATTTGGTGATAGATTACGTGACAACGGGTCAGCTCCTTGTAAAGCCAGGAAATAAAGAGATGACCAGTCCACATCCAGCTATGTCTTATTGTATCAGGACAGATTTTAGACAGTTTGAAGAGTCAAGAAACACACTTGATATCTTATTGCATTTGAACTGGAGGTGATTTAAAATGTGACTCAGATAACATCAATGGATTTCAGTCTAACGCTCGAGCCAGTCAAATCAGATTTCAGTGTCCTTTACATCACTTGCAACATAACGCCAACTGGCAGTATCAAATTGAGTGTGCGTGACAGCTGTGAGTGAAATCAATACAGCTCAGAGTTATAAATGTATGATCAGATGATTTGTCGTTGTGGACATCCTTTATTCTGTATATGATCTGCTAAAAAAGTATGTTCATATCAGTAAATAAATGAAGTAGAAACTTTCCTTCCTAGTCTGAATAAATCAAAAACCTGGATTGTTGTGAGAAAATTTGAATGATTATTGGACCCTAAATGTATATTTGAGGTGTTAGGTGAATAGAGGACTGCATGCTGGTAAAATCATAGCAGCTTCACAGAGGATATTTGGAATATAAATATATATATAAACGGTGGTTACGATAAAAGTTCATTGTACAGGTAAATTGTGCAGCTCTGCATCCAGTGTTGTGTCTGCACTCTGCTAAATCATTGAACTAATTCATCAGTAGTATACATTTCAACAAAGGATGCATGATATTGGAATTTTGGCCGATATCCGATATGCTGATATTTTAAAACTCATGTGGCCGATAACCGATATCAATACCAATATTAAAACTGAAAAAAAAAGCAGTCATTGCAAATAGCAGTTTTGTTATCTGTTCCTGACGCTTTGAAAAATAGGGGTGGGAAAAAATATTGATATACTAAAATATTGCGACATTTTCATATGCCGATATCAAATCAATATCTATTCTACTTACAAAATCTCACAAGATTTCATTGTTCTGTTACAAAATCTCACGATATTTTGTGAATTCTTGCGAGATTTCGTAACAAAATGATGAAATATCGCAAGATTTCATGAGTAAAATATATCAATACCGCGTTTTTGCATGTCAATATATCAGCACATGAAAACATCGCGAAAATATAGCAAATTTTCATGAAGATTTGGTAACAGAATCATGAAATATTGCAAGATTTCATTAGTAAAATATTGTGTTTTTAAATGTCAATATGATATCAGCATATGAAAATATTGCAATATTCAGTGTATCAATATTTTTTCCAACCCCTAGTCTTTAGAAGTTTTAAAGTCTGTAAAAAAAGAAGTTTTTGAAGAAGATTTTTATTTTTTTTCATAGACTTTAGAAACAGTGGGCTGATTGGTTAAATACTGGCTAAATATCAGTGGGGTTGCCCATGTCCGATACTCAGTTTTAAGGCTGATATAGGCCGATACCAACAGGGGGCCGATTATATCGTGCATCCCTAATTTCAACAATACAGCAGTAATAAAGATAACTGTGATCATTTTGGTCACAATAACAGTGGTATGAAATTTTCACACTGTTTCATCTCTAGTGCTTGCTTTTATAATCAAACCATTATACTGTACATCTATAACAGACACCACCAACTCCTGCCCTTGAGACCGTTGTCCTGCAGGATTAAGATGTTTCCCTGATTTAAATGAAAAGATTCTCCAACAAATTGCTGTCAAGTTCTGCACCAGTCTGTTAATGACCCAGTGATTTGAGGTAGTTGTCTTGCAACCCTAACCAGGTGACCATAACCCCAGTCAAATTTATAAGAACTGTGATTTAAATTGTGAGTATTCTGAAACTTTCTGATATTAACTTAAAGAAAGACTGTGGCTATTTGTTTTTCTTTCTTTCTTCTTTTTTTTTTTTAACTGAACATGGAGCAGTAAACACATCATGAACAACCGCTGAAATAAATTATCTGCTTCTGTGCAATGCTGTGGTATTGGAAAGCCAGAGCTTCAGCATAGCTGCGCTGTTGCCACAGCAACCCATACAAATCAGCTGGTGATATAAATCCAGTTGTATCACTTGCAAATAACAATGCAGACAAAATGTCCTAAAGTTTGATTATTACATCGTGGTAGCCGTCTGGTCTGACTATCTGTATCATCACATAACATCTGATCTCTTCCATCCAAAATATTGATGAAAGACGGTTTAAGTTTTCATGTTCAAGTCAAGTCTTTCTCTCTACAGGACCATTATTTTACTAAGGAAGCAGCTGCCTGCTGATAGTGTATGTGTGCTGAAGCAATGCAGCCACTCACGTCATCATTAAAAATGTTAGCATATGGGATCAAAGACAGTGAACACATTCCTCCTAAATGCAATGACTCTAATGCAAAACTAACACAATTACTAATCTCGCCAAGACCTCAAGGACAGAATACTGATCAAATCAAATTGGACAATTTTCAGCTAACAAGGTTAGGAAAAGAACAGAGGAGGGAGGAGAGAAAGAGAGAGATAACACATTGGCAGGCGGCAGGCAGGCAGACGGAGAGAAAGAAAGTGATTTAATTTAGTTGTCGTGTTGTTACAGCCCTGCCACCAGGGGAAAGCTCTTTCCAATTTCTTTGTCTCTTTTGATCAAACTGTCAGTTTGAGTGGGATGTGAGTTGCTGCATAGATGACAAGAGCTTCGGTACTGACAAACTATACGACTGCTCCCGGGAAAGAAAGAGGACGCACAAAAGTTGCAAAGTCACCTGCGGAGTTAGAATAAGATGAGCGAAGGCTGGGAAGGTATCTTACCAGAACAGGCAGGATGTGTAATAGCTTTCTCCTCCTCCCCTGCTGTCCGTACTGCATTCAGCACTCACCGACGTGTGCACAAGCTTGTGTGTGTGTGTGTGATGTTCACTTAAAACATGGCTGCCGATGCATGCTGCTCGCTGATGGCTGCAGCCGCAACAGATTTTGTTTACAGAACCGAGAACCAGCCAGCAGCTGCCCATACATTCTTAGGGAAAAACAGAGAAGTGTGTTTCTGTGTGTGTGTGTCTTGAAAGAAGGATGTCAAACCTGTGTTCTGCAGCCAGCTTGACAAAACAAATGAAAAACCAATTTGGAGGGAATAGAAGCAGCTTCCCCAATTTTCTCCCAACAATTCAGTCTAGCGATTACACATCAGAAAGGCAGACATTTCTTTACTTTGATTAGAAATTGCAATTACAAGAACAGGAAGTATTTCACCATCTACTAAAACCTGACAGTCAGACTAAACTCTTTGCTAAATTTGACGGATTCTGTTTTTCTTTCATATTACAGGAAAAAAAAAAAAAAAGGCATGTTCATCTGAGAGTGTGAGGACATAGTGGGGAAATTTTAAATGTAAACACAAAAGGAAAAAAAGAAACCAAAACTATCAAATTACTGTTAAGGATACTTTCTTTGAATGATTTGAAGTTGGTTTGTTTGTTAATAAAACAACTCAAAAAGTTATGATCTGGATGACATTTTCATGGAAAGATGATAAGGCACAAGGATGAACTTCTTAAATTTTGGTGTTGATCCAGATCACCGTCTGGATCCAGGAATGTTTTGAAGGATTCTTTATCACTGCGAGATATGACCATATGGGGGAACTGAGCTGCTTGGCGGAGGCCTGCATTCTCCGAGTGCTTTTCTAGTCTGTATTTGCTTCCAAATAAATGTTGATTTTGATACACCAACGTTACCAGATGCATCGCCGTCTGCTTTAATCCACCAAGAAGTTCTCTTTAATTTCTCTTCAAAATTAAACATCATTTAAAAGAAAAGATTTAAACAGAAATCTTTCTAAGTTTGGACAAATTTCAACAAATAAAATTGTATATGTTAACGACTGATTAACAAGTGATTGTTTGTGGGTGCACCATTTAAAGACATAACACTTGAATTTTAAAGCCATACCGTTATTATAAACACAAGACACAAACAACATTTTGAATAAAAGATGTTTCTTGATGATCTCCAGCACTACAATCAGGTCTAAACCAAATACACACCTCATTATTCAGACTGGTGTCACTGATATTCCCAGTAAATTAAAAAACAAAACAAAACAGGGAGTTGTTATTTTTAAATGGGATTTCTTCTGATACAAATGAGTAAAACTGAGTTCAGGGAAACTCTTCAACATGTCTGAGGATATAAACAGGTATTTTCCAAACATCCTCATAAATGAACCGCTCTACTGGAACAACCATTTAAATAAATGTGTACTTACCTTCCAGGGGGCAGTAGCGAGTGACCTTCTCAGGCATTAACTGGCCCTCCTTGTGTCTGCAGTAAACCTCAGCAATCTGTTGCCGGCACTCTTTGCTCTTGGCTCTAGACAGGGCTGAAATGGCTTCCTTCCCACTAATCTCGCACTTGGGTGGCTGGTCGTACGTCACCTCCAATGTGGCTGGAGTCACCTGCTTCTTTTGGGGGTGCTGATGTCTGTGTTGTGACTGGGCCAGCTGCGCCTGAGAGGCACGGTAGTGCTGCCGTGGGTCTCCTACGACACCCTGGCCACGAGGGTGGGAGGCATTGTTGTTCCCACCTGCCAGCGATTGGTGGCCTACAGGCAGAACCTCGTTTGAACTGCGGCCCAGACTCGGCGAGTTATCCCGCCAAGCCTGCTGCTGGGCGTGGGCCTTCTCCTGCAGACGCTCCCGCTGCTTGTTGTTGGTGGGCCCTACGGATTGCCGATGTGGTTGTGAACGCGCACCAAAGTTACTATTGTCTATATTCTCAAAGTCTTTGGGCACAGAGTTCTCATTGTTGCTGTCGACTCTACTTTTCTCCTTTGGCCGATGGGAATAATATCCATCCTGGAGGAAGAGAGAGGAAATAGGAGAAGAGACAAGGGGGGCGATGGGGAGTGGAGAAAAAGGGGGGGTGAAGGGGCAAACAAGGAAAACAAGATCAGAATTGAGTGAGCGTGGTGCATATCAAGTGTCGGATTAACAATCAATGCGGCATGTATGAATGGCCAGCGTTGCATTGAACTGTGAGCCATGAAATGAAGTAGCTCGGTATTGAGTGTGAGCACTACAAGGTGCAACATAACTGGAGGTGACACAGGGCCGAGGGCAATGTTGCTCCGTGCCATCATCAGATTAGCCCCGCTTTCAATTAAATTCTCTTTCAAATGGGCCCAATGCTGCGTAAACAAAGAAGGGATGGAGGGCCAGAATATGACTACGAGTTAGTGTGGGTGTTAGTACTTCAGCATGTGTGTGTCTGCATGTTCCTTTATCACTGGAGACACATGAAAATGTGAACAATTTGTAGTGGCCTTGCATCTGACTTCACTTCTTTGCCCTGCATGCCTGCATGTGTGAGATAGTGTCTGTGTTTTCATGCAGGTGTGTGTGTGTGTAGTTTTGAATGTGCTTTTTCCTCTATCTTTCAAGAAGAATAGGCTGAAAGCAGAGGGACACAGGGCACAGCAGTCGAAGGGAAAAAGGGTAATGAGTGGCAGGTGAAGGAGTTCTACTCTGAGGAAGAGTTGGTTTGCTCTGGTGAAATGTTGTGATGCATAAACAAACAGCTATGAAATGTCTGACAGCCTGGGTGCTGTCGAATTCATAGTCCTGTGAAAGGAAATGGTCCCCTGTAAGATTTTACATATAAGGGCATAATTAAAAACCTTCTGGTCCTTAACAGGTATTAAAATTAGGAAAATTCTCCTACAGATAAAACAAGAGCCTAAATGCTGATAGAATGTGTGGAAAGCTAAATATACCCCAAGAGCTACCCCCCCCACGGCCATCCAGGCCACCACTAAGGGGATCCCTGAGTCCGGGCAGACAGGCCCCACACCACCACCGTAAGGCTGCACGCTGGGCCCCGAATGCCCAAACCAGGAGAGCCACCACGGAAACAAGCACACAGTCAAAGCAGGGGTGGCTCAGAGGGAGAGGACCCCCGTGAGGACAACACTGGAGTGATAAAAGGATTACTGAAAGAAGATCAAGTCAATCTAAAACTGTAAAAACTAACATGTTTAAAAATGTAAAAAGAAATTCGTAGCCTGCTTGGGTAAAAATAAATCAAAATAAATAAATAAGTATGATAAGAATTAAATAAATTGAATGAATAAATAAAACAAAATTTAATAACAGATAAGAATAGGTATAGACTAATTAAAATAACTAAAACAAAGCTAAGCTAAAAGGGAAGTCTTGAGCCTCTTTTTAAAAACATTGACAGTCTCTGCAGGTTCCCCTGTTTTTTTTTTTTAATATATCCCCTCTCCCCCCCCTTTTTTTACCTTTTTTTTTTTTCCCTTTTTTTTTCTTTTTTTTGGGAGAGTGTCGCCTGCAGTGAGCAGTTGTTGTAACTGTTTGTTGTTGTCCAAATGGTTTGTTCTACTTGAATGAATAGAAGTGTGAAAACAAATCAAACCAAAGGAAGGTGAGAACATGTCTTGCTTTTGCTAACGTCTTTTTTAAACCCTTTTTTAATCTAATAATTTTTATTTTCACTACTGTAACAGTGCAACCAACAGGCAACATGGCATTTACAACGCTTGTGATTTATTCCCCACTGCTTGGCTTTTACCGGTCCTCTAATTCCGCTGTTGACACGGGGAAGAATGACTGATTTCCCTTGATGGATCTCAGTCAGCAGGACCTCCATCTCTGAACGGGTAAAGTTCCTCTTCTTCGTCTTCGATGCTATTTTTATGAATGAACACCTTCTGACAAGTAGACTTGTAGTTCTCGAGTACAATCTTTGTCTCAAGACCACTTTTTTGCGGTCTTGGTCTAGTCACGGCCTTGGGAGTCTTTGGTCTCAGTCTTGAGTCTCTTGGTCTCAAAATGTCTCAGACTGGCCAAGCGGTCTCGAAAGGATTTCTAACCTATAATATCCAGGCAGGCACAATTTTTTTTATGTCATCATACACCCCTTCAAGTACCAATCAAGCACCAAATAATGCAATCTCATATTTATATTAAGCAGCTGAACCCAGTATGGTGTTCAGGTTCTACAACTCATACAAAATGGCAAAAAAATTGGGGTTTTTCTTGGTCTTGGTCTCAGTCTCGAGTCTTGATTTGGTCTGTCTTGGTCTTGATACCTGTACTTTCTGGTCTTGGTAGTGTGTTGGTCTCTTTTTAGGCGGTCTTGACTTCAAGTCTACTGACACGTGTGGGAGGTTGTGTAGCCTTATAGAGAATGGGCTATATGCCCGACTCCACTACTTCCTGAACTTCAACCAGCACCTTTGCTTCCTGTCTTTCATTACTGAACAAACTGATTAATCCAGGTGTGCCTGACCTCAGTAACTGGCCAGACACACCTGGCCAGTTACTGACAAAGGTGCTGGTTGAAGTTCAGGAAGTAGTTGAGTCTGGCATATAGCCCATTATTGGGGCATTGATCATGCAGAGTTGCAATTCTTATTATGAGAGCTCAATTACGAACAGGTGGAATGCATCATGTTTACAAAGATCATTTACGTAGCTAAAAACGTTTGTTGAATCTGACGTGACACACTTGTAGGAGGCTACTGTAGCAGAAAAAGTAAAAGAAAGTTACAACAAAAAAAAGAAAATATTGTTTCATGAGGACCATTGTTCCAGAGGTCTGGTGGTTTGGATGCAACTTTGCAAACTTAGGGTGCATTCAAAAAGCATAGTCTGCAAGTTTCGGTCTGTTTAAGGACTCGGTTCGGCTGGAGGCGGGGGTGGTCTTCCGCACCGAGGTCGCGTTCACATTGCACTATTGCCAAACGAGCCAAACAGGCCAAGAATCTCAGGTGGTACTGCATTCGGATTCACCGTAGGCGAGGACAAGACGCACGAACAAGAAGGTTCTCACAACTTCTGCTCCCTCCACAAAGCAACATTATTTTTGTACGAGGAGCTGGGATGCATTCATCAGACGAGCCATCTTTATAAGTACTGCAGTCCCACACATGCATTTGTTGTTGTAGCGTTTACCCATGTTGTCCAACATTTGACCTACAATGCCAATGCAATTTGTAGTCCACTTCCTGTCTTTGGTTCACTTGAATCAGACTGAGACCTGCGTTTGTAGGCGGACCGAGTCCGGTTGTTTGTCCCGGATCAGAGTCAGTTTGCACATTCACAACTCCCCTAAACGAAGCGAACTTTCCGAGCAAACAGACTCTGATTCGAATCAAAAAAGCTTTGTGAATGCACCCTTAAACTGTGCAGTCATGCTCTTAGAGAGAACCTTTCTCCTGGCAACGCTTCCAAAAAACAACCAGCATCCCAGTTGTGCCCCTCTCTATAAAAGACAGCTAAGATAAATGTGTGCCTGGTGAGTACAATGTGAAGTATGGTGCGAGACAGAATAGGAAGCAGGAAAGGTGAGAGGCACATGGGAAGCAAGTGAGATGCTATTGTAAGCTGGCAGCTCCGTATGGAAATGTCTTTCCACTCCAACACCCTGGCCTGTTATCAGCCCATCAACCTCTCCTCTCTGTAAACACCTTGTACCAGTGCAATTACAAAGGTGGCACACTTTCACACCAAAAGAGACAGGAACAGGATGATATCATACAAGTGAAACACAAAACTGGAAAAAACAACAGCAGGAGAACAATATTCTATTGTCAGCTCCCTTTACGCTTACTACTTGGCAGTGGTTTGATTTCCACAAAACTGGATACAGCTGTCTGCCTCTCCTCTCCTCTCCTCTCCTCTCCTCTCCTCTCCTCTCCTCTCCTCTCCTCTCCTCTCCTCTCCTCTCCTCTCCTCTCCTCTCCTCTCCTCTCCTCTCTTGCCCTTCACACGTCTTTTCACACATCCCCGTCTTTCCCTTCTGCTTCGTTCATCTCTCATTCTTTCTGCTCCACATGCCGCTTCTCCTTTCAGATCATCTGCTCCCTGTTTCGCATCTCTCGCACCTCCTTTCCTCCCTCTTCTCACCATTTCACCTCCTTTTTATTATTCTCAACTTCATCTCCTCTCCTGCCTGTCATAACCTTTCCCCCTCTCTTCTCTGCCTTGTCTCTCCCTACTTTGTTCACCCTGCCAGTTTACACAGGCCGTGTTTGTGTGAATGGCAGAACCTGCTAATCCCATGTGTAACAGCTGCTTAGGGCAGTGATCACCTAAAAAGAAATTCTGCTTGTGGAGTTTCAAAGGGAATGCTTTAGAGGGCTAATCCATGCAGTGCAAGTCACTGGATGTCTGAGGTGAAATGAGTCTACATGCAGTCATGATTATGTGTGTAGAGCTTAGTTTTTTGTGGATTTTGTTCTAAAAGTGTACTTTGAATTTGTGTTTTTGAGGGGGAAATGGAGTAAAGTAAAAGCAGCATGTGTTTGCCCTGGAGACTCTCCTGCTTCGACTCCTGCTGTGAGAGATATGAGAAGATGAGGGACACAGTTAAATGGGAAAAAATGCATGAAAAAAACAATAACACTAACATATTCCTCAACTTATCAGCTTACAAGTACCATGTGCTGGCCACGGGTGAAAAATCAGAGGCCAGATGCAAAAAACTAGTTTCGTAATTAAAACTGTTTGTACACACAAAGGTAGAAACGCTGCAGGTATAATTAATTTTTTGCAAGAACTGAAAATGGGTGCATATTTATGGTTCTCCCCCCCAACCATTGTGAAATTGTACATACAGTATACTCACAAGCCAAATTTAAACAACAAATGGGTTTAGACATGCCTCTTACAAGTCATTTGCTTTAAAAAATTTGTTCGCACCACATCTTAGTAGACTCAGAAATTATAGCTACTTCATAGAAACACAGCTTCACCAAATACAAACCTGAGTTATTAATCTAAGTATATTTGTAAGGAATATTTGTATGGAAGTACTGGATGAGTACTGGAATCATGGTCAGTATTAGAAGCTCTGAACGTATAGCAAAGTAGCTACTGTGCACAAATAAGAAACAGATTGATACCTTACATTACAAACAAGACTTCAAAACACTCATCATTTTACACACGAATCCGATCTGAAGAGGCAGCCCCTGCTTTATCTTTAGCAGATGAACACATGGCATGCAAACTGCTCCACATAGGCATGGGTGAACATGGTCAGGAGGAAGACTCATGCATATACTGTAATATGTAGGCTGATTTTCTTAAACAACCTTTTAAATCCTAAAACAACAAATAAGCCAATTTTATCCTGTGCTAGAGAGACATCTCTGTATTTGTCCTCGTATAAAAGTTACATGAAAGCCAGATTCATACTGTAAGTTCTTCCAACAATGCCTAAGGAGTCACCCATACACCACACAGGGCCGTTCCTCACATCTGTTTTCTTTTAATGTTTAACTCTGCCACTTTTTTCCATTTCCATTTCAATATTCTGTATAAGCCCTTAAAATTAGGGATGCACGATATTGGAATTTTGGCCGATATCCGATATGCCAACATCGTAAAACTCAAGTAGCTGATTACCGATATTGATACCGATATTAAAGCTGAAACAATAAGCAGTCATTGCAAAAAGTTGTTTTGTTATCTGTTTCCGACACTTTTGATAAATAGGGGTGGGGAAAAAATATCAATACACTGAAATATTGCGATGTTTACATATGCCAATATTGAATCGATATCTAAAAATGTGGTATCGATCTATTTTACTTACAAAATCTCACGAGATTTAATTGTTCTGTTACAAAATCTCCCGATATTTCATGAATTCTTGTGAGATTTCAAAACAGAACAATGAAATATCGCGAGATTCCGTTAGTAAAATAGATCGATACCGCGTTTTTAAATGTCAATATGATATCAGCATATGAAAATATCGTGGAATTTTTTTGAATTCTTGTGAGATTTCATAACAGAACGATGAAATATTCAGAGATTTAGTTCGTAACATAGATCGATACTGTGTTTTAAACATCAATATATCAGCATATGAAAATATTGCGATATTTCAGTGTATAAATATTTTTTTCCCACCCCTAGTCTTTAGAAGTTTAAAGTCTGTAAAAAAAGGTTTTTGAAGAGGAAGAAGTTTTTGTCTTTTTTTTAGACTTTAGAAACAACGGGCTGATTGGTTAAATATCGGTTAAATATCTGTTAAATATCGGTGGGGCGGCCGATGTCCGATACTCAGTTTTAAAGCCGATATAGGTTGATACCGATAGGGTCCGATTATATCGTGCATCCCTACTTAAAATGTGTGTGTTTGTGTGTATGCACAGTATGTTTGTGCAGACTTTGCATGTAGGAAAAAGCGTAACTATGATTGTTGTGTGTACATTTTGTCAATGCATGTAGAACTAATGCTCAGACATCCTGTAGGCAGGATATGATAAATATCCTTCTCAGTCTCCCTTGCAAGTATCTACACATATTACACACTTTTGGAAAGCTATGATTCTTGAGATTTGTGTAATGCAAACTGTTCCAGGCTGTAGATTCAGTAAACATGTATTTCAGACCAGTTGCAAATGGAATTTATCTTTGAATCCATACTGTTCTCCAGCAGCAGAAGATACTGCAACAAAAACGCTCCTGTTACATCAGCAAGGGTCCACTCAAAGTAGTCCAGTAAAATAGTTGGTCCACAACAACAAGTCTTTTATATCTTATCTATAAAAAAAATGTTTTAGGTGAAAATTGAGGTATGTTAAAGGAATAGTTCACCCACAGAATGATTTAATTTTATTTTCCACTTACCCTCATGGTGAGCAAGACTCTGGAGCACTTTTTTAATATCTCAAATGCAGCTGGCGATCAGGAAGGCTTCTCCCCCCCCCCAACTTTCATATAATGGAGTTTGCCGGGGTCCGAGCCAAAAGGTCCATTAAAGTCCACAAAAACTTGTCAATATTCCTCCATACTGCTCGTCCAATGTAATCCAAGTGTCCTGAGTGGGTGGCATCCAGAATTTACTCGAAACGACGTCATTTAGTATATTTTTAGAGCCTAAACAGTTCTACATCGCATCTCTAGCAAGCACGCCGATGCACGTTTACAAAACTACGGGAGCCACGGCAGACAAGATCGCGCGTTCTCTTTTTCTTTCTTTGCTTGTTTTAAATCAATATCCAACCCTTCTTGTGTCTGTCCCGGTTTGTCTGCAGCTCTGGCGCTTTTAGCACAATGTAAACAGCAAATTTCTTTTTCTACGCTTGTATTATCGGCAGTGTAGGGTCTGAATGCTAAGGCTTCCGTAGTTTCGTGAACGCGCATATGCATGCTTCGTGAAAGTAAAATGTACTACTGTTTAGGCTCTAAAAATATACTAAATGACGTCGTTTTAAGTAAATTCTGGATGCTACCCACTCAGGACACTTGGATTACATTGGGCGAGCAGTATGGTGGAATACTGACAAGTTTTTGTAGACTTTTATGGACCTTTTTGGCTCGGACCCCGGCGAACTCCATCATATGAAAGTTGGGGGAAAAAGAGAAGCCTTTCTGATTGCCAGCTGCATTTGAGATTTTAAAAAAGTGCTACAGAGTCTTGCTCACCATGAGGGTAAGTGGAAAAATTCAAATCATTCTGTGGGTGAACTATTCCTTTAAGGGGTTCACTGATTATATTTTGTGATGTTTAATCAGAGGACGTAGCGAAGTTTGCTGGGTTGTTTGAATAAAGGCTGAAACTGACCACACTCCATCTTTCTAGTTTATCTGTAAAGCACAAAGTTTTGAAGAGTGATGAACAAAAGTTATTAATCATTTTATTACTAAAATAATTCTCAGTTCTGATCATTTATTTGTCTTAACAGGAAATTCCATGTTAACAAATGATTGCTTTAAATCCATCCAGTTCCCAGAGATTTATATTTGCTGTAGTTTAATCGTAGCTGATGAGGGTTGAACAGTCTCATATGGCCTGAAGGGGAAATGAATAGAATGTGTAAGCTGACACTGAGGAGATTCCTCCAGATAAACAATCTTCACACTGTGCTCCCCTCTTGCTCCTCATCTCCCTCCTCCTGTGACCAAAAGACCCCAGTAGCCGTGCCGCTCTTTAATCTCTGGGTCGGCCGGCTCTAGGCGGGAGGTGGTGGGGTGCAGAACTAATAGTGGTGGCAGCCGCTGGAAATAGGCCTGCATCGGACTGCAGAGGCGACTGGGACCTGTGGGGAGCGATTGATTGTTACAGGGGGTATGTTTTCCGCTCCCTGGGAATGTCGGGGAGCTGAAGCCAGCATCGCCTGGCACGCGGTGAGGTGGTCGTGTACACGCACCCACAAACACACACACAAGCAGCGAACTCCCTGAGCGCTGCTGAAGAGTGAGGAAAAAGCAGAGGGGGCAAACACGAAATTCATCCATCACTGGTAGGTACAGCACAACCCCCCCCCTCCCCCTCTCCCTTTCCCCCCAGGGATGGTTTAGTCCATTTCTCAATACTGAGCCGGCCCTTTCTACTTTCCCTCATTTCCTCTCCCACAGGGGGAAATATTTCACCTGTCCTTTTTCTCTCTTCCTCTCTCCAGCCTCCTGTGCAGCGGAGAAAAAAAAAGCACATATCTCTCTCTCAGCACCTGTCCAACTTCACCCCTCTCCTCCTCCTCCTTCTCTCAGTCACATCATCTCTCGCTCTAGGTAGAGAAGCAGTTCATCTGCTCCATCCCCTCCCCTCCTCCCTAATGCCATCATTTGCTGTTGCAGTCCCATGGTACATGTGCAGGAGAATAAGGTAGCAACCCATATCAGTTTCACCCCACCCTTCCAGTCCACTTCCTTTTAAAGACATCATTCCTGTGGGGGCCACGCTGATGGAAACTACTGTTCTTTCCGGTGCACAGGATTCCCTGTGCGCCGCTATATGGACAACTACACTAACATGTACATAAACTCACACCGAAGTCAAGTTTATTCAAAATGAATTAAGTGTGATTCGGTGTTGTGTCATCTCAGCAGCTTCTGCAACTACCTGCCTGCCATGTGGCTAACAAGCTGAGATTAATTATGTGAAATGAGTGCCTGTGATCCTCTGAGCAAGACGTGGCGTCTGGTGGGAGACTGATGCTCTGACAGACTTAGTTCACAGCTGCTCTAACACCTGAGGACACTTCATGGAGAAATGAACCAGGGTAGAGTCGAGGCTACCTAAATGCTTTGTGTTGAGAGGATTCAAAGTTCAGTTATTAAAAACGCTCATAGCCTTTCAGCAATTTAGCAAAGGCAGTCATGGCTCAAATCAACTGATTTATAGAAAACACTCAACTGGGACTTTCCTGATTACTGAACACTCAAGTGTGCCACAATGCCACAAAATGACACAATGAATAAATCATAGATTCCTCAATATCACTTTCAATAAAGAATAACGTCCGAACCATATCAGCAGGTCGGGAACAAAAACAAAGTTGCAGCACATCTGCGTGTCACCACTTGCATTGCTTTGTATTTGTTTGTGTCAGAGTGGGAAAGTATGACAGAGAAAGAGTTATTCCCTTCAAACAAACAGATTAAAACATCCTTGTTGGATTTCTTTGGTTATAGAAAAACAAAATGACCAAGGTGTCATTGTGGAGGTTGGTTCACCAGCTTGTAAAGCATGACAAAAAAAAATGTAGCAGTGAAAGGAGGAAATACATCCAAGAACATTCAGCTCTGCACAACAAGGTGAAAAACTGGGGTAAATGATGGTAATGTTTACCTAAAGATAAAATTAAATGCTGTCATTTGCAATTTTGCAATTATGTTCGAGTGTGTTGTGACCAAGCGATAAACTCAATCAAGCCAGTCCGGAAGAGTGAAAACTTGCAGTTCCCTCCTCATCCACTAGGGGCTGGCAGCAAAACAAATTCAATCCTTGTAGACTCCAAACTTCACAACAGAAATAAACATGTTTACAGCCTGGTTCAAAAAATCGTTTTAGGTTTAATATGTAAAGTTTACCTTCATGTCATATGTGAGGGGAGTAATTTTTTTTTTTTAATAACTCATCCATTTATATGTTATTGAATCTTGGAATTTTGCATAATCAGGGGCGTGTCCTTTTGAATGACAGGTGAGTTCCCTGTTTGCTCCCTGGAAGGTCTCAGCCAGTATAGCAAAGTAGCACAACTGCGGTTTAAAGCCAGCTAACGGCGTGCCTTAGCGTTAGCAAGCTTTTCTCCTTTGCTGTAGCTCTCATTAACTTCAGGTTAGCTTGGTTAGCTCTTAGCTAAGGGTAGCTCCCCCTCCCAGCTCCACCTCTTTGCCTATTTTTGTATTTTCTGTGTTTCTGTGTTAAGATGCGCAGTACTGCAAAGATGGCGATGGCTGGAACCATCCACCAAGCTTCAATTCAGCTCTCCAAAACCTGCGGGTGATGCCGCAGAAGGTTTGTCCAAGATACATTCCATTATTGTGATGCATTCAGGGTGCGTTCACACCAGGATAGTCTGGGGATTCGGTCCGATTGGGCAGGGATTTCTGAAAAATTTCATACCTTACTTTGCTTTGGTTTGCATTCAAACTCCAGTAACCGAACCAAACTGCCTGGTTAAACCACCACAGTTAACATCTGCTCATAGGGGGCGGCGCTCCCCAATACAACCACTGCTCAATGATGAAAAAGCAGAAGGAACAAGAAAACCAGACACCGTAATTAAAGTGGAAATCTCTGCCTATTATTATTAAGCTCGTCCATCTCTGTCTTCACATTTTCCAGTTGTTTTTCGTTGTTGTTTTGACCTTGGCGTCTTTGAACATGCACTGTTTGTTTGTTTTCCCCCCTACCCAAACAATAATCTACCCCACTTCCTTCTACTTCTTCTTCTTGACACTTTACTGCGGTCTACAAAGCTCACTTCCATTCGGTGCACTGGGATTTCTATGCGCTGGATAGTCCTTATAATCTGTTTGCAAGTAAATGGAGACGGAGCAGAGTCCATTTCTTTGGGTTGCACCAGGAAGCGGTCGGTGTTCACACTGCACCAAACGAGTGGAATATCTGTGGAACTGGACCACGGTCTGTTTGAAGTGGACCAAACAGCCACAGTGTGAACGCACCCTCAGTTGCCTTCACTGAGCATTAAATTACTACAGATATCAAAATCCATACATCTTTAGTTTTGCTGTTTAAGTATGTGTTTTCCAACATTTTTTTTTTCTGGAAAACACCAGAAAAAAATGACGAGATTGTTGTGTATGTCCCAAATAAGAGATTCAAGTATCTGCTGACCTTTCAGATGTGGATCGCCAGCGTCAGTGTTTCAGTTGCCTGCATGTTCACGTGCACAATAAGAAACATGAGTTGGACGGTAGATTAAATGACTGGTCACCTTCTCATAGCACTGCCTTATCAATTAACTAGGCCTCGCTCATCATTATCAACAGGCTTCTGAACATTAAAGCACCACGATTGATCGGGTTAGGAAAAGATGATGGTTTGGACTAAAATATAAGAGTAAGTGGTGGGGCATGGCAGACATCGGGCTCATCTGGCTCTGAAAAAGTAAGATTACAGGCTACAAATGAGCACTGAGATGACACATCTCTGCGGTTTCAACAAATGGAAATTGGCGGGTTTTTTTCTCTCTGCCAACTGGACTGAGGTTTTTTTTTTGTTTGTTTTTTTTTTTTTTCTGTATTTTGTCTTATAGGAAAAAGTTCTTTCTGTAGCTTTCTTCCTCTTTTTCTCCCTTTGGCCAACTCGTTACTCCAGAATGCAGGTCACATGTGATGTAAAGTATGAGTGTGTATGCACGCCAGTACGTGATTAGCAGCCGCTCTGAATGAACAGCCTTGGTTCGGTATGCACAGAAGCCTCTTGTGTGCCCTGTGACAAGCCCCAAAGCTAAAGTGTTGGAGGGGGAGTACGTCTTTGTGTTTGAGTGTGCAAACGTGTAACAAATATCTCGAGGAGGCAGACAATGAAGGTAGCTGAAAATGACTAAAGCTTTCTGCCTAGGAAATTGAATTTGAAGGAAAAAGAGAAAGCAAATGAAAAAAAGTTTCTCTTCTCGAAGAGTTTATAAGCAACCAAATTTTAATCTGTCAGTGTTGGCTAAAACTGGGCTGAGAAGATTAAAGACGGGTATTTACAAAGACTCGGGGGCAGAGGTGAACTCACAAACTGTTGGAGAATTTCCCCTTCTTCCTGATGGACATTCCTGTCTTGTAATTATACGACTAAATAGCATATATCTACAACGTATGAGCAGGGATTTTAAAGGCAAGGTGACAAAAGTCCTTGTTAATGCAATCACTACCACAGACACACAAGTTCCTCTTTTCAAATAATAAGAAAAGCACATCTCTAACAAATGGAAAATCATTTGAGAAACCATTAAGAAACTTCGAGGGGAGTTCCTTTGAGACCAGTGTTGCTTCCATTGGAATAACTTTACATTCTGTTGTAAAACTTGCAGGTTACTGCGATTTCTGCCTTTCCCCACAGCTCTGCTCACACAAGAACACTCAAAGAATTTACATAATTTTATGTAATCTTGATGTGTGAAGTCGTTACCTGTGTAGCCTTGTTCAAATTGTTTTGCGAAATCCAAATATGAAATCATCGCCCCGAGGGATTCTGATCATTTTAGCTCATTAGCTTGCTTCTCAAACCTGTGTGAACACGTAGAAGCTGACACATCCCTTTCACCTCGGTCTGCTTTGCTGCGACTGTCTGGGTTTAAATCATTAAATGCAAGCCTTGCTTCACTCAGACTTACTGACTGTGTAAAGACAGAAAAATAAAATAGGAATGCTTTACTAAAATACAGTTAAATTCCATTTTTATTGGAAGTTTATCTCTTTTCAGACTCCTTAAACAAGGCTTGGCCATCAGCCAGATATAGCTTCTGTGTATAATTACCTTCCTCTTCTACTACAAAAAGAAAAAGAAGGCCACATGGGTTTTCTTTCCTCTGTAGTCCCTAACACTTCGTGTTTTACTACACATTAGTATTCTAACCTCATGCTCTGGACCATTAAAACCCTGCTGCTGGATGTTTTTGTCAAATGAAATCTGGGAGTTCAAGATAATTTCATCCTTTGCACTTAGTATATGTCAGCCTGAATAAGAGCATCAGTTAAATGCTTGAAATGCAAATGAATCACTTAATGGGCATAATTTAATTTGCAATCTGCTCACTGTTTCATAAATGAACTGAGTGACTGCTACAGAGGAAACATAAGAAAATCTGTATAATGCTGGATTGGTACCAACATTCTTGTCCTCTGGAACTTTCCCCTTAATTTGGATTAAGGTGGTCTAAAGTTGTTAAATAACCTCGAACAACCCTAAAGATTAATTCAGAGTGTGAAAGGGCAACAAGGAAACTCACAATGAAAACAATGTTCGCTAAAATCCTCAAAGCATGTGACAAAAGTGAGGCTGACTCACAAGGTTTGGTTTGCCTTCTCCTGATGGATTATTAAACTTAGACACATACCTACACATACCTCTGCATATCCACATTGCAGGATACAAACACCATGAACTACATACTCACAAACATACAAAGTCACTACTGAGGCTGTTTCAGTCTCACATTTATCTTGGGATGTGTGATCGTGATCCATGTGTGCAACTACATGTGTGTGACTGTGGAGAAATAAAGGATTTATCTGGAGCCGGGAGTAGCATTGAGTTTTTGTGTACTTGAGTGGCTGTGTACAGAGGAGAAAACTGTGGGGGAAGCAAGAGCAAGAGTGCATCACAAGTGTGATACAATTTTAGGATGCACAGCAAATTCATGGAATATAAAAACCTAATAGTTTTGCAAAAAAAAAAAAAAAGTGTGAAAGTGTTTTCTGGAGTTCATTTTGTTTCAACTTTAACTCTCATCTGCCTAAAAGGATATTTCCTGACTGCTGTGTCTGCTTTAATGCATCGCCTGGTGTTAGGGGCAGTGTGGCGTTGTCGAGCATTAGTATGGACTTACTGTGAGGAAGGTTAAACTCAAGGTTAAAAGCATAGCTCTATCATTTTATTTCTAATACTTTGTGTTTTATTTCATCTGATGAATGTGGAAGCAACATGAGCTCCATTCAGTTCATTGACACAATGAGTGGAAATAGTTTCAAGAAAGGTATACAGAACTATATACCTTTATAGACATATACTGTATACCACCTTTATATACCAATACACCTATATACTCTATCCTTACATCTATGTATCTATGTATGTATGTATCTATTTATCTGAGCTGTAAGCTTTTCTGTTTTTTGCCGAATGAGAAAAGATGGAGAAAAGTGTAATCTTGGGAGTGTCTGAGAACCCACAGTTGCAAATATCAATAGTGACACTGACATGTACTGGAAGGTGAGTTTTTGGGAGAGCATCTGAGCGAAACCTCCAAAACAGCCAGCTGCTGAAAAAATCAATCAACCAACTCAGTTGTAAGTGGCTAAAATTTCCAACATAGAACTTCATTTGTAAATCCTCTCATGTGAAGCCAAAACCATTTAAAAGCCACTTTAGAGCATACTCAGTGTCCACCTGATGAAGACACAGTTGTGTCAAAATTTTGGCCTTTTTGCATAATTAAAAGTTGCACAGATAATCACTGAAGTCCTTGGGAATGTTTTGCTCTTCTGCAATTGATTTTATATACTGCTGAAAAATGCACAGGAAACCCTGTTTTTACAAGTTCAGGTTTGCAAGACAAAGAAACAGATGATGGATTTCAGTACAGTGCCTCATAAAACATTGTGCAAAAGCATCCTTGTAAAATAAAATAAGCACAATCGGAGTTATTAGGCTTGAAAAAATAATTAAATTGTATCATAATTATATTGACCAGTTAATGCCACTGTCACAGAAATACAGCAAAAAAAAAAAAAAAGAATAAAGATTTCTGTAATTAATGTCCAGGCAGGCTTACCATATTAGGACTACTTCTGGCCCACAAGATCTTGCCGTTTTCCATGTCCAGGTCAACAACTAACATTTGGACCACATGTGGCCCACAGAAGACTTGCCACAACCCATGCTGGGCTGGTAACCAACATCTGGTCCACTTCTGGCCCACACAACATTGGTCAGGGCTATACCTGAGTCCTAAGTGCCAAAAAGATGCCCAAACCTATCTGCTTTCTGGGATATCACAGTCAGTAGCTTCCACAGCATGAACAAAACACTGTAATCCTCCATTATTGTAGTTGTTGACAGGGTTGTGCCTGCTGGTTAAGGGAGAAGTGGGGCTTTGGTGTCACCAGTTTGGCGTCAAAGGTAAAATTGCATCTGGCTCCCAAAACACTAGCTCTATATGGACAAAATTTCCAAAAAATAAAACCAAACTTTTGCGAATACACCTAAACATGTCTCTGTGGACTAGGTCTAAGTTACCCTCAGAAAACCCTGTCCACTTAACTATACTGTACAGACTATGAATGGTCAGGATGGGCTATATGCACAAGTCCACTACTTCCTGAACTTAAGCCCGCTCCTTAGTTTCTTATCTTTCGTTACTGGACAAACTGATTAATCCAGGTGTGTCTGGCCATTGTTGTTAGGGTTACTAAGGTCAGGCAGACCTAAATTAATTAATTCATCCAATAATAAAAGATAGGAAACAAAGGAGCTGGGATAAGTTTAGTAAGAAGTGGACTTGTGCATATAGCCCATTACAGAGCTATAGAAAGAATGTAGCATGATGCTGCATGGGCTGTATTATGCTAAAAACCTATGATTATAAGAAAATTCTAATTTATGTCTGCAACATTTTGCAACACATCAGCCTTAGCACATTGTATAAGTGCTATATTGAATTTTGTTAAGAGCTATAGTGATAACAACAGTTTTTATTTCCTTGTCATCTTCTCAGTGACATCCGTGTGAAACTAACCCATAGCTTTTAGCATTGCACACCCATCATGAAACCTTCTGGGTACCAAACCCACCTTGTATATTGCAAGTATGAAAGAGACTGCTCATAACTACTTTACACAGCCTCACTTAAAAAAAAAAAAAACCCTGAATATTCCATCAAGTGTTTTTGTTGTACAAATGGAACAATATAGTTATTATCAAATAACCCAAAAACAACTCTAACAAATCTAATTTCTCCCTTACACTATTGGAAAGAAGTCCTAAAAACAGTTTCAGTTTTGTTACCTGCTGACTGAAAAGTTTCTCATAGGCTTCAACTGAATCTTCTTAAAATGAATATAAGTCGAGGAATTCCACAATAAAGGTGGTAAAATACAGCATTCTTGCTTGCCTCGCTAGCTCCCAAGACAAGGGTCTTTTTGTACAATGCAGCAAAATCAATACATGCTACTCACGCCTTAAAACCATCCTGAAACAACTTCCTGTCCTCTGTTCTCCTCTGCCTTCCCCGCTGGGTGAACCCTGGGAATTTCCAGATGACAACAGGAATCTAAATCATACGGCTTACATACAGTATATTAGCACTATATCTCTCAAGAGCATGAAAGCCCTTTAACAAGCCATGAGGAGATATTGGCAATTCTCCTACTGTGTCCCTTTATGCCCTTCCCTGTCTTATAGCGGCCTCTTATTTTCCTCTCTGGATAAACCCCAGAACTTTACATCTCCAGCTTTCAATGGGGCCCATCAGGCGATTTCTGAGCCGTATCTCACAAGGGCATAAAAAGCTTTACTCCTCCTGCCGCACACCTCCCTGTTCAGCCATGAAATGACACCCCTATTTAATCAATTGTGAATCATGAAATTTTGCACAAGAGACCCCTTTTCTTTGCACTTGACAGTGATTGAACTGCACAGCCATGCAATTCCATTCACCACGGCCATGAGAAGAAAAGAGAGTGGGGGGAGGGGCTCTGTGCAGTCAGTGGGTGAGTGAGGGATGACGGCAATTTCCCTGTGACATCACTGCCCCCTCACCCCCCCACCACTGAATGCCATCGCAACACAGGGTCCCCTCTATGCATTGAGGCTGCATGACCAGACAGCACTGTGGGGTCCTGTGTGGGGCGCAATGAACTATGTGTGTGTTTGTACAATTTTGTGAGCCAGAGATGAACGGCCCTTTATAAACATTTCACATAGGCCCCAAACACACCAGGGGGCAGGAATAACAGAGGAAAAAAAAGGAAGAAAGGGGGCAAAAAGAGAGATCACAAGAAGAGGATATAAACTATAAAAGGGTGAAAAGGCGGGACACTGCCTTTGTTCTGCATGAACACCACAGTGGGAAAGACATGTGGAAGGCATGATGTTGGGTCTTAGCTGGGATGTCAGGCAACTCTTGGACATAAACACAGCGGGACCCTTCATGTGACCCTGAGGTCAGAGCTGGCTAAGTCCTTCATGTCATAAGAAGCTTTGGATTTATGGAAGATTTTGTCATCACTTGGATATTACTGTATCAGATGCTTCAGAAAACTCACTTGGTCTTGTGTTTGAGCACAACATGCAAATGACATGGAAATGCATCACAGTGGTGTGTTAAGGTTTCACTTCCACAATGCAATCACAAAATCTGCCTGCAGAACAAGAAGCACGCTACTTTGACGAAGCAGCTTGAACAGGGAAGCCCAGACTTCTCTTTATTTCTTCCAGCTTGTCCAGATGGGTCCTGAGGTATTCCCAACCCAGCTGGGAGACATAGGCTAGGTCCAGATTCAGGGCCTATAGGTCCTTTGTAGGACCCTTTCCTCCCCGGTCTATGTAGGCCAGGTCCTCCTTAGACTGCGTAAGGCGGAAGTGACAGGCTGTTAAATTTGCCTCCTCTAGCCTCCTCTATATCTCTCATTGCCTAACAACTGTGATGGCACTAAACCAAAGCAAGAATGGAGCTCCAAAATGTCAGTCTTACAGCAGCTTTATCGTTGTCGGCAGGATTTCATTATTACTCCAGTTGAGACAAAATCAAACTCAGGTAAATTTATTTTGTAAAGTTTAAAAGATTTCAAGTCTCATGCTAACTTTAGTTAATTTTATAGATAATAGCAAATGAAAGACTGTAATATTAAAGGGATACAACACCCAAAGAATGATGTGCCTTCATTTTCTACTCACCCTCATGCTGAGCAAGACTCTGGAGCACTTTTTAATATCACAAATGCCGCCGCAGACCCAGGGGGATTTTCGTTATCCGCCGACTTTCATATACTGGAGGTGACCGGTGCTCAAAACCAAAAGGTCCATAAAAGTCCACAAAAACTTGGCAATATTCCTCCATACTGCTCATCCAATGTAATCCAAGTGTCTGAGTGGGTAGCATCCATAATTTACTCGAAACAACATCATTTAGTATATTTTTATAGCCTAATCAGTAGTACATCGTACTTCCTCAATGCGCATCCATGCAAGTTTGCGACACTATGGAAGCTGCGGCAGACCAAACCAGATGAGAGCGCACGTTCAGCCCCTACTCTGCTGATAATGCAAGCATAGAGGAAGAAATTCTGCTTATCATCTGTTTACATTCTGCTGTGAGCCAGACGAGGACGATGGCGCAAATGACTAATCAAGCTTTTTCCAAATCGGGAACATGCTAACCTTGTCCTCGTTTGCCACGGCTTCCGATAAAATAAATAAATTGTAAATGTCTCTTAAATTTAGACACCTCTGCTGTAGAATGTCCTGTTTGGCCCACAATGCATCTTGGGATAGGATTAACCACGAAGGATACATCGGCTCGCCCTTAAAATCTGGGGAAAATAAGGCCACAATTGTAGGCTGCACTTGAGCCTTGGAATCTGGACGGATCGCTGTGACGTAAGCAGTCTTCAAACCCGGCCTTGGAAGGAAAGCCCTCAAATTTGGACACAGCCATAGCCCCTCCATCGTGTCCTGAATCTTCCCCATGGCTTCTTCCTGGTTACCCGAACACCGCACCAGGAGGCATCCTGACCAGATGGAGCTGCTTCATCTGGCTCCTCTGGATGTGGACGATCAGCAGCTCTACTGAGCCTCTCCTTGATGATCAAGCTTCTCACTCTACTTCTAAGGGACAACCCTCATTCAAACAAATCTTGCAACCCAAGCTTTTAGCTTCTATTCACAAGAAAAACAGTCTTCACATTTACAGCACTTTCCAAATCAACGACACTAAACATTCTCTGGTTGTGGAAATAAAAAGTGTTAATGTGACTGAAAGTTCCTTTAAGTTCTTGTAATTATGACCTACTGATCAACAAAAAGGAAAGAAACATTTCTCAGCCAAGATAATAACTCATATGTCTCTGCTCCTGCTATTTACATTTTTTCAATTAATCATGTTGTCCAGGTAAGTCTGATAATTCATATGTACTCAGCATAGACTCTCATCTGCATTCGTTGTTGATAAGAACTTAGCTAGGAACAGATCAAGACCATTTTTCTGAAGAAGTTTTACAAATTACAGAGACCTTTGTCACTCTATTAATTCAAAGAACACATGTATCCAGCTTATAAAGTTGGAGCCTATCTGCTCTGTTTATGCCTGCGGAGGAAATGAATTTCAGTGCAGTCGCAGACAACCGGTGGGATGAAAAGGATATGATGATGATGAAAATATGGGGAGGATGCAGGAAAAAAACAATCACCTGAGGCTGCATGTATGTAAGCTTAATCTTGTCTTACTGGATGAGGCCATCTGCACAGACAGCTGCAGGATATTAGGAAAGCAAGAGAGACTGTTGCAGTGAAATGTGTGTGTGGAAAAGAAACTGTTAAATGGCATGCTGATAGGTGATATGACAGTGAAGAAGACATTTAAGTTACAGCAGATTTCGGTCAAGGTCATATCAGATGACAGAATCAAAAGACATTTAAGATCTGAGCAGACAGGCCTCTGCTGGGGAAGATTAGAGATTCATTTCACATGATACAAAGAGTTCTTGTGATGTTTTCATTTTTGTCTTTTTTGCTCAAACAAATTGGATAGGAAAGAGTGTTATCTGCTCCGGGGAGAAAATGAAAAGTGAAGCTGCTGTAACAACAGGTACGGTTGAGATATGATTCTGCAAACTTTTGGACAGTCTCTTTTTAAAGGTAGTCAAATTAAAATTTCAGCTCTGGAGAACCCCCCCCCCCCAAAAAAAAAAAAAAGTTAAAGGGACACTGTGAAGTAAAAACAAGATTTCAGATCCTGTTTGAAAATCCGAGTATTGACACAATCTGTGTGTTTATTCCAGGATATGAGGATTCAGATTTTCAGGGGAAGATAAAATTTGACTTCTGGAGTTTATAACAATGAGGTAATGCAGGTATGAGTCATGACATCTTTTGTGATGAAATCAGAGGCGGACAGGTTCATGAACAGCTGTGAATCCAGCCCGTACACAATGAGGACACGCTGAGGACTTCCATTCCGTGGTGGTCTGTGCATGTGGCATATGGATTCATTCTCTGAATCAGTGTGAATGAAGCCAGATGGCAATATTTAAAGTAACACTACATAACTTTCTGACCTCTGACCTTCTGACTCATTTTGATGTTAGACTGGCATTCATCATGCACATTCCTGGGGCCGCCGTTGCCCTGCAGCATCCTGAGGCTGATAAATCACACTTGTTTTCCAGACAGTCGCATCACATGACAGAAACAGAATATCAACGCAGTAACAGTTTTAAACACGTAACATGGCTGATTCAGCAAAGAGGACATTTTCAGAAAAAGTGAAGGAAAAAAGAGGTAGTAGCAGAGTAAAGGTCTTTCTAAGCCTACTCCGAATATTTTGTCTGAACGAGTATGGGAGTATGGGGTGCCCTTGTTCGAGCTGTCCGGTCCCTGTACGACCGGTACCAGAGCTTGGTCCGCATTTCCGGCTGTAGGTCGAATCCATTCCCGGTGAGAGTTGGACTCCGCCAAGGCTGCCCTTTGTCGCCGATCCTGTTCATAATGGACAGGATTTCTAGGCGCAGCCGAGGTGTTGAGGGAATCCAGTTTGGTGGCCTCAGGATCGAGTCTCTGCTGTCCGCAGATGATTGGTTCTGTTGGTGTCATCGGGCCGTGATCTCCAGCTCTCGCTGGGGCGATTTGCAGCCGAGTGTGAAGCGGCCGGGATGAGAATCAGCACCTCCAAATCCGAGACCATGGTCCTCGCCCGGAAAAGGGTGGAGTGTCCTCTCCGGATCGGGAGCGAGGTCCTGCCCCAGGTGGAGATGGACAGACGGATCGGAGCGGCGTCTGCAGTGATGCGGACTCTGCATCGGTCCGTCGTGGTGAAGAAGGAGCTGAGCCAGAAGGCAAAGCTCTCGATTTACCGATCCATCTACGTTCCTTCTTTCAACTATGGCCATGAGCTGTGGGTCATGACCGAAAGAACAAGATCGCGGTACAAGCGGCTGAAATGAGTTTCCTCCGCAGGGTGGCCGGGCTCTCCCTTAGAGATAGGGGGAGGAGCTCAGTCATCCAGGAGGGGCTCAAAGTAGAGCCGCTGCTCCTCCGTATAGAGAGGAGCCAGATGAGGTGGCTCGGGCATCTGGTCAGGATGCCTCCTGGACGCCTCCGTGAGGTGTTCCAGGCATGTCCCACCAGGACCAGACCCCGTGGGAGACCCAGGACACGCTGGAGGGACTACGTCTCCCGGCTGGCCTGAAAATGCCTCGGGATCCCCCCGGATGAGCTGGCGGCTGTGGCTGGGGTGAGGGAAGTCTGGGCTTCCCTGCTTAGGCAGCTGCCCCCCGCAACCCGATCCCGGATAAGCGGAAGAAGACGGTACGGTACGATTCGCACGGCAATGTAGGAACGTTCACATCAGTGCCAAAAAGTCTAGAGATTTTGGAGACATCTACACGTCTAGACCTTTTTTAAACTAAAGTCAACTTTCTTATTTGCATATGACAGATACACAATCGACCAATCAGAGAAGGCGCACTGATAGTCAACGGAGCCGGTCACAAGCAGAGCAATGTTCACTTGGTCACTGCTACTTTGTATCATCATAGCAGAGCATCTTATCATCTTTGTCACAGCACTCTTGTTTGAGAAGCAAACATTTTGTAGCCATTCAAAGTTATTAAAGGTGTTATTTAAAAAATCCAAATGTGGCATTTCCACAGTGAGATCAGCTGTTTTTCAGCATACAGAAGTTTACCTTGCAGCCCTTGCAGAATCATGTGACTACGGTGCTGCTGCTACAGACTGACTTGCTTTGAAGCTGCTTAAAATATGTCTGGTTTTAAGTTGTTGGTTAAGTTACCAAGATGTCAGAAACATAATTAGCCACATGTTGGCTAATACCTGCTTGTATGCTATGGCAGCATTACTGATGTTTAATGTGCCTTTGAAACCTAATTGTGTTGATGAAGTGTTGTTTTAGTCTTTTTTATTTTTAGTTTTTGATAATGTGTAAACATTCTGTATTGTATTGCATGAGGGGCTGGAGCTTGGATAAGCAGTGCTTTTTCCATCCCCCTTTCAGCTTGCAAGGAGGTATAAGGATTGAAATAATTATAGTGAGTTTCATGGTTCATGGTTTTTTATTTAATTATTATGAATGTGAGTTTTGTTCCCAGCCTTTTTCTTTATTTCTTGCAAGTGTGGAATAAATATAAAAATGGAAAATTAGAATGAAAATGAAGTGTAACTCCACATGTTATTTAAGTAAATGAATCACACCAGATGGGCCATCTTTACACAACTTTGAATACTATGTTTTGAACACAATATATTGTCTTGCTTATACAGGTAGCATTGTATATAATATATATATTGTATCGCTGCTCCTGTATTGTGACACATCATATCGCCAGATTCTTGCCAATACACACCCCTAGTAATGGGTCAGTTCCACTTTGGGCTGTACAAGCAGATGCTAAATTGCAAAATGCAGAACATTTAATCCGTCCAAATAGAAATTATTAAGGCTGTATGCTTGCTAGGTTAGATTTAGTGCTGGGCATGATACTGGATCACAAGTTGTCACTCGAGACGCAAATGGGGAAACCGTCTAATGTCATATTTGAACCAAAATTGTGTAATTGTAATTAAATCATACAGGTATGAGAGAGGCCAAGCAGCACTCTGGTAGACTGATAATGAAGTGCTGCGGCATATAGGCCGATGCAGGAATGCATTCAGGCACGAGTTCAGGATGGATCATGTATAGAGATGTCATGTATGCATGAATGCATGATGCATTATAGCAGGGGTCAGCAGTCTGGTTAAACTGAATTTCAGCTCTGTTTACTGTCATAGTGATGATGCAAAAGATTCTTAAATAGGTGATTCTCACGAAACTACTTTTGGTCATGTCTGTGAGGAAATCATAGTCAAAATTAAAAAAATAACCAGAAAAATTTACTCAATATCAAACTGCAGTGTGTGTTTTATTTGGGACTATCATTATCTTCGCATTTGTGGCATTAATTCATATTTTTAAAACATCAGAAAATTCATAACAGTAATGCGTCTAGACTTTTTTGTTTTACATTTAACCCCAAAATATCACAATAAAACAGCATAATTTAATGTATAGATAAATATAAAAAATAGTTAAAACTAAACATTTTAACTGATAATGTTATCATTCAAAGTCTAACATTTATTGATTAATATATTTTTTGACAAATATGTGTGTCCAGAGCATGTGGTGTTCATTACCGTTGCACACCTAATTGGCCCCATTAAAACGCCTGCGTTCAGTTAAATAAAGTTTCATTATCTCCATGATGCACTACCTAGAATAGAAGATGCAAGATGACAATTAGGTGAGATTTACTTTAATTGTTAAACTATAGATATGTTAAAGATTGTAGTGACAGACATCCCTGGGTACACTACCGGTCATTACCGTAATGGGGTATGTTTAGTGTTCTTCAAAAGACATTGATTTGATAATATCTGTTTCATTTTATATGTTAACCCACATCCTCAGAAAATGACGACCTCCTTCAAATTTTCAGTTTCTGTTCCCCTTTTTCTTCCTGTTCCTTCTTTTAAATTCTTCTTTCATGCAGATTTTATGCACGGCTGTGAGTGTGAGACATAATGTGAGACATTGCTAGTTTTTTAAGTACATTTTTATCTGTCTTCATGTGAGCTTCTTTGCAAAACTCTGCATTTGGAAAATAAAGGACAAAACCTCAGCTCTCATTACATGGCCTAAATTGGTTGCTACTTGCCAACACTGCTTTACAGTAAAGTCAATATGGAGACTCAAATCATTTTCAGAGGGGAAATTTAAAGTCAGGTCACGGTCTCATAATGACTTCTCTGCAAGACAGAACTGTGCAGGAATCAAAAGTAGCGTGAGGAGGAAGTTGTTGGGTTAGGTGGTGCATCTGCAGAGAGAATTGAGAATGAAAATCTCTCCGGGTGCAGCATAAATGTTTATTGAAGCAGAAAAACTCTAAAAATGCCTTTCAGAAATATGAATGGTTCAGTTGTTGCATTTACATTTACTTAATGTGTTTTGCATGCTGAGCAGTTAAACATTTGTTTTGAATATCATTTTCCAAATGATTATAATCAATTCATTTGAAAGTCGCATCATGTGGTCATATTTGCATTCGCACAACAAATACACATAAGTGATGAGCTTTCTCCAAACAAGGCTGGTGCGGGGATGCACACGGCTGCTGTGTTATATGGCTGCACTGCTATCAAAAAATGGAAGAAAGCAAACTTTTAAAAAAAAGTGTTGTTGAAAAGTATAGTTTATAACTCTCTAAAGTCATCATGATCTGCAGATATCTGTCTAAAAGAACTGACAGATACGGATCAGAGGAAAACAGGGACCGCTTTTGAAGAGGGAGAAAATGAAGGTAAGAAGTTAAGCATCTCAGCGATAAGCAATAACAAGAGCACAGATGGCTGATACCATCTTTTGGTCTGACACCCGGATCATTAAAACTTCTAAATGATTAAAGGTAAGAGTCAAGCACAAAGGATCCTCAGGCAGAAGACATTTCAGACTCTCAGCTGTTTTAATGTTTGAAGAACTTCAAATGGATCTAAGATTATTTTTTTTTAAGAACTAGTGCGGTCTGTGAGCTTTCTTTCTTTCTTTTTTTTTTTGCACATTTACCACATGCAGTAATGTGCAGCATAATCTCCACCAAGGTTCCAAAAAGCCTAGACAAAAAGAATATATGATACACTGTGCCGCACGCAGAGAAGAAGAGGTGGAAAAAGCTGGTCCAGAAAGTCAAAATCCTGTCATGTTTTGGGATCTGCCGGTACGTTTAGAACAGGTGTTGTCACTGACAGACGCAGCTACCTGCAGAGGAGCTGTGATGATTAAATTTAGCTGGTTTAGTTGAGTTGGAATAACTGCTGGACAGGATTTTTACTTTCTGGACCATGTTTTTCCTCCTCTGCTGAGAAAAAGAACATGTTTGCCATTAGATCCACCATTAGATCCGCTCATCCTGTATCTGCTTTTAAAACTTCTTTAAAATTGCATCTCTTTGATGTGGCTTTCAACTCTTAGCAGCTGGTCCCTAAATCCCTCTATTTTTTCAAATCCTTGGCTTGTGCACCAGGTTGGTTTTTACTACTTTAACTCATATATTAATGTTTTATTCTTGTTATTTTTATTGATACTGCCTATTGTTTGGTAGTACAGCTGGTAGGTATGTGCTGGTATGAAATTCTGATGGTTTGATAATCTTGAGCTAAAATATCACAGTATCACGGTATACCATGGTATCATGACTACTCTCTTAAATATTGTTTTTAAGTGTCTGGGTAAATAAAGACAACTTATTTTGGTTGAACAATGCCCTTTATTGGAACATCTGCACGTCTGCCTCTGATGTTTAATGGCTTTGGCAAGCGTCATGAATTGACCGCCATCAACTGGGAATGTGTGTCAGGACAGGCGGCGTACACCTGACTTGCACTCTCTCCTTGTGTTTTATAAGAATGAAGTTCAAACTGCGATCAAGGTATGAAGGTATAATGGAAAATGTAATGGTTTTCATACCACTACATTTTTATACTGTGGTATACCTTGAAACCGGCAAATCCCTAATGGCTGGGCAATTCATCAAAAATGACTCAAACCCAACATTCAGAACTTTTTCAATTAATCAATGTAATCTTCCTCATGTCAATTATTTTAAATATTTCTCTTCGCAGTATTTAGAGGGAATATTTAGCAATATTTAGATATATACAGTAGTTAGTTAGTTTTCCTTTACTTAGGCCTATTATTTTAGAACTATTGTTTGTTCTGTACAGCACCTTCAGCTCCAACTGGTTGCTGTAAGAGTGCTTCTTTATAAATAAAGTGACCTGAAAAACATCAAATCTAGTTGAACGAGGAAATTATGGAGAAATTTAGAAAACAGAGAAGATGGAATCACTTGCAAGTTACAATCATTGGTATTTCATTTGTATGTATTAGTTGCTTATCAAGTGCATGTCTAATGAATAAGCCCATACAAACATGTACATTAATCAGGAGTAAAGATTTACAGATTGACACCCCCCCCCCCCAGATTTTTGGCCCTGAGTCATTACCATCACCTCTAAAATTATTAGACCTGTTGAAACTGAAAGTTTATCACAACACTCTCAAACAGATATCAATACTTGTCACGTGTGAGTTGCTTTGGATAAAACTTAAGATGCACCGATCCAGTTTTTTCCGATCTACTCCGATACTGAAACCAGGGTCGAGCGTATCGGCCGATACCAATCCGATACTACTTTTAAATGGATGAACTGCATTCCTTGTCATGTGAGTGAAGGCATCAGACCTCCCATAAACATTTAGCCTTGTTTAAAGAAAGGTAACAAATGAACATACTGTAGATATGATTGTACTTAATTTGATCTTTTAACAAATAACAAAGTGTACATTTATTACGATATTAATCAAAACAGAAAAGACTGGATCGGAATGCTGGATCGGCCACATTCATCCGATCCAGCTAATTTGTCAATATTGGAGCCAATATCGGATCCAGGTATCGGATCGGTGCACCTCTAGATGAAACCATCTGCTGAATAACACATACACAGACACACAGGCCAAAGGCTCAATTCATGCACTGCAATGAAAAGCAGCTGATCTTGCCCACCTTAAGGAGATGCTGAGAGGATGTTAAGATCTGTGCCAAAATGAACCGTACTGTGCTGAACCGTACCATACCATGGAATGAACAAAACCTGGTTCCAACAGCAAGAAAAGCTCCATATTCAGCAAAAATGTAATATTTACAGCCTCGTTTAAAAAAAGAAAAGTTCTGATGTGTAGTTTTCCTTTTCTAAAATATGCAGGAAATTGTCTTTTTTGTTGAAGTTGTTGTAAGACTTACAGTAAAGTCTTATCATGAGCTGGGATGCTTTGAATGACAGCTGAGTTACCCAGTGGACATCCAGCTCTCACTTGTATTCACCCTCGGTAAGTCTGGCTAAAGCAAAAAGCAGAGTGTTGACAGATAGACGCTGAACCTCCGCCTTCAGAAGACCGAACAGTTGCTACGCTCTCCTTTACATCCATGATTCCAGCCTGCTGGAGTTTTGTGGAGTTTCTTTCTGCGTGCTGTTTGCATGCCCCTCCTTCGCAGGAATTCTCTCCAGCTTCTGTGGTTTCTAACCACAATCCAAAAGTATGCATATTAGGTTAATTAGAGATTCCAAATAGTTTGTGTGAGCATATGAATGGCTGTCTGTCTCCTTGTGTTAACCTTAGGATGGACTGATTACTTTTCCAGGGTGTATCAAGTCTCTGTTCTCTACTAGATAGAATAATCAAAAAAGCCATGGCTTGATTTATATGTTTCCCCATCATTTGAAAGTGATTTGCAAATTACTTTTACATTGTTTCCATATTGATAAGAAAGCATATGAGATTGTTTCAGTTTTTTTTTAAAGAGAACTTGTAAATGGTTCTTTGAAGGCTTTGTCGAAGCTTTGAGTTCTTTATAAAACTTTAAAAGTCAGAAAAAAGAACAAACTGAACAGCTAAACCACAGTCATTTTGCAGCTCCGTCCCAAATAATACAGAAGTTATGTAACTGCTAAACAATCAGCAATGATGCTGATGAAGGAATGAAATGAATAAATGCACTTTTTTTTCTCCTACAGGGGAATTTTAACAGCTGATTGGTAAAATGACTTCCTAAAATATTAGGTCTTAAATGTGTTCCTGCTCCAGTACATCTGATTCAAATTAAAAGGCTCTACTCAAAAGCAAAGTTAACCTGTTAATCTGATGCAGGTGCTGCAGCAACACACACTCCTGGTCTAAATGAGTAGTATCTGTGAAACTCCTCAAAGGAGCCAGCCTGGACACGTGGCCCTTTGCCGCATCCTGCTCCCCTCCCTCTCTTTTAAAACACTTTAAAATATAGGCCACTGCTGTTTTTTTAAAATGGAAATACAAAAAGATGAAGTTTTTTTGTAATTATAACAGGCTACAGTTTGCTGAGACTGATGGAAGTAATGTTAGGTTTGCAGAAACTAAAAAAAAAGTCAAAAGCTCATTAAATTAATCACAATTCAACCAAAGGGAACATGCAAAGCCATCTAATAATTACAATGTACAATCACAAAAATACATTTTTATTTGCACAATGTCAGCCTGTGGAGTCATTCTACATACATTACTGCAGGGTACCAAGTATTTTCACAATCAATAGTCTTTAATTATCATTATTATGACAATTTTTATTTTGCAGTGGTCTCACTTGTCCTTTTAACCAGTCAGTATCAGACCGGTGTCAGTCCTCGCTTCTCTTAGTCAGCCATTAGATTAGATCTGACACTAACACCAAACCCTGACTGGACAAAGTGGATTGCCTTCAAAAGCCAGGAGGTCACGTGCTAATTTGTAGCACTTACTTGACCAGGTAGGTGGACTGCAAGCACCCATCCATCCTCTCTATGTATATTTCACTACTTATCACCAGCAGGGTAACACACACTAACAAACCTAGCGCATCAGTATAATGGCATCCTGTTGGGTCTAATATGCAAACATATAATATGCTTCTTTTCACATTGTTGATTTTCCAATATTAATCCCACCTCAAAGAGCATGGAGCAGCCCGAAATCCCACCCAAACCTTTTAAAGCCAACATCAAAAAGCATTTGTTGCCAGCAGGGTTGCCTGACCAGGCCGCACCCAAAACAGGTCTCAACACAATCTGGTCAAATTACAACGCTCACCTCCCTCCCTTTTTCCGTTAAAGGGCACCTTAATATCCCTTCCACCACCTGGCTGGCATCAAAGCCTAGAAACCTGGTGCTCTGCAGGAAGACGCATCAGCAACATTTTTGGCTCTCATTTCCTTCTCCGCAGCAGGGGTGCAGTGGGATGTGCCAAAGCCTCGACTCGGCGTGAAAGGGGGAAAAGAAGGAGGTAGACAGGGAGTCTCTTTTTCAGCCAATAATGTCTGTAATTTGTTCACAGATTGAGGAGAGAAGAGACAAAGACCGGGCCCTCAGACACCACTCATTCAGCTGAAAGCACATTTATGAGCTTGTGTGTGTCTCTGTGTTTGTATTACAGTGTATGCAATTAGCACTGGTGTGTTACGGCCATCTTTCCTGGCTCCAGGGTTACTGGACACCAGGACTCCTGGATCAGCCCCCCAACGTCCACCCCACAGCTGCAGATGTGCAGTCTGGCATGGTACTGGTACACAGAGCAAGACAGATGTTCACACACATGCACACAATGATACACACAGATGGAGATGCGAGCTAGACTGGTCGTCATGGTCTGTTCACAAAATCCCATCCAGCAGAGGTCCAGTAATGATGCTGTTTCTTCACTGTCTCTCCTCCAGTCTTGCCTGCTGGCCTCGTACGGCCTCAACACCCCCACCATATGCTAATGGCTAGAAGAGAGCTATAATTTGTGAATGATTTAACCTTTTAATAGAGAAAAGATGAGGTTGGATGCAACAGAGTCCCTCTGGATGTGAAGCCAGAGAAGAAAAATAAGGATTTAAGCAGTGATTTAGACTTCATTTAATTGTACTGGCCAAATATCTGTGTGGCTCCTGCACTGAAGTGATTAGTCTGATTTGTGTATGCCTACATGTGCACTTGGTGGATTTTTACATGAGGATAAATATGCAAGCATGCTGATGCATGTGTCTATGTGTGCGTGTGTGTGGCTTTCAAAACAAGCTGGTGCCAAGGCTTAGCTGATAGGCTAATTAAGCTCACCACAGGGAATAAATGTTTCCTCTCTGCCTGCCATTTGTCACACCTGGCACAGAAATGTCACTAGGAGAAGAATCACACACACATAGGGACAAATACATGGGGAGCAGAAGACACAAAGTGGGAGAAGTGCTGAGGAAACAAGGCTACAGCGGAAAATCAGAAGCTAAAAAAATGTGAGGTACAGACGTACAGGACAGGAAAAAACATATATATGAAGGTAAAACAGAGCATAAGGAAACAAACTAAAGGTATGAGGAGGGATGTGACATGGACTAAAAAATTGATCCCGAAAATTCCTGGCATTTGTCATGATAATGAAAAAAATTATGATAAATAATTAATCTGTCACCAAAATAATTCTTAAGGCAACTAAGTTACATCAATCACAGTTCAAGTTGTACTCTACTGCACTGATGTAGGGAGTGACAGTAAAAACAAGTCCGAAATGTGAGAAAAGAATCACTGTAAATTCAAAATATGTTAAAACTTCCTTGCACTGTAAAGAGTATTTGGGCTGCAGTTGATATGAAACACATTGATCTAACTTAATTATTTCGGTTTGGTAATGAAATCTCTTTAGTCCCAAATAAGTTTTTACTTTCACTCAAAGTAAATTTTTTTAAATTGTTTCAGCTTTAGAGTGAATGAACAACAAAGGGGGTGGAGCTATTTTCAAAACCCCAACATATCAAGACCACAAAGTAAAATATCGTGGCAGTATCGTGAGGTACCCGGTGATACACACCCCTGATGTAAACAGCTGCCCTGAAATCTTAATTTGGAATGATTTCAATCCAAAAGGGGAAAAGTCTTCAAGTAAACACGCCGGTAACTGGATATCAGCACTGTGGTTGTACTGAACTCACACCATGTCTGATTCATCTAAGAAGCTGTAAAGACATCATGAAAGGAAGAGAGGAAAAGACAGACAGAGAAAGGAACAAAGCAAGATTATTGGTTGGAGAGCACTCAGAGTACAGGTTGCATGGAAGATTAGCCGTTGTTAGGTAGCACCTTGCTAAGAAAAGCTAACAGAGTTGAGTAGTGTGGAGGAAACAGCTGAGGCTGAGGTATGCCAAATGACACACTTGGACTAACAGACAATCCATGGAAACAGTTATGTGAATTTTTGTTTAGGGTATTTTTGTCATTTGACAGCTTATGGGTCCTGTAATGTCCTTCTGTGATGACTTTAATAATTTTTTTTACAGCGTTAAAGGCCTCCTTCCACTGAAAACCTGTTTAACTTGCTCCTTCTGAAATACGGAGGGTTTCCCCTTGTTTACTTACACATGCTGACTTGCTAGCGTTGCGTTCCCCCCAGTCGGCTGTGCTTTCTCATCAGAGAAACAATACAAAGAAAAGAGCGAATCGGGAACAGCCTTGCACTTCTATGTCACATTTCAAATAGCGTATCCCACGTGGGGTTTATATCTGTCCATTGGAAGGCAGGTAACCCTCCACTACACACTAGAAGTGGAGACAGCACAACTGTAGCTTCGGAGTTGAGAAGCTAATTAGCTAACTGTTTGTGAGCATGGCGGAACAAACTTGTTTGTCGGCTCTATTTCCTGTCTGTAACAAAATAAGAGCGGAGGGCGGAGCTTCCTTCATACACTGATGGGAGGCAGCCAATCAGACGGAAATTCATGAGAAGGACCCGGAAAAGCCTGCCGTTGGACCACAAGCCTCTCTTCTAGTATACAGATACAGCTGGATACAAAGATACCAGAAGGTTTTTTTAAACAGAAACGATGCAGAATGCATTCAATAATAATGGAGAACACAGAAATATTAATGAAATGACCATGGAAGTACAACTTTAAAGCAACAAAATATTGTACAAAGTCGGGATGCATGATATTGGAATTTTGGCCGATATCCGATATGCCGATATTTTAAAACTCATGTGGCCAATAACCAATATCAATACTGATATTAAAGCTGCAAAATAAGCAGTCATAGCAAATAGCAGTTTTGCTATCCGTGTCCGACACTTTGAAAAAAAGGGTATCACGGCACCCATCTAATTTACTTACAAAATCTTGCAAGATTTCATTGTTCTGTTACAAAATCTCATGATATTTTGTGAATTCCTGTGAGATTTTGTAACAGAATGATGAAGTATCTTGAGATTTTGTAAGTGAAATAGATGGATGCTGCATTTTTAAATGTCAATATGATATCACTATATGAAAATATAGCAAAATTTTTGTGAATTCTCGTAAGATTTCGTAATAGAACGATGAAATATCGCGAGATTTCATTAGTGAAATAGATCGATACCGCGTCTTTAAATTAGGGATGCACCGATCCGCCTTTTTTGGGCTCCGATCCGATCCGATATTTGATGTTTCAGTATCTGCCGATACCGATCCAATACCGATACAGAAATGGGGGAACAAAACAGCATGGTATTGTTTGATTGCACACCTCGTTGTGAAAGCAGACTGGGATCTTTCTTTTGTGCAAGGCAACATCAGACTTGGCTTAAAAAAAATTGTTTTCCCTGGTTTTTAAAAAAGGAGATAAATGTACTGAATTACTTATTTAACAACTGCACACACACAGCAATCTTAAATAAACTAACAATCTTCACAAGCTTGCTCACATATGTAAATATATTACAAAACGTTCTGATTCAGTCTGTGCAGTTAAATAAATGTAAAATAATAAAATGCTGAAACTGAGGGGAAACAACAGCCCTACTCCTCAGTCAAACATGTCAAAACAAAAAGAAACAAAACTTCTTTCAAATGGTTCAGACGGTGCAATTAGAAATTTAACATCCAATTTAAAAGAAATAATAAAGGAGCTGAAATTGAGAAAAAGAAATATCTCCACTCGCTTGACATTTTATCTTTTAAAAAATGATTTTGTGGTACTTTGAAAATAAAAATGAAAGATCCGTGACAAAAGCAGCTGAATAAACAAACACTTAATCAGAGTTTTAACATGGAGCTTATTTCCAAACAAGGAGATTGGAGATTTTTTTTTTTTCTTTTTAAGCCTCTCCCACACTGCACCGGATGCCGGTGGATACTCTTAGTGATAAAACTTGTCCTGTCCAGAAAGATTTAACAGTATTTCCTACTTTCTCTGCGACCTGTTCGCACTCGCGGGATTTTAACCTGTGAAAGGTGGAAACCAAACCGCCGCAGGACTGTTGTTGGAGCAGCAACAGAACACACGGCAGCCTGCTAGCTGTTAGCTGCTAGCTGCTAGCAGCTAACAGCTACGGCGCTGGCCTTGTAAACAAACAGCCTCCACGTGCTGCGTCGGCAACGCGTGATGTCACTTAAAGGGGAAGCATAGAAATACACTGAATAGATCTGCACCTACGGATCGGGCCGTGGATCGGCTTATGTTTACCCTTACCGATATTTACCGATCTAGGATTTTTTCTCTATATCGGAACCGATCCCGATCTGAAGATCGGATCGGTGCATCCCTACTTTAAATATCAATATGATATCAGCATATGAAAATATCGCGATATTTCAGTGTCAATATTTTTCCCACCCCTAGTCTTTTGAAGTTTTAAAGTCCGTAAAAATTAAGTTTTTTAAGAAGAAGAAAAAGTTTCTGTTTTTTTTTAGGCTTTAGAAACAGCGGGCTGATCTGTTAAATATTGGTTAAATATCAGTGCGGTGGCCGATGTCCAATACTCAGTTTAAAGGCCGATATAGGCTGATACCGATGGGGGGCTGATCATATTGTGCATCCCTGTCATTGTGATGAACAGTCGATGCGAACAGTGACAAGTATACAGAAGCAGACAAGCAGAGGCCAAAGCCGCCAGTCAGACTTTCTCCTGTGATCTACCACATGTCAAGTTTTAACTGCCCCTCACTTTTGCTCTTTCAGACTCCCATACCATCAGCTGAACACTGAAATCTGCCCTTTATTACACCTGTGACAAGTTAAGTGGAATGCAGCCCCAACAGCGACTGGAGCAATATTTCCAGCAGCTGCTGCGTGACGCCACACAGGAGAACTAAGCACCACACACAGCGGTCCACCGGAGATCAAAGGCTGGTACAAGTCATGACCAAATAAATTATGTAAAACCTTCCCGAGCTCATGTGAGACTTAAGAAGGAACTGAGCAGGAAAAAAGAGTAAAACAAATGACCTATTGTTGTTTTGAAGCACTGAAACAAACGCCGAATGCAGGGGGTAATTCACGAGCCTTTGTTTTCAAACCGTTATTGCCAAATAGATTAGATGTAACACCCATTTCGGTGTAGAGGATTTTCATTATTAAAACTGATAAAAAACAACTTTCAAAGTTGATTGAAAGTAAATGCTTAAACAATATGAGGATGCGCACTGATATAATGCTGTCAGAGCCCCCTGAAACTGAGCCACGGAGGACTGTGATGCTGGAGTATTAGAGATGCAGCACAGGACTCTTCATATTTATTTATTTTTCATCCAGTGCAGATATTCATGCATGTCACATGGGGTTATTTCCAAGGATTACTTCAAAGAGAAGTAAAATCAAAGATCTTATAGGCAACGGAAGCATGCTGGCGTCAGCGGCCCAGACACTTGCCTTTTTCATCTTTGTTTCATGGAGTCCTCGTTTCTTTATGTCTTGTCAACTTGTCACTTAGTTATCTCTAACTAATACCAAGCTTGGTACCAGCTGTTCTCCCCCTCCCCCCACCGCAATGGATGCATTACCACCAATGTCATCTGCTCTAATACATGCAATATGCAGTCTGACAGCACATGTATGGTCTCATCCTGTCCAGCGCTGCAGAAAATGTTGGCCCCATATGGAGCTTCCCCACCGGGGGAATGTATCTGGGAGGGCAGGCAGAGTTAAGTGAGGAGGATGCTCCATCACACTAAGAGGCAAGTGCTATTCATGGAACAACTTTTCAGTAGTAATGTGGAAACTTTTAACTGGAAAGTGCAACTATCACGTTGGAACTGTGCAGCTTTCCGTCTCCTTTTGTTTTATCATCAGTTTTTCACTTCGGTTTCCTCGATAATGTCTAACAAATCATCAGCTGTGTGAGTCGTTGCAGCCAATTCAACATATTCTTTTTTTTTTTTTCTGCATGCCACTGCAAGCTCTCCATGTGCTCATACGGTTAATATCAGGAAAACACCAGCTCAATATGCTGAGGACCAATTTTCTCATGCTGTAGTGATAAAAGAAGAGGAGCAGAAATCAGACGCTGTTCGAGCTTGCGCCTCTTACTCTCCCCTCCTCCGGCTCAGCCTAACTGACATTTTCTTAATTTATTCCTCTCAGGATTCCAACATTTTAATTAGGTCACTCCAAATCTCCTCCCACGCAGTGTTATTCAGAAAAAAAAAAACTTTTTTTAAAATTTCATCATGTTTGTCATTTGCTTCCTTCGCCTCTCATTCTCTCTCTTCCTTTCTTTCCCGCTCTCGTCAGTTCAGCTCAGTGAGTTATCTCGCTAATAATGTTTGGTGGTTTTCCGACCAAATCCCGCTGCTGCCAAAAAGTAAATATGCAAGAGGTAAATACATAATTGAATTGTGAAAATAAATACATGAGAAGATTTAAATAAAGAAAATCTCTTTTCAGTGGTGGCGGGAAAGTTGAAGGTTTGTGAAAACGCTCCTGTCAGGTGTTAAGTGGGTGTGCATTTATCTAAACGCAGGTACATTTAAGCGCTTCCTACCAGGTTTTAACTGTTAAATAACTATAATCTCCAAGTTGTTTTTCGGCGTGCCAGAAGTTCTGCCTTATCTCCAGCTTTGCTGGAAACAAGAGTAATTGCTTTTCTGCACAGCTTTTGACAAAACAAATCCGTTCAACATTTGCCATTAACAAACCGCAACCTGTGCTTTGCTGAATGCATCACTTTTCTTCACCGACACTGCCAACCTGATCTCACAAAAATACGTGACATGAGCACGAACGGTTTTTCTGCAATGTAAAATCAACAAGTCTATAAAAAAAATCACACCCATATTAGGTTGTTTGTGCACAAAAATACGGACTGTATTCGTATGTAACATCTAAAATGGAATTGAAATCATTTCCAAATCATTGCATTTCTTTTCTTTGAATTATGCAGTTTTTCAGTCATAAAGCTGCGACCTCCTAGTTCTGTTTTGGAAATAATCAGGAGTTGCAGACTTGTGGGACCGTTTTAGGACATTTGCTAGTTAATTCTAAATAAAACAAAGTTCATGGAGCATTTTCAACAAAACCAGAGAGGTCCAAGACTGCCTACTCCCACCACAGCCGAACAACAAAATCCTGCATCCACATCAGCACCAAGAGTTAATAACTGCTTAGTTGTGCCATGCACCATTCCTGCTAAGTTTTTCAGCCAAATCTCTTTATGAATTTTGGAGAAATCCTACGAAAAAACAAACAAACAAGTAAACTGTACCAACTACTGTACATACCCTCAGAAGAAGAGTAAAAAAAAACATAGAGGGCTACTTTCTCATTCAGTTTGCTTGCTCCTGGTCTTTGTTGAGATCTTCGATTGTTTAAACTTCATTTCTTAATTCCTGAAGTGCAACACAGGAGGAACCACAAGCACATGAAGACTGCATCGAGAGATGTTTGGTTTAAGTATGTTCTGGCTGAGTTTTTTTTTCCTTTTCCTGGGATGGTGGCCAGAGGAAACTCATGTTATCCATGTCCACTCGCACACGTTGTACACACTTCATGCTTATATTAGATACAACATGACAGACATAAACACCCTCCCACATAAAGAAACATGTACCCACTTGACATTTGCACACAGCTTAGAGTATCCTGCTTCGATTACCCACTGTTTTTTCTTTCTCCTTGTCTAAATTAGAGAAAGAGTAATTCTCCAGTCCTCCAGAGAAAAGCCAGCAAGACCCTGCTCGACCACAGCCCAACTAGCACCATCAGACTTTCCGACCACAGCTCAGAGCGCTTCAAACGCTGATACTGTTTTTTTGAGCGTGCTCGGTCCTGATCCATAAGCGCAAGTCCGAGCTACAAGGCCCGAGGATTGCTGGTCCATGACCTTTTAAAGAGAGATAAGCTGAGTAAACCAGCTCTATCTTCACCACATTGCAGTGCGAGTTATGAGAGCTCAGCTCCAGCCCTGCAGTCTCATGTGCTAAAGCAGCTCTGTGCTCTTCTGTGCCGGATTGAAAAGTGATTCAGCCATATGAGTGCAGTAATTATGTGGTTAGCCTTGGCAAGTGGTGGAGGCTAGCTGATTATTGCTACAGCTGACGAAACGGAAGCTGAAGACTCAGCTAGCCAGCTACACTAGAGCTCTGTGTGGCAAACCAAGACCAGTTAGGAGTTACACTCCCTCTGCCTGGGAGGAAACGGTTACAGAGCCACACAGAGTGTCCTCTGTGTGTGTGTTTAAGTGAGAATGATGCAGTGGGTGCGTCTACTGAGGAACGGTCGGATAGTTGAGGTTCACTGGGTTTAGTCACACTGTGAATGCAAAGACTGGCTTGTGTGTGTTTATGTGTGAAGCTCCTTTACAAAAACGGCAGAAATATTTCACACATTTAAATCACTTTCCAGTTTTCTTCCCAAATAATTAGGATTAACTCACAGATCTTCACGCTGTCTGACTTTACAGTTTGCTGGATTTTAACCAGAATTTAAATCCCCAACAAATTCAATCTGAAAAACATTTGTGTTTATGTAGGCTATCATCTCTATTCCCTATAAGTCTCCTATACCTGTGGTCCTGCAATATAAAAAACACTGGTGTAGATAGGCCTGTCACGACAAGCAATATGTCAATTAAGAGGGTCTGAAAACTTGTTAAATATAGCGACAAATACGTCGAGTTGTGCTGTGTGTGTCAGCGTAATCGAGTGTACCAGAAAATCAGCACTCACAAACGTTCTGCCTCCGACGGATTCTATGGCGTTTGGTGGAGTGGGCATTGAAAATAGGAATCAAAAAGTAAAATTTGAGCGATTCTGGGAGAATCGGAGAGTCAATACTGGTTCCCATCGATACTCGATGCCCAAACCTACAGCTTAGGTCAGTGAACAGTGGGGAAATCCAAGAGAACTTTACATCTCATTTTCTCCATTTAATTTATCAGTTATTTCGAATGAGAATCTGAGAAATGAGAAAAGAAAAGACTGCTGGGAGTGTTTATGGATCAGCAGTTGGAACAGAATTTCTAAATGAGACAACTGTCATTTATTGAGTCTTGCATGCTTGTAGACAAGTTCTGAACATGGCATCAGAGGAGGTGACCAGCACATTTCTGCATCTCCTGAGAAACAAACCATGTCCCCCTACTTTGTGTTTTGCACAAATATTTTTCTGCAGAACAGATTATTAAAAATGATTACGACATCTCACCTTCTGTAATTGACTGAAAATCGATCCTGATTAGGCTGGATCGGGCCAGTGGAATGGCCAGGGCCATTCCACTGCTATTGACAAGCATGTGCATCTTAATGAAAAAGACAAACTCCCCTTGTTCCTGCTGTGTTGTAGAAAGATTTAATGATTATATTACCATGTAAAACGCATTCTAATACAAGAAGACATCAAGCTTACAGCTCGCTATGTACGGAAACCATATGGGCTTGTCACCACAGTACAGACAGCTTCTGCTGTGCTAATCACTCTGACATAGCAGATGCACAGACTGAGGCATTATTGGTAAATTTAAGCTACCATCCCCCTTTTCACAGTATGAAACAGCTGTCCAAAATTTGATAGAGTAAGCTGAGGGGAAACTACAAAAAAAGGGGAGAACTGAAGAGAGGGCAATATGGAATGGAGCAATGGCCGATAGCCATACCCAGAGCGATGCGGATCAGATTCCCTAGAGCTGAGGATTAGGTTTTTGATCCAGATTTTAGGCTGGATTTGGAGTATTTTCCTAAAGCTAGGCCCATCTGAAAGCTGGGTTTGCTCCATGATGTCATATTGTTCATGGGCTTTCTTTTTTTTTTAGGAAACAAAGAGACAGAGGGGAGCGCACATGGCCATCGCTTGGTATTCAGAATACATTGCAGAGCTGCCAGCCACATAAGGAGCAGTTAGCCTGCTAGCAGCACCAATTTGTCAACATAGCTGAGCAAAAAAAAAAGCTCTGAGGCCGTTGGGAGCCAAAACAGGGCACTGGCAAGAGCACCGAGTGCCTGTAGTGACCCAGCAGGCGCTAAGTACACACAGCCAACATGTGAAATAACCAAAGATTCATGTACCGCTCACAACAAATGCATGTTGACTGCGATACATATGTGACAAACATACATATTTAGCTGAATTTAATGAAGTTACAACACAAAAACATAAACACAAACACAGCTGCAGAGCTATCATAGCAGCTGCTGTAGTAAAGGGTCAAAGCCAGTGCATGTTATGCAGCCTGTGTCCTCTGAATCACCGGGTCTGCTGCAGGCTGGGAAGACTGTGGAGTACAACACACACACACACACACACTAATACACAAAACACTTTCACCTTTCCTGACCTTTGATGTTGAATGTCGCACACACACACACTAAATATGAGTAACGCTGAGGGCATGATCCACTCACAGCCCTCCATCCATTAAACATAAGCAACCTCGCTAGATTTTTGCATGAAATGTACACAGTCCAGTCACCTGTGAGGTTTATCGTGCGTTTTAGGTACATTCTGATATCGTACTAAAAACAAAATGTCCCAAATTTTTTTTGTGAGTGCAAAGCAAAAATTGAAGAGTTAAATTTTCATGTTAAATTTCAGCGTTGACTCAAAGATTGACTTTAACATGTTCAGAGTGAAATGGTACTCAGCACTGCGGCAAATTCAAAGTATTAATCATTGAGGGTTAATCTAACTCATTTCAGACATTAACTCCACCTCCAGACTTCAGAGAGAAGTGTTTGGTGTTGAGGGTTAGATGAACAGAGAGTTAAGTTTGACTCCATACGGACATAATTACGCTCTGCACACACATTATTTGCAACAGTTTTGTGAGTGACTCGGCGCCATTACCTGCCTGAAGTTCTTTCTTTCTCGTACCTGCAGCTGAAACAGTCAATCTGAAAATATTTTCACACAAAATATCAGATCACCATTGTTATCACTGTGAAACAAGAAATTTTTCCCTAAAACAGAGTATGGACCAATGAAACCAGTTTCCCTTAGAGAGTGGATGGGGTGGACGGTGAAGTGTTTGAAATTATTGCATCAAAAGATGGTTTTTGACCAGATGACTTAAAATTGTACACTGTAAAGCTGTTCTTGACCATAGGGGTGTTCTGTTGGTTGAGTTGTTAGCATGCATGCCTCTCATTTGGGAAACTATTGTGCACCTCTTTGTCCTTCACTAGCATAAAGTACACTTTTTATGAAGTGAAACTAACACTTTAAACAGATCATATTGAATTCTCCACAGTAAATTTTGAATCCCTTTGTTGTTTTTTATACAGCTGTGAGAGAGTTTCCTTGTGAACTCCAAGTGTTAAATATCTAACTATATTGAAAACATTGATTTAACTTAAAAGTGTGGAGCTATAAAAGAAAAGAAAAAAAAACTCAATAAGTGTTGAAATCAGTTTTTTAGGAGTTGATTTACCACATGACTTTTTGCTGTGTGTATATTAAAAAAAAAAAGTTTGTCAATAATAGGAGTAAAGATGGTCTTATCCGCTTTGTAAAAAAGGTGCACATTTTTATCAATATGAAGCGTTGCAATGTTACATTGCAAATGTTAGCAATATGCAACAAGACTGCATCCGTGATCTCTTTCCACCTGGATTATTTCACATCATACACCATCCACTGTGGAAATACCTGATGTAGGTCGTGTCTTAAGAAAAGTTTGTGGATTGAAGAGATATACTTCACTATAACTGTTAATGCTGCCAGACATCGTTCTAGTTCCGGATCTGGTTCCGCATCTGGATCGGGCTCCATTCTCAGAATTTCAGTGCTCTCTGGCAAACTGAGGTTCTGTCAGTTTGACAGTTATTGTCATTCTGCCCAGTTTATGCCAGTTTTAAGCCAGTGGGAGGACTTTATTCTGTGGAACTAAACATAAACAACTTGAAGATTTGGGCATGAAAGTCGCTGGCTAAGTCATCAGGATCCATCATAACCTGTGATTTCCTGACGATACAGTCATACCGTATGACCGAGACAATTTCACGTGTGTCAGCAGACATTTCTCCCACTCAGCTGCAGGTTTACTGAGGTGATGAAATAAAACAGTTGTTCTTCCATCTTTGATATAAACAGCCTTTAAGCTAATTTTGCAACGTGACGCCACTTGTTCTGAGTCTGAGGTGGCAGAAAACCAAACCAGCTACTAATGACTGATCCAACTGTAGCCTACCTGTTTGGGAATTAGCTCTTCCTGCTAGCTGCTGTGTTTACCTTTGCTTTAGGGCTGTGTATAAGCTTGTGTGTCTCTCTGGGAGACAGGTGGGGGGAGGGCTGAGCCCACTGCCAACTACAAAACCCCAAGGAGAGCATTTGTGGTGCATAAAAGGGGGGGGGGGGGAACCCAGATTTTCATCAAACAAATCATCATAAATGGCAAATTCGAATTAATCTATTAAACTGATGCATCGCCCAGTCCTAGTTTCTTCAGCTGCATGTAAAACAGATCGCACACTAATGTGATGCTTGAGTAGAGGGACAGGATCAATGTGGGACAACACCTGCAGACAGATTTCAAAACAGGAAAAATCTCAAGTACTATGTCAAGTATTGAAAAGCCATTACTCTCTCTATCTGTGTTTTCTGTGACTGAGTGACACTTACTTTCTGGATCTAATGGTACCTAATAAGTGCTTGTTGTTAACTGATCTTACAGCTCCTTTAGAGGATGACAGCTTGTTGCTGGAAACCTGCAGAACCGTCAGTCAGGAGGCAGCTCTGTTCTTAGTGAGAGATTGTGCAGTTGGAGCTTTCTACAAGTCATATTGTATCAAATGTTAATCCTTATTTAAAGCGTAGAAGGAAATTATGTCCCAAATATTTGCACATTGGCCGCCATGTTTCCATCACTCTGTCCCAGGGCAGCTGTGGCCCCACATGTAGCTTATCATCACCAAGTGTGACTGCGGAGTAAATGAATAATGGTTCTAATGTGAGCGCTTTGAGTGTCCAGGAAAAGCATGATATAAAACTAATCCAGTAGACCATAGGGTCAACTGGATTATTTAACCAGCAGTTTATTATTAAACCTTAGGTTGGAGCAGGTTGTTAAGCAGTGTAATAGAAGATGAAAAGGAGACTTCCGCTGGTTTATCATGTGGAACATAGACCGTTAATAAAGAGGGACAAACTTTCTGCTCGCGTCAACCATTGGTCTCCGAAGAGCTGAAAGTGAAGCCAGTTTGGCGTTTCCACCATCGCCATCTTCACCACGTCGCATGTGCCATCACTCCCGGAAAATACAAAAATGGGCAAAGAGCGGCCTCGGGGCAAATGATTAACAGCCAACGTACTCTGAGTTAAATGCTAACAGAGCTAACTCGAAACTAACAGGAGCTAACAAAGATTAACCACCTAATAGGTGGGCTAAAGGTAAGGAATCCTCAGACTTGCTGTTAACCAGGTAAAAACCACCGTTGTGCTAATCTACTACTGGTTTAGGCTTTCCTGAGAGCAAACAAGGAGCTAGCTACTAGCCATCAGCCGGCAGCTGGTCTGCTGCCTGTCAGTCTGAAGGACACACCCCTACTTATATGTAATTTCAAGATTATATAACATCTAAATGGATGAGTTATAAATAAATTCACCCCCCTCACAGCTGACATGAAGGTTAACTTGACCTATTAAACCTAAAATGATTCTTTGAACCAGGCTGTAAACATATTTATTTGTGCAAGCTTTTTAACATTGGAGTCAATGGGGATTTACTCTATTCTGGAGCTAGCCCCTAGCGGATGAGGAGTGAACTGCAATTTTTCATCACTTCCGCATGGACTTCAATTTTCTCGCTAGAGGTTGTCGCTCGATGTGGAAAGAAAACACTAAACTTTTTCAACCAAAACTCAAAAGCTTGTCAAAGCTTCTGGGAAATTACTTCAGTCTTTACCTTTTTATTAAAAAATATGACAAAAACTTGGTGTGGATATAAAAAAGGATGTAGCAGCTAAACTCATTGTCTCCATGGGGATGGGTGTGCCTGTAACTGGGCGTTTGGTTTTTCCCTGTAGACATGACGACACACGCCAACATATCCGGTCCACAACACAATCTCAGCTCAAGGTCCACTTGTTCATCTGATCATTGTGCTTTCAGCTGCACCGCACAATCCTCATTAGCAGGCGGTGTTTGCCAGAATTAAAACTTCTACATCTACAGCTCCTTCCAAACTCAAATGGCTCTGAGAGAGCGGCCTTCTTCGAAAATCAAAACCCTTTTTCTTAAACCTAAGAAAAAGCTAACAAAATCTGCACCAAGATTGAATCTGTCCTCTGGTTATGATTCACCTCTCCATCAAGCTTCATGAAATTCAACTGTTATTATTTGCATAATCTTTCTGACAAACACACAAGACAAACAAACAGCAGAGAAAACATATTTCCGCCGCGGCTCTACCCTTGGCAGGGGAATGAGAAACTCCATCTGCTGATAAGGTCCGTGCTGGAGGGGTTATGTGATGCAGCCGTAGATAAAGTATCACTTGTCGCTCTCCTTTAAAATTGCCAGCGTCAAAAGCTGCAGTGCCGGCGCAGCCAGACACAGAAGTGGCTTTATCCCACACTGATGAAGCAACTGACCAAGTCAGATAGAAAAACCCCAACAGTGCCTTAAAGATGCATTCAGGGACACATATGACCATAATCAGGTTTCCCTAATCTCCATGTAAATGTCATATTCCAAAATATGATCAAAACCAAAGGAGGACTTTTAAAGGAAAAGGTTGACATTTTTGGAAATCTGCTTCCCTGCTGAGAATTAGATGAGAGGATCAATACCACTTTAATGTCTGCGCGGTGCATCACTGAAGCAAGCAGCCACTTCCAGTCAGCTTAGCTCGGCAGAAAGATTGGAAACTCAGGGGAAACAGATATCCCAGCTCCATCCACTGGTAACAAAATCCTTCACTAATGAACATGTCTATTTTTGTTTAATCAAAACAAAATATATGCAATACGGATTCTGGTTTGTCTGCACATGCATGTGTGCGTGAAACCCCGACCTCGCTGTTACTGCTGAATAAAGCCGGCATCGTTAAAACCACCAGAAGTAATCAGATGGAATCAGTTTAGCTGGTGTGATAAAGTGTATGAGCCATAGTCAAAGATAAAAATGAAGAATAATAATGTAGAGAAACTAATAATCATCCCGTTCATTCATCTCCTTTGCTACCTGGACATAATGCCAGAGAAAATAGAGTCCTGTTCCTTTGATTATTCTTTCCACCTTACAGCTGCACACTGACATCAGGCAAATAGTTACCAACTCATTACAGTGCCCCTCTATTACTGTTAAATTGCACTCATTTGTGTCTTTTAGGCAAATAGACTCGAGGGTTAAGCAAGCAGCAGCAGTGCCCCAGTTGAAATATAATTGCCTTGACCAAATCTCTTCCTCAGCACTAAAGAAAATGATGTTTGCACACTCTATATACCTTTGTAGTAGCACGCATATTTACAAGAGGTCACACACTCGGTCACACTCTCAGATTCATACAGTATATGTTTTAGCATCTATTATGCATTAAAGACTGCATACTCATGATGTTCTCAAATGCATAATAAAAAAGCTCCTGAACCTTCCATCCATCAGAAGTGTCTGTCACCAGTATACCAGACCAGTATGCTGCTTTATGCTTCCTGCTGTTGTGGATGCATATGCAATTCATACAACACACATATCAAAACATTAAGGAGCCTCATCTGCAATTCTCAACATGGAGAGGAAACAGGATTTCCACAGTGTAATTTCTACATTACGTGCTACCTCCTGCTCTATGGACCCCCGATCCCCTGCTCCCTCCTCCACCACATTTCCAGCTGGGAGAGCACATCTCCAGCAGAAAGTCTCCTGCAGTGATCTGCTTAAGTGAAAAACAACTGTAAGAAAAGTTGAAAACATCCAGAACTCACATGTAAAAATGATGTAAAAGATTTTTACATTAATTTCACGTTGCAAAGGGACAGACAGGATTCACTTGTTTTGGCAATTAGCATGTTATCTAGGGCTACTGCAATTAATCAATTAATTCAAGTAATTGTCTACTATCAAAATAGTTGGCGACTAATTTAATCAACTAACGGTTTGTTTGTGAGCTTTGTTTTTCCTCTCAAAAGTTCCACGGTAACTTTTGCTGCCTTGTCTGCCTTTCTGTCTGGTCAGCTTTTCTTGAATCGTATATTCACATAAACACACACTAAGAGTCAAAGGTTTGGACACGTTTTTCCATTAGATTCGATGAGAAATTGTCCAAACTTTTGACTGGTACTGTAAATATGCTACAATTTTTGTACAATCTGATTAGTCGACTAATTGTCAAAATAATCAGTGACTATTTGGTTTTCAAAACAATCGTTTATGGTAGCCCTCACGTTAGCATCATTCATATTGATGACTTGTCAGTTCCATTAGCACCTATGTAAATTTTGTTCAATCGTTACATGTCTGGCAATCATGTCTGGGCCGGGGGGGGGTTTCCCCCCAAGGGGAGGGTTTTTTTTTTTGCCCGGGGAGGATTTAAAAATCCCCAACAGTCCCCTCCCGGGGGGAGTTCCCCCCCCCCCCCCCCCCCCCCCCCCCCCCCCCCCCCTACCTCCCCCCTCCCTTTTTTCTTCCCCTTGGCCCCATTTAACATTACAAACTTTTTTCTAAATGGCACTACTACATTTTCACTACTCATCCATCAGGACTGCTACTCAGTTTACTCGGCCATCATTATTGCACTATTGCCACTGTACTGTTACATTGCTAAAAACTTACTGTACATGTAGTTACATCGTTTACAGTGACTATTTGCATGATTGTCCATCAGGACCACTGCACTGTTACATTGTCAAACTTTACCATTACATGCTACAGTTACAATGTTTACATTGTCATTGAACTGTAATATCTACACTACTTCCTACGTTAGAATTGCAATACCGTTCACATTGTCTACTGTCAACTCATTTGTACATTTGTAATCTTCTTTAGTATTTAAACTTAGGTTTTGTCTTTAGATTTCTAGGCTATCCAAGCGGATTCCTATATTTTTATATTTTTATCTTATAGTTATTAGTTTTATTTTCTATTATATGCACCGTGGCTTTGAGAGGACTGTAATTTCATCTGTGTTCTATGGCTAACATGTGGCACATTTGAAAATAAAGTTGACGTTGACTTCACTTGAATTGTGAAAGAATAAACATGCATAGCCAGTTTTTAAATGGGTGATGAAGCGTAAAAAAACAAAAAGAGCGAGCCCACACACGTCTCTCTGTTGCCTTGAACCTTGAACGTTGTTCTTGTACCTTATAGGTAAACTGCCTCTTGAAATGTGGCCATTTTTCTGTTTTCTGATGAGAGTCAGATTAATTCTCTGCACAGGCTGCAATAGTTATGAAGTGCACTACCTCAAATTATACTCAAGTTACAGTAGGAGAATTAAAACAAAACTGCCAGAACAAAACCGACTACGTTAGACTATTCAGAGTAAATGTGATGCAGTAATCTAATACCTGTGAGCAGGTTTGATGCGTTTACATTTCAACCACACAGAGGATTCCAAGCCTTGTCAAGACAACCTCAGAAAAACCATGAAGTATGTATGACGTTACTGGAGGAATGCAGCGGGACATTTTACATCTGTACACTGCATAAACTGAGAGTTACATAAAAACTAGCCTTATTTATTGAAGTAAAATGGCTTTCTGTTGCTGCAGTTGAGGTGGGAAAGTAAGCACAAAGAGAAAAGCCAGAAAAGCTGGAACCCCCCCTCTGCTTTTGCAAGAGTGCTACTCACTGTTCAGAGAGAATAAGAGGGGGTAAAGAGAGGAGCATTGTTCTTTGTTTCAGCTTCCACACAAAAAACACTCGTAAAGTGCTGACACCAATAAGCAGTCAATAATTTTCCTAATGGTTCTGTTTTATGGGAAGGCAATTCTCATGAGAATGGTTAAAGCACTGAAAGTACCCTTCATACTCAGTCTTAACCCACATTTTTCTGTAATACTTTACCCAATCTTTATAATAAGCTGTTCAGATATGGACACTCATATTCAGTCACCTTTAACAAACTGCAGGGAATTACCGTTGAGTGAAAACACAGAGGCCTTTATGCCTTATGAAAAAAGTGTTGCATGACAGAATCTGGTGTCTGTTACCTGGATAAGCTGCAGAAAATGGATGGATGGATGGCCCATAGGCAGCCATCTCCAAATGAAGCATTATAAACTCTCCCATAAGCCATCAGAACTCCTTTAAAGGTGGGGTGGATGATGTTTTCCAGGAGCATGTTTTACAATATTGCTTAAAATTGCAGCCAATCAATTAAATGCTCTAATGTAAAGATTTAAAAAATTGAGTCACCTGTGGAAAAAAACAAACAAAAAAACATCCAATCATCTTGACCAGCCCATTCAGGGTGACTGGATGATGATATGTATATCAAATTCAACTGTCATTTGTCCCTCCCCACTAGGGATGTACTGTATATCGTTATGATTTTATCGATACAATACCAATATTGAAACTTCTTATCGATACCGATACTATAACGTAATTTAGAGCAAACAATAAAGAGATTACAAGATGTTAAAAGATCCAGTGGTGGAAACACTTGTTCAGATGGTATTTAAGAGGCCTGGACATACTGTAAAGGTCAGCTAAGGACAGTAGTGAGAATAAGGGAGGTGTGTCTGTCTCTGTCTTACTCCATCACCATGATTAAGTGACAGTGATATGATGACGCAACGGTTAGGTACACTCTCAGAAATAGAGGTACCAATTTGTTCTTAAAAGGGTACAAAGCTTGTCGCTGGGGGTGTTCCTTTTTGAAAAACATTTCTGTACCCTTCGGTCCTGGTCCATTTTTGTACCTTATCAAGCTGTATGAGTTGATAAACTACAATTAAACCAATTAAAAATGATTAATAAAAGTCAATAAAATAGAGATTAAGACAACAATCAAGGATGCTAATAACATTTTTTTTTCTCCTTCGGTATCGAAAATGAAATTTTAGTATCATGATAACCCTAGGGTGTACTATTCCTTTAATGGTACCCTGGTGTCGTTAAGATAAGGAACCAGTACCAAACAATACCAGTACTCGATACGCATCCATACTCCCCCTTTCCTGTGCTCTGGAGGCATGGCTTCTGGGGGAAGTATGGAGAAAGGGGGGTCGGACTTTTGAATTGTATATTTTTAAAATGCATCTTGCTCAAACCATTTTCCCAGGATCTCCAACCCCACCTTTAACAAACACTAATTTTACCTCACAGAACGCCGTCTATGTTCACGTCCTCGTATAACAAATTAGTTCATGGCCGTATCAATGTGTAAGCACCAAAAGTACACAACTGCTGTCACAAACTACCTGACTGACATGGCAATACACAGGGGTTGTTATGGTCTGTAAAATAAAACTGCTGTCTTTGAAAAGAAAAAAGCCTGATGGCTTTGACAAATACAATAATGTGTACAGGAAGTACAGCAGTGCTCTGCATTACAAAAGCTGGACCACAATTTTAAGACTCTTCAAGTATATAAATAAAGATCCATAACCTGACTGCTTTTTTTCTGAACAGAAAGATGTTTAGTAAAAGATTTCATGGCACAATTTTGATGTAAATTTGTGCAGCCTACATCATTCAGAGGAACCCTACAGCTCAAAGATCATTTACAGCCAGAGGTCTGAGGAGAGGGGTCCACTATTATTCCATGCCAAAGTAGCCGCTGAGAAAGTGTGATGTAACTGTTTTATGATAATGTTAAGTAAAGAGCCAGGGCAACAGTACAAATGATATTAATAAGCATCTCGGGATCAGTGTTTTCTATGTGTTGTGTAACTTTGATTTAGCCGCTTTGCAGATCTTTTTAATGGAAAATAAAAGAATGAATAACAATGAAGAAAAGGGAATTACCAAAAAAAATAGCATAACCCTTCTATAAGTATCTAGAGAAAAAGTGCCTGACATTGCGCTCATACAATAAACTAGTCTAATCATTCTCTATTCCTTTGCCCCCTCTTCCCGCTCACACACCATTTGTCCAAACATTGTCCTTACTGTATACCTGTAAGGCATGACATGCATTGAAATGACAGAGAAACTGGAAAGGCAGTTGGAGACAGATGAAAAGGGCGAGCAGCAGCGAGCACAAAGTGAGAGGAAGGTTAAAGAGAGAGAAGATGGGAGGGAAATAAGTGGAACAAGAGCAATTGAGAAGAGAGAGAATAGAGTGAAAGAGCAGGTCAGCTCTGGCAGCAGCGGTGTGGAAGCATCTGCGGAGCGTCGCTGATGTGATGGCATAATGATGATGGTGTTGATGATTCACCGCTGGTAGGAAATCAGAGAGAAGAATGTTATATTATCACAGAGCTCAATTACACCACAATTTCTCCCCGGCTGTGACAGCCTCTGCACGGCTTCTCATTGAAGCTGATTTGGAGGCCCGAGAGAACAACTCAGCGGTGCGGCGAGACGTCTCCACTCAAGACGGGAGAAGAAGAGGAGACAGGAGAGGGCTACCGGGGAGAGAGTTAGTGAGATGAAGAGCGTGAGGAAGTAGTCAAGGATAAGGTTTACAAACATGCCAGCGTTAATGCCGACGTTAGGACCTCACCAGCTCTGCACTTGAAGTCAGCAGAGAGCAGCAGGCAGGAGGAACAGACAGGTTCTAAACACTCCGGCGATGGAGAAAACACCTGCTCAGTAATAGCTACCAGCTCTCCAGCTGCTCCTAACATGAATGCTAAAGAGAAGCTATTCAGGTGGTGCAGCGAGTTTTATCATTTTATTTACTCCCAAACTGTTTTGTGTTTTGCATAAGCTCAGGGAAAGGAAGATAGAGATCTTTGTGTGTGTGGAAGCTTGTATGTGAGTGTGTTGGTGAGAGGGAGATTGTGTGGGTGAGTATGTTTTTATCCAGGAAGGAAAGTATTTTATTATTTCATCCATTCTGTAGGTGTACGCCTTTGGCGCGGAAGAGATGCTGAAGAGTATGTGAGAGTGTGTGTGTGTAAACATAGGCCTTTTGTGTTGGTGTTTGCATCTAAAAGTACCTCCCCACTGTCTTCAGTGTACCTTCCAATAATATCATCGTGGTTGCTCTACAGGAGCCACCACAGCTGAGCCGCTTCAATGACCTCACAAGCTGGGTTTCCATTACACCTGGAATTGCGCAAAACCTAAAATATTGCAATTAAAAACCGCTAATGGAAACAGCTACGTTTCGAAAAAAACTCTCAAAATACCGAAAAAAAGATTCAAACATTTCGATAAAGCAGGTTTTCACAGTTACACGCTAGGGCTGGGCGATATATCGATATGAAAAATATATCGATATATTTTCAAATGAGATATGGAATTGGACCATATCGCCCATATCGAGATATGGAGTTCAATGTGTGTTTGTTTTGTCTTTGTATAGAAATGCTGACCTTACTAGGGTTTATTACATTTAATTCTGTGTAAAGTTCCTTACTTGCATCTGCGAGTATTATTACATACAGTATTTTACAGTATTTCTGTTTACATTTTATCATTCTTTGAACAGCTGAGCATTATTTCATCCAGTCTGTTTAAATTAAACTACTTGTAATGTCATATTTGGCTCTGACTGGAACAAAATATTTACTCTCACTTTGCGATAAAAATATCGAGATACATATCGTGTATCGATATTCAGCTTAAATATATCGAGATATGACTTTTGGTCCATATCGCCCAGCCCTATTACACGCCATCAGGCGCGACGTAGAGGGGTTAAAATCCAGTTATTCCTTCTTAATTATGATTAATTTGATCATTTACAAACATTAACCGTGAAATCAGAGTGATGGGGGAAGTTTTATCGGTGACATAAATGAAAAATCCCCAAATCACCGTAACTCAGCAAGCGGAGTTCATTTTGGACATTATACAGATGGGTTAAGTTCTTCATGTATTACCAACTGGCCACGAGCTGTTTGTGTCGTTTGCACACATTTGTAACACCACAACTCGGTTATCTCGTTCCCACATGTCAATTATATGTCACCAGGATTTAATAAAACGTGACCGCGGATAACATCGCATGACTGCGCCTTTGTATCAGCAGCTGCATCACCACATCAGTCAGGAACTGGTGCCGGATAAAAGTGGAATAAAGATCAAGAAATGAGATCCACACTCCAGAAGTTGATCCTGAGGGGTTTTTAATTTGTGTTATGCTTTGGGCGTCTGTCCTGGAAGTCGCCCTGAGTGCTTTTCCCTGCTGTACATACAGCTTACACCTTAAAGCTGTAGTCTACCATGTGAGAATTATTTGAGTAATTTGAAAAAAAAAGAAGCAACCTGCCCACACACACACGCACACCCCTCCCCTCCGTGCTCGCTGATCCTTCCCACAAGTATGTGTGGCCGTCCCCCTCTACCAGAGCAATAGAGACAGCTGTATCACAACAGCTCCACAGTGCAACATTTATTCCACATAAATAAACAACAAGAACATCTGGTCACATATAAAATATCTGCCTTTCTCGACCACCGGGATGTTTGCGGTGTGTTTTAGAGGCATTTCTGCATCAGTAACGCCGCAATGAACATGTTCACAATAACCTTCATCAATTGGAAATACGAGCGAGTTCATTAGCTCATTGAATGCATTCATGCACAACACTGATGGCAGCGATGCCGGTTTACAATGCCAAAAATAAACGGCTAACGTTCCGACGCCGTCTGTCGACATCCAGCAGCGTTTACAGTCATAAGCCGGCATCGTCATAGACATATAAAAAAGTTATTTATGTACAACTCACATAATAGAAGTCAAAATGACCTACCTGTTCAACCAAAAGTCTGCTGTATCAGCATCAGTTTTCAGTCCCAAATCCTCCTGGAGCTTCCTCCAGCAATAAATGCATCACCTGATGATTACTCTGTTTGCATTCCTGAGTTTCTTACATTCGTCTCTGCCTTTTTTTTTCTCTTTCTCCCAACTTTTGCCAGTGGGGCAAGCAGAGGTCGCCTGTTGCTGTATCTGTCTTTCTTTCACATTCTCCTCATGTTGCTAAGCTAAGCTACTTGCCTGTTGCAGAAAGTTTATAATGCAAAAAATAAATAAATAAATAAATGGTTATAACACAGAATGTAGCGCACGGGAAGTCAGACCAAGCTCTCGAGGCAGTGTTAACTAAAGCGAGGTGATTGGATGACATAGAGGAGAGAGATGTTGACCAATGGAAATCAACCGGCCGGATGGCTTTTATTGGTCAATGTCTCTGCAGCCCTGAAGCCACTAGACTTAATGGATGTTTGTTTTTGCTCTTCACACTGTGTGACTAGGACTACAGGATCATAACCACCATCTAAATGAGGTTATTAATAATTATCAAACTATCAAATTGTACTCTATAGCTTTAATGTTACAAGGTTTCAAATATCACTATACACCTTTCATGGAGCTTTTATGAGTAATGTTACATGATGTGTTTTATTGGTGAGTAGTTTGGGATATGAAATCTAATAGTTATTTATGTTGTGGATTCAGTCTTGTTTGAGATTCATTAGACTTTCACTGATTCCCTTGCAAACTGACACAAACAGCTTGCAACATGGTTTGTTTTAGGTGGTAACATGCAAAGCTGCAGAAAAAAATGTTCAACTGACGAAACCATAGGGATAATTTTAACAATGTGAACAGCAGGGATTCACATGCACAACCATGCATGTACATCCAGCCAGGCTGCAAGAACACAGACTAGAGAAACTTAAATTATTTATGAGGGACATCATTATACTGTGTGCAAAAATCTTGGGCCACCCTGAGTTTAATCATATTTTATTTAAAAAATAAAATCTTAAGTGATTTTTGGGCTATAGAGGCTTTATAGGCACTTAAAAGTTTTTATTTGGACAGACTGATTTTTCACAGATTTTCTCTTTGCATATTTGCCATATGATGAAGACACCAGAAAAGAAAATATCCACATCATTTGAAAAGTATCTTAATTTATGTCTTTATCAAATTAGAAAAAAAAAAAATCCTTGGAAAAAAATCCAGGAAACACCAGAATCTGAGAAATGCATCTAAAACCTTTCAGGTGATCCCCACTGTTGGAAATGGTCTCCATCAAATCTAATTTTGTCTTACATTCTGCAATTCTTGTTTTACTTGCACATTTCAATAAACTTCTTCACCTAGTTTACATTTTCTTGGCAACATATCCAGAAATATTTGGGGTAAGAAGACTTTTGCAGAGTATTTTATTAGATCTCCTGTTGTATTAAGTTTAAAACACTGTATGTTCAGTTTACTGAGCATGTGGGTACCACTACATTACTATCAGTGCACATACTAGTTTATAGATTTAAAAATGAACGAGTTTGCCCCTTTGCGAGGCGCAGGAGGTCCTGTGGGCCCAGGCTGGGGGGCCGCGGTGGGGGCCCCGTGTTGGTCCGGGTTTCTCTCCGTTCCCCCCCTTTCCTTCTATCTTCTTTCTCTCCCCTTTCCCCTCTTTTTTCCAAACCCCTGCGCGGTTTTTAAGAAACCCTCCCGCCCACCGCTTAATATTTTTTTTTTTTTTATTCTTTTAAATTATTAATAAAAAAAAATGTAGAAGACGACTTTTTTATTATTTACCTTTGTGCCATTTATTTCCCCTATTTTTTTTCTTTTTACTAATTATTTATTTTTTTTTTAAAAAATATAAAACAATTATTTTTTTTTTTTTTTTTTTTTTTTTTTTTTTTTTTTATTTTTTTTTTTATATTTTTTTTTTTTTTTTTTTCTTTTTTTCTTTTTCCTTTTTTATTTTAATTTTTTTTTTTTTTTTATTTTTTTATTTTAAAATAAAAAAAATAAAAAAAAAAAAAAAATTTATTTTTTTTTTTTTTTTTTTAAAAAATTATCATATTAAAATACCAAAATATCAAAATACAAATTGTTTCGGTATAAAACAAATTTTGATTAACCCTACCTTGTACGAATATTGTGCCACACAAAACTCTTTTAATTTCAGTGTCACTTAAAGCTTTCCTTACTGAATTGTATCTGGATTCAGCTTTATTGAATAAAGAAAACCATTAATACAATGACAATGTATCCATCAAAATGAATAATTAAACCAAATGAACCACAAGTTTTTACTGGAAATGCAGAGTTGGGATTATTCTGTTAACCATTTGTCTAATCTTAAACCACAGCTCCCACTTAGTGATGCTCGATAAAGCCAGCCTGATCAGTATCTTGACACCAGCTTATTTCTAAATCCTGATGTACACCAACAGAGGGGAAAATTACAGACCTGATCCCAGTTGGCCTAAAGAAAAGTCTCCAACCACCTAGTCTTTGCCAGCCGGGCCTGAACTACGCTAACAATCCTTCAAATCAGACCGATTCCCCCTAAAGGATTACGCCGGGATTTGAGTCAACATCGGATTTGGAGAAGAGGATGAGACGTTTATCTTTTCTTTATTTTGTTAACCTCCAAACATCTCTCCCTCTAGCTTTCCTCTGTGTTGCATATGCGTCTCTCATTCTCCGCTTTTCTCTTCCTTTCTCCTCTCACTTTCTCTCTTAATCACTGAAACAAGTCTTCGGGGCCACTGGCATTCAGCGCCAGTGGTGAGAAGAAGAAAGAGGGAGGAGGAGGAGGAGAAAGAGGAAGAAAAGCGCCGCTGTCAGTTTCTCTCCTTTTTGCTCCACGGGACTGGAAGGACAAAAGCTTTCCCTGACAGGCTGGATCGCTCCTATCGCAGCTCAGCCGACATGTCATCACCCGGCGTCTTCACCGCGCTGCCATGTTCTCTTTTCTCTCTCTGTCACAGCTCCTCCCCGTCTTATTACAATAATACAATACACAGAGATTAGTTTAAAATGTGTTCAAGAGGAAATAGAAAGGCGGTGGCTCTTGCTCAGTGTCATTAGTCTGTGTGGGTGTGATTACATGTACATGTGCATTTCCACTTTGCATGTGAATGGGCGTGTTGCATGTCAATGGAAGAGCACTGAGGCAGCGATGCGGTGATTTCAGAGAAGTGGGCAGTCTGCTGCATCCATCCAGGCGGCTGTGCTTTTCCTCAGTGAGATGTGACCATTATGGCTGTGAGACAAGCACACTCCATACTGTCTAATGATCCCCCTACAGAAGCCTATTCATGGTGAATGCTGCAGGGAATATAACAAAGATGCTACTCATACACCACGCATTGTGATCAAGGCTGAAAAAAATCTGCAGCAAAACATATAAGAGTGTTACTTCACGCAGTCTGACCCACTCATCATGTCAAACACCCCAGCTTTACAGCCAACACCATATAAATTTCACATGCATCTTTCGCTAAGAGAGAGAAAAAAAAGCCAGATCTTCCCTGAAATACACCCTCAAGTGTCTGCAAATGATTTCCATTGTATTTGTAATGAAGGAAAATTACACTCCTATTTTATTTTAGCTGCAGATATAAGAAATCGCTGCACTAAAAACAGTGTTTTTTGAGATAAATGAGCTTAACATCTGACTTAGTTAGGCATAATTAAAGTGTACTTACATTTATAAACATGATCTTGCAGCTTGTTTAAAATGTTAACGTAATACTGCAGTAATTTACCGGTTATTTATGAGTGGCTGAAAAAGAGAGGATTTATATCTGAGCAGCAAAAGTGGAGATATCCTGTGAAACCTGGAATGAGATTGTAACCAAAACTGCTGGACCCTAAATTTTCCAAAATGCAAACGTGACTGCAGGCCTTTAACTGACCTTTTCAGTCTGTAAACATCCTCAAATGACCAAATCCACATCTAAATTTGAACTTTGCGAGCCCAAGGTAACAGTGATGACCTCACAATGACATCAACAGGGTGACTTCTGAATCCTGAGCCACGGAGGAGTGTATTTCCTTATTTGCAATGTGATACTGTTGATTGTTGATTGTATTGTTGATACTGTAAAACATGCATGCAGGGTCAAGGAGGACTGGATGTAAACAGACACATTTAAGGGGTTTTGATGAAAGAAATGTAATTTTACAATGGAACAAAGAGGGTTATTCTTGAGCTTTTGGAGGGAATTTCAGCAAAGTGGGCTTCAGAATCAAACAAACCTCAGTGCGAACATTTCTGCATATATCTAGATATAAAACGCTAAAAAAAATAGCCCTCACAAAAGAGAAATAAATGCTTGACTGTGTGGGCTGACTTAATTCACATGCTGAACACTGAAACTGTAGAAAATTGGCCAAGTCTCATCTAATTTATACTAAAGAAAAGAGCAAGGCCAACAGCGACCAAAATGACATGAGCTTGCTTTATCTTTGCCAAAGTGTAGCTGATCATGTAGGAAACATAATAAGGGAGCAGCAAATGGAAAAAAATAAGTTTTACATTTTCAGTTGTGAGAGAAAAACCATTGATGCAGGCTTGAACATAAAAAGTTGATAATGGCTGCTGGATTTCTGAGTCAACAGAACCTGAAGACAAGCTATCTGAAATTAAATCCAGTGGCAACAGCAAGAGCAGGACTGTAAATGCAAGAACCGGCTCGGATTCTGAATCTTTGAAACAAAATTCGGAGATGACAATGATCCTATTAAAATTCAAACTACTGCAAAAAGGGCTTTTTGGAACATTTTCTGAACCATTCTTTATTGTTTTATAACATGATGGCGACCATCATGTAATTCTAGTCCAGTTTCTTGGGGTAGCTGGCATTAATCTCTTTATAAAATATACTACATCTATTTAAGGGGATAACCCTGAAACCACAGCTGCAGGGGAGTTGAGTGATTGGCTTTATTACCCCGCCATATGTTCATAGTCTGGTCAAAACCTGTGTGTGTGTGTGTGTGCAGTCTTTTTGGTTTGTGCTAAATGGATACCCAACTTCAGATAAAACTAATTCACACCCCCCCCCCCTCGCGCCTAAAACCTGCTATCTTTCCCTCTGTGTCTGTGTGTGTGAGGACAATCTGCTAAGCTTCTTACCTATGGGATTATTGGCATTGCTAGGTATTATATAGCTTCATTCATCTGGATGATGCGTTATTAATGTGTTGGGGAATGAAACCATCTGTAACGGCAGCAGAGGATGATGGGAGTCTGAGGGGAAGATGAGAGGCAGCAGAGATTGCTGGGCTGAAGGTAATGTGTGTAGTGATTTTGTGTGCGTTTGTGATGGGCATTTGACAGAATGGTGTAATTCTAATTGGTGGTAATGGCGAGCTTCGCCTGACTCGACTTGACAGCGGAGAAATATGAGCAGCGTTTTGATTTTGCAGTTTTACAGATGAGGCAAATAAAGGCGTCACACTGAGCTCAGTGCACACGCAGGAAAACACTGATTCAAACATGTATGTCAGACATGCAAACCACTCAAGGTCGGGTCAAAAGAAAGAGAGCAGAGATATAATCAGTGCAGCTCCATCCACACAGAACATGTTTCCTTTATCAAATCTTAAACTAATGTAGGAATTACATTTTTGACAGTACTAACTGTTAAATCTGTGAATATATTTTCAATGATTGTCCATAAATTCCTTCTATTCGAAGTAAAAGGTACTCAGTCTCTTGAGGGCTCACGGCAGCTCAGTGAGTTCTTTACAAAAACTTTTTCTGCTCTTCCCTCTTGTGTTTGCTGAGTTCCAACATGACATTAAAGGAGCTGTACCATGCTTTTCAAACATTCCAAGTCAAATACAGGCAGCTAAATATGTTCCCATCACCTCTATAGAAACTAATTTGGTGTTAAATTTTAGTTTTTTATACGTCTAATTTCCAACACAGAAGTAAGATGGCTGAACCACGGAAGCTCTCGACCAATTGCAACATGTTTTATGCCCATTTCATGACGTAGCCCCGGAAGAGACACTGATTCTGAAGGGTCAGAATTGTTTTTAGCACCGGCATCGGCACTCACATGGTCGTTATTTGTAAACATGGATGGACAATCAGACTCCGATCGACGGAATAAAGCGGACCAGCCTGTTATGGAGCTGTATGCTCAACCCAGAGTGTGATATGGAGTTTGAAGTACACGCAGTACTACCGAGACCCTGACAAGTAAGTAAATGGGCTATATGCACGGCTCCACTACTTCCTGAATTTCAGACAGCACCTTTGTTTCCTGTCTTTCATTATTGGACAAACTGATTAATCCAGGTGTGTCTGATCTCAGTAACTGGCCAAACACACCTGGGTTAATCAGTTTGTCCAATAATGAAAGACAGGAAGCAAAGGTGCTGTCTGAAATTCAGGAAGTAGTGGAGCCCGTGCATATAGCCCATTAGCAAACAAATCATAGGCTAATGGTTAGCATTGAGCTGGGGGACACTGTCACTCACTGGTGTTGTTATCTGTCCGTGAGGCGTTTTTATAGAGGGAACTGCGTCAGGTTTCAGAAGTAATACCCCAGAAAAAACACTTTACTGTCCAAGATTCATGAAGTTGTCAGGAGTGAAGTTCACACACAAAGTTGAGGGTTTTTTTCTGCTCCTGAAGACTTCTGGCAAGTCGATTCATCCAGTACGACAAATAAACTCCCACGCAGAACGCAACCACATTTTTCCCAACTTGCCGTCCTCTAGAGCTAAAAAAAAAGAAATAAATAATAAAAATAAATTATAAAAAACTTTTCTTCTGAACTCTGGAGCAAACGTCTGATAGCTGCTGACTGTTTGTCTCTGAGGAAATCTTCCTGCAGGCTGTTCGTTTCTTCCTCAGAGAGTGTGTATAGGTTAGGATTCTCTTAGTTTCTGTTGAACAAAGAGGACGTCTTGCTACGATGCTGCGCATGCGTGTTTGTCGCTTCGTGATTGGCGCCACCTCGTTATGTATACCGGTGTCAGTTAGTTATGTTAAGGATATTCATATATATTACTCAAATATGCATAAATAAATAAAAAAAAAAAACTTAAATGAAGTTTTTTTTATGAGGAAATAACACAGTAACATGCTTAAGAGCTCTTAAAAATCCATTTTTCATGATACGGCTCCGTTAAGGTAACAGTGTATACAGTTCTTTTCAGTTTTTTGATCAAATAATCTCATCATTATGGTGTCATGTCAACTATTCAAGACATAAAATATAGCACAAAATGTTCCTAAAACCCTTAACACCCAAATTGATATCTTCAGTATCTTCAGTGTATGTTTGCATGACCAACAGAGAAACCACAACACTTATTTCACAAAAGCAAAAAGCTTAAACCAAAAAAAAAAAAAAACTTAACTAAAATGCTGGAACAAGTTTTTGTTTTTTATGATGAATGTAGATCATCCATTTTCTACTGCTGCAAATGATCTTTTCTTTATGGACCTTGGTGGCCAGCCTGCACATCAAAAAAGCTGACATCAAAAGCGAGGAGAGTCTCTGTGGGAAATGGAGCTGAACAATCACAGATGATGGCACATGGGCAAACATATGAAGTGTCACAGGAGTGGAATTCTTCTGGGACTCTCTTTGTATGTTTAAATAACTGCAACAGACAAACAGAAATGGAGCCGGATGATAGGGACCAGAATGTGAATCTTTACATTTTTGGACAACATGCTTATTCATATTATAGTAATTAAAACAATAATCTTCCTTCTGTCAGCCTGCAGCTCTGTGTTTACATTTTCTTCTAGTATTCCATATGATGCATTTTAGAACAGCAACATTTCTAGTGATCCCATTTTCATTTGCATCTCTTTGTTTCTACCACATGGCAGAATAAGCTTGAATTAGTGACAAAAAGGCCAAATTTGATAGTATGACTCTTATTTGGATTTCTTACTGTAATCAAAGCTGCTGTCATTAGTGAGAAGCTCTGGGAGCCATAAAAGTCACATTGAGTATCTGATGTCTACGGAGCCCCCCAGGGGGCAGGCAGACATTTTTATCTTTTGCATTCCCTCGCAGTATTTTTGTGTTCTGTCACTGGGTTGCAAGATTCTGGCAATTTGCAAAGTTGTCAACCACAGGAATCAACGGAAATGGGAATTAACTAGAAATTTGCAAAATTGGAGTATTAGTCACTTAACAGAGAACTTAAATATAGTTGAGGAAAATATCAATATATTTAGCCTTGTTATTATTAATATAGTCACATTAATAAATATATTAACAATATTAATAATAAAACATACTGTATGTCCGAGTAAAGGAACACCAAAGGAACAACAATCACCTAACTTGCTCTGCCTTGCCTGCTTTGATTGACAGATGAAATCATTGTGCTGAAAAATATTTTAAAAATAAAATTGAATTTGTCAAAAAATGTTTTCTATTCCATAAAATCTTGGATAATTAAAGAAAAGATGATTATTTTAAAAAGTATTATTAAATATTCCATTAATATAAATGATATGTAGATATTAAATAAATAATATTATATTCATCATAACATGTCCTTATTTTACTTTGGCCATATTATATATTTGTTTGTTATTCCTCAAAATTGTCTTTATTTCATAACGTTGTTTTTATTTATTTAATAATGAATCTTGGTCTTCCATATATTATTTGTTATTCATTTTTTTTATATTTAATTGTAATTCATTTTATTCTAGTCTTTTTATTTTACCATTTTTATTTTGTTGTTCTATTAATGTAAATAAATCCAGGCCCTAAAGGGTTAAACAGAGTTAAGTTTGTTGACTTGTGTTTTGAACGATGGACTGAAGTGTGGAACGTTGCAGGTATTATCCACCAATACGAGTTCTCCAGCACAGAACCCAGCAAGGGAATCTGAAAAGTCCAGCCCCTCTACTATGTGCCTTTTTAGGAAAATTGGCAAAGTTGAGTAAAATGCACTGAGATATTTTAAATTGAAGAGGTTCCTGCGACGGCCTTGTAGATTATTTATTGTCATGATTATCCTCTCAGGTTGGAATCGCTCACGAGTTTCCCCATATTCCTATATGGACACAGCAAACACACGTCAGCTTGTTTGACTTAGAGTTTAACAGTGCATGTGCCACGTCCAGCTGACATCAAAGCACCCTTTACTAAATAACAAGGAAAATACTTCACATTCATCTGTCTGCCTTTTTTCAGCTGCATCACTGACGTTTGAAATTCCCCACATTCAAGAAGATGTTCAGACTTAGAAAAAGAAAACAAATATGATAGCCGTGGAAAGCATTCACACCTGCAGCTTTAATCGCAAGAATTTGCATGAAGGACAAAAATCTTTCCAAATGATTTGCCTGTAGATGGCCCGTGCATGGTCACAGCGTTGTGTGCAGAACACAGTGCTCTGGTTTTCTGTGGGCAGGAAGGCATGACAGCAACATGATCTGGGAATCCTTACATTGTAGTTTAATTATTTTGATTGATTCAAAATGCTGCTTCAGTTATCTCTTCGCCCGATAAAATATAAAAGAGAACTGGAACTCACCTCCTAAGCCAGAGTTGCTAAAATTGACTACGTGAGTCATTTTGCTGTGTTTTCTGTTTGTGAGTTTACGTGCAATAGGACTGGGTAATATGGACCAAATATCATATCACGATAAATTTATTTTAGATGACGATATACGATACATACTGGTATTTTTACCCTATTTTGTCTATTTGTCTATCCCCATTTGTTTAGTATTGAAGCAAGTCTAGCATAAAGGTATCGCTCCACTGTAGTGATGGAACTGACAAAACACTGGTTAGAAACTGTTTGTTAAATCAGATAGTTGGCTGGTTTTTTATGATTTCTTTGTAAAAGTCTTGGTGAGGATTGTCTTCCAGACAGTTCAAATAATAGGGGTGGGAAAAAATATTAATACACTGAAATATCACAATATTTTCATATCCCGATACCATATATACTTATATGTAAAAATGCGGTATCGATCTATTTTACTAATGAAATCTCAGGAGACATCACCGTTTTGTTACGAAATCTCATGAGATTTCATGAAATAAAGCGAGATTTCATCGTTCTGTTACAAAATCTCACGTTATTTCATGAAATCTCATGAGACTCCATAACAAAACGGTGATATCTTGCGAGATTTCATTAGTAAAATAGATCGATACTGTGTTTTTAAATATAGATTTGGTATCGGCATATTAAAATATTGTGAAATTTCAGTGTATCTGTATTTTTTCCTACCCTTATTAAATAATCAGGTGACCCCTTGTGGTCAGTCGAGGTGCAGCCGGGTCGTTACGAAAAAATAAAGCAAAAGAATTTGTACAACTCATACCGCGATATAACAATATGTGTAAATATCATTCTTATGTAAACATCATATCGTGATATCAAATCAGTATATAGCACAGCCCTAACATGCAGCATTTTTAATGTAAATTAGCTGAATGGCTATTGTTTGGTTGCACAACAGTGAAGAAACAGCAAAAGCTGGATAAAAGAACGCTGCCTCTACTGTAAACAGATGGCATGCATGCAGTAGAGACCTGCAGTCTTCAGCACCTGTGCTAGAAGACGTGTTGAACAGGGATGTGTGTGTGTTGTGGTGTTTGAGTTGCTAAGGTTACTCAGTCTACAAACTATACAGCACATAATCTACAGTTTGAAGATTCCGTACTGGCAGCTTGCAGTTTCAGCTTCGGGAAATAACATGACAGGGTTTTGGCATTATGATGGTGATAAAGTGTTTTCCGTTCCAGGAAGACGTATGGTGTCATGTTTACAAATTACACTTCAACATTAAAGTGTCTTGGGGTTTTTGATGAGTCTCTTTCAAGTCTCAGGTGCACAGTTCTTCCTTTAGATCTGAATATGTTCACACCTCTCTCAGACTAATGATGCTTGAGAAAGAGCCTCACAGCTACAGCTGGATAGACTGATGGGCAGGTTGTGCTTTTTTTTTTCTGATCACGTTTTACAGATTAGCACTTTATGGATGTAAAGATCAGGCTGTTTGAGCAGTGCATTGGTGTATCTTGTCTCTGGACTGTAATTACATATGTTCAAAGGTCTGTTTAAAGCAGAATAGCTCCCACTCTAGGATGATTTACTTTGGGGGAGAACCAATCTAACTGGCAGTTACCACCACAGAAGTGGCTTTGATTTAATACAAAAACCAGCACAGACAGTGACCGGCGCACAAAGTGCTGCTGGAACAAACTGCACTACCAGGATTGCAATGTGAGAAAGAAGTGAATTTGACATGAGGGAAAGGTGAGAAGGAGGTTTTATTACAAAGTAAATGACTGCCTTTCATGATAAATGAGAACACCATCCCTAAAATAATGGCACCATTACCCATGCCACACCAGACACCGCCGAGCTTTACTTCTACGTACTTTTCTGTAATATACAGCGCACGTTGAGCGCGTCACTGTCAATGACAAGTAACACATTGTTCAAATGATGTTTAGCAAAACTGATATTTCTTCTTGAGTGGAAGAGATGGCTTCAATGACCAGTGAGCCGCTTGAGTTTATGCATTATGTGGTAGAACTATGAAAAGGCATAATGACAGAATGCCTACCAGCTAGGGATGGCCCGGTTTCTGGTTTCAAGATATACCATGGTATGAAAAAGTCGCGGTATTAAACCATGCCTGCTGTATGAGCTACGTTCTCATATAAAACGCAGAGAGAGTCCTACGGAAGATATTATATTAAGTCGCCCTTTGGTGACCTTTGGGGCAACCACTCTATAGGACATTATCTGCAGCAAAACCCCCACGACCCTGAACTGGCTAAGCGGTACAGAGAATGAATGAATGAATAAATGTACTTAACAATCTTTATTAACAAAGAAAGTGCACATTAGTTGTAAAAAGAAATAGATAACATTTCTCTGCTCTGCGTGATGATTCCATGTTGCAAACATAGAATTGAAGTGACAAGATTGCTGTAACTGTATTGCTGTGTAAGACATTGATTTTTAAAAAAAAGAAATGACTAGATTGGAATGCTGGATCGGCCTCTTTCCTCCAATATCCAATCCAGCTAATTAGCCAATATCAGAGCTGACATCCAATCCAGGTATCAGATCGTGCATCTCAAGTTGTGCACGCCAGGCAGGTGCGGTAAGAGCGTATGCTCGCTCCTTTGTGGTGTGTGAAGCGGAGGGTGGAAGATGGCTGAGAGGGGACAGAGTTGAGTAGCTCCATTTACAGTACGTGGGCATATATTTAATCTATCCAATTGAAATCATTCCCATCAGATATTCCATGGAACACATATCGGCATATCCAGTGACCCAATAGATATTGGGTCACTGGATAAAGTGACCCAATCAGCTGTATTTACATGATGGACAGATTTAATACCATCATAATGCTTTAGACATGCGCGATGGCTCCTACTGTAATTCAGAAAAAGAGGTTTTCTTTTCCTATTTTGAACCCGTTGACCGTCAAAATGCTTAACAATCCTTAACATCTCTTGAAGTTTCTAACAAAATCGTATCCACCACATTCCCATTCTGTTTTGCTTCTGGTATTTTTCAAGCGCTTCCTGAATCTTGCTACAGTATGTCACCCTCACAGGGTTCAAGCATGCACAGAGACAACATGCATCATAGAAATGATCAGAATGAATGTTTACGTGGTAGTTTTCCCTGCTGATCTGATCATGAAAAGGTTTAAACTACCCTTCACGATCAGATTGAAAATTCTTTCTGATCGAGGCCGATCGGATCAGCTGACATGGTTACATGACACATTTTGTACTGATTGGTGTTCGATACGATCAAAAGTGCTCCATGTAAACAGTTAACCTGTTGCTTCTTGTTACAAATATTTCATATGATGTTTCAATAAAAGTTTTTGTTCAACCGAAATAAGTTTATTTTTAATTTTTTCCCTGACATTTAAAACCAATAACACCATGGTATACCATGAAACCAATGTTGTTTTTGCTGAAGGTCATCATACCGTCAGAATGTCATACCAGCACATGCCTATTATCAGCCTTGATTATGAGCAAACTATGTCTGCAGAGATGGGGCATGACCAGCTGACTGATCAAAGTGAGCAGCTACAGTTTAGCAGTTTAACTGTATTTTTTTTTTACTAATATTTTCTCTTTTTTAAATCTGCTGTATCAAATCCAGGGTGTCATTTGTTTCTTATGTTGCTATAATTCTTATCCAATCAAAGATCACTCACCAAAGTTTGTGACTTTTGTGCTTTAACCATTGATAAATACCCATAATAAATTTTATAATTATAACCCCTCTCCTATAGTTGATCTGTTGATTTCACAGACATTGTGTGAAACTTTGCATTCATAAGCATCATTATTGCACTTATGATAAGTTGAATGCCGAATCAGGGATGCTTTTCACTTCCGTTTTCCTCTTTCCCACAAGTTTGCTCAATTTCCTGAAGTGTTAATGTCATGTCTGCCTGTCTGTCACCACATCTTTACAGCTTTATTCATAGCAACCGGTTTGAAGAGGAAGACCTTCCAGTGCAGGGTGTGTCTCTTCTGAGATAAAGGGGTGTAGCTTTGTGCTATCATGCTATATTGTGTTATATTTCGTTACAAATTAAACTCTAACTCTTGAGGCAGGTTAACAGTATGAGCTAGCATACGGTAACCACCCTGACACCAAACCAAGCAGACCAGGCTGGTAATTTTCCTCATCTGCAACTCGGCCGTGGACAGTTGGTGCCGATCCTTCTTTGAGGCATGATCTTGTTAAACAGAGCAGGGCATTGTTCACACACTCTAACAGCCTGCCGGTGAAAGACCAGTTCAAACCATGTCATAGTTCCTCAGACTTCAACCCTGAGTCTCACTGCCAGCTTGTTCATGCTTCTCAGTTTTTAGATTGTGTTTGAAAAATGCAAAAGAAAAAAACGTATTATTGCTTTTTCATTTATTAAATGGATTTTGTGATGGATGGTTCTTGTACGTGCTTGAATTTGGAATTTTCAACTTTGGACTAGGAAGAAATAAAATCAAAGAAAACGGCCACAAGTCAGATTTCCGAGTCATCCATTGGAAGAGTCATTTTCCAACTCAAAGAACTTCCAGGGCATTATCAGCTTATTTAGTTTTTATGTTAAGCAAACTACTGTGACCTGTTTCTACTTCTCCTCCAAAGCAAATAGAGAATGATGTGGATTTCCTGGTGGAGATTATTGGTTGCAAGACTGAAAATGTTCTCTGAACATGTGTGATGTAATCAAGGTTTTGTGTTTTGTCAGAGTTTATGAAGGCAACCAAACACTTTACAGTGAATCCATTGTTCATTCACTCCGCATCCAGACTCGAGTAGTAAGCTACATGTAGCCGCTGCTGCCCTGAGGCAGACGGATGGAAACGGAGCAGCCAATCAGCACCAGCGGCTTCTCAGACCACCGCCCAACATTCATATATTAATACGATGCCGACACTGGAGGTAAGGGTGCCCAAGGACTCAACAGGCTGACAGGGACAAACCAACAACCTCCTGGTCAGTGGACGAGCCACTGTTCCCCCTGAGCCGCTCACGCCCCTCATCTCTTTTGATGTCCCAGTAAATTCTCTTAAACAAAAGCAAAAAAAAGTGTTTTCAAGCACATTGCAGTAAGTAAGTAGTAAAAAGAAAGTAAAATTTATTTATAAAGCCCTCCTTTTTGTTTCTCTCTTTTAATTTTTTTTTTTTTTTTTCCAAAATATTTTCTTTTTTTCCTTATTTTTTTCTTCCATTGTAATGCGTGCAATGAGGGTCAGCACAGCAGCCACAGTGCAGCAAAGCAGCACCGTAATGATCCCTCACTCATTTCGTAGCAGTCACGTGTGGAACAACAACGGCGTGTGACAGTACAGTATATGGTGTATGTAAGAAGGCAGAGGTACGATAGCAACACCACACACCTGACTCAGTTATATAAGAGATAATGCCCGTAAGATGGAGCTTCAAACTGACGAAGAACAACAAGGATCTGAAGCGTGATTGCTTTTTAAATTCCTTTTCCCTTGATGAAGCCCCAAGTATTGGTATCGGATCGGTATCACGATACTGGCTTGAATTTTACTTGGTATCAGATCGGAAGAAAATTCAGTGGCATTGCACGTCACTACCACTTACCTGTGTGTGTGTTTTTAAATATGTATATGTAGTTTATTTGCAGAAAGCTCTGTCCCTGCGTCCACATATGCACATAATTTTATGTTTTTGTGAGTGTTGGTGTGAATAAGTGTTGTGATGAATCATATTGTGGTTCTGGTGGTGTCTGAGAATAGACAGTCGGGACAATGGATTTCAACACAGCTGCTAAATACAACACATATGTGTCATGCATTATTACTTGTGATGTTCAGTTATATGTTTCACAATAATCCCTGTGTGCGTTTATCCTCTTTTCCTTTATTTCAACACCTACTAACATTCATTCTGATGGCTTTTAAGGCTGTTGTGACACTTTAGTTGCGAAGAACTGAGTCACAGTCGGGAACAAGTATGTAGGGCATTTTATGTTACAGTAATACTTTCTACAAATTGGTAGATTAGCAGCTTGTATATCATTACCATATCATGAAACCGTGCAGAGAGTAAAATGCACAGCACCAGATGCCTTCAAGTGTTGCTTTCACCACAGGAAACCATTCGGAAAACTTGACGCTATGGAAAACGTGTACATAAGGAGTAATGTTACGTGCATTACCATGACTAAAGGGATAACTCTTTACAACATGAGTGAGCTGGACACCCGCTGGGCACAAAGGGATCATCACAGCATAAGACCGCTGAGGGAAGATGGAAAGAAAAAGCTGACAACCAGATGTGAGGCTTGGAGCCTGACCCTTTTCCAAGTTTACAGTCTGCTGCTGAGGACAAGTCTTCACACCCACTACAAGGATCACCTTTATCAGCTCCTATTAATATTCATTCTAATATGAAGCAATGTGAGGAAAAAGAAGGCATCGAATTAAATGGTTGATGAATCAACAGGTTGTCAAAGCCGGCGAGGACAGATAAGCTAACATCGACTGAATCCAGATGTAACGTGGAGGAGATGCGAGCCACAAGCTGAGAGAAGAAAATGTCTACTTTCACTCCGCAGCATTTTTCCTCAAGAGAAACAACAGGAGACAAGCACTAATGACAGCTGTAGCTCCTGCCTGCTGGGATGACACATCCACAGCTATGCATAATGTTCCCATCCAACACAAGTTATCACATAGAAACTCTGCCATTGTCACAGCCTCGCTCCTGGCTCTTTCTATTCTGGATCAAAGTGCTTCTCTCCCCTCTCTCAGACGCGCTGCCTCATATAGCATCAGTTGGTGCTTATGCGTCACCCTTAGGCTGGACAAGACTGCCTCGCCAAGTCACACAGACACACACACCACCCACAAGGGAAGAGAAAATGAAATTGCAGCAATTAAGTAGTGGAGGAAATGTGTATGTGGCCAACAGCGATGGGCTGAGGTTGCGGTGTGTCCGGGGGGGGGGGCTCCGGAGCCGTGCAGGGTGAGTCGACAGTCTGACGGACAGCCAGCAGACGAGCTGACTGACTGCCATGCAGACTGGAGTGCCTTGAGGGGACAGATGAAAGCCCTTTTTCAAAAGGTCGTGTACAAATCCACCATGTGCTTTAATATAGTTGGACAAATTGGTGTTGATGCCGCATGAAAAGGTTCTGACATACTGTAACAAAATCATAGATCATGTTATGTAATTCACTACAATATGTGCAATACAATAATTCAAAGTAGCGCATGGTAATAATACCCTGATGTGCTATAATATTCCTTAATCTGGCTCAGGATCAAAGAACAATACAGACAGAGCTGAACTCACTGAGGAGCAACGGTTGTAGGAAGCTTATCTAAAAGTCAAAAAATAGATATCTGACTCAAATATAACCCGTCCTTGGCATGACTTTGCACTGCAGAGATGCCGGCAGGTGGGACTCTGTGTCCCACCACTTGAAGTGAGTGAATCACTGTCTGCATTGGCTCCAAGTGACTGACTGTCACACAGTGTATCTACATCAAAGTGGGTTACCTGCTGCGTGCACGGTGACTGAGGAGTCATCTACACCTGAATGGCTGGCAGGCAGCATTACGGGAAAACTGCTGCTCGCTTGTGCTCAACTTCTTCGCTGCAGACCTTTTACTTTAGGCCAAGTCAGGAAGAAATCAGTTTTCATTGCTTTGAATACAGCTTATAAGCATGAATGGCATTCTGTGCGGAGATGCCTCATTTATTACTTAGTTGTTATGTCAGTGGGGGAAATGTAGATTTTTTTTTAATTCTAAAAATGGCAACACATGACCTCAAATCTGCATCTGAATCAGCACACTTCAAACTGAATTATTAATAAAGATGTTCATTCTTTAGGTGTGTTTTTAATTTCCCCTTTTGCCCCCATCAAAACAACTCTGCAAATGAGGTAATGTTAAAGTTTGACGATGCTGAGACAGTCCTGCTGAGCAGCAGATACAGTTGACTTGAGATAACAGACCATGACAGGTAGCCTAGGTTACCCCAGACCTGCCCTGGCATCTCCACGGCTACTTTTATGTGAAATATTTTTGGTCTTCCTTGCTGCCATTCTACCCTGAAGTGAACTGAGTGCCAAGCACAGATTACACACTCTGGCATTTTAAGCAGGGGTCTGGATTGGAGTGCGTTCATCCAAACGGCGCAATGTGGCTCCTGCTCCCCGCAAATACTCAGCCAAGGATACCCGACTGGCTCCCAGTCACGGGGGAGTAAAAAGGGGGCTCGCTTTGCATCTGTCTCGCTTCAGACATCCCATCATCTCCCTACAATGGGAGCCTCCACTTCACTGACAACAAGCAAACATTCATTTAGAGGCCCTGCCGCGCGCTTGTCTCCAAAAGAAATAAAACATAAACTGGGGAGGTTCTGACCTGCCTGCCAAGCCGCTCCATCCCCGGCGAGGCTGCATCTTTTCACAGACAATATGATATGACTACATCGGCAGCGCTTACCGGCTGCTGGATGTGGCGAGACGTCCCCCTCCCCGGCGGGGGAAGATGCTGCCGCTGGACTCCGCGCTGGAAATAGTCGCTGCCAGCGGCTTTGTTGCCCGCGACCCGGTCCCTCTTCTCCCGCACGTTGGAGCCTGCGTTTTCTCCTTCCTCGCCGGAGTCGAGGGTGCTGAAGTTCCACACAATCAGAGTCTGCACCAGCAGCACCGTGAGGGCTGCTATCAGGGCGGACCGCGACCGGCGGGCCAACCTGCGCGCACACGAGCCGCCAACCATCTTCACACCGCGCTGCACGGAGCTGGAGGACGCGTCTGGAGCTCTGCGCAGCTCGACGGGAGGAAAGAGTGGAAGTAGAGGAGGAGGAGGTGGTGGCGAGGGAGGGGGAGGGGATGGAGGAGGAGGGAGGCGAGGAGGAGCGAAGAGAAGGGGAGACAGAGGGCCACCGTGTGGTGGAAGTCGCTGACAGACATGATGCTCCAGGCAGTCTCCTCACTGAGAGAAATTACACTCTAATGTTTAATCTATCCAAGGAGACATTCTGATAATGATCAGACAGGTGTCTGAAAATGTTGAAATGTTGAATATTTTTATTAGAAGGCAGAAAATAGCAGTACTACAGGGCCTTTGGGCTTTCGTGACAGACACTGATGCCAACAGGGGCGTTGGCACTCCGGGCTCAGATATATTGTTGCCTCTGGCAGCTTTTAACTTATTCATACATTTCAGTGAACCTTCTGTTGTACCTCTCTGAGTTTTTTTTTTATGATAGTAGTTTTTTTCTTCTTCTTCTTAACAGAAAAATATTCCTTGCTTTGCAGATGTGTTCCAGCTGTGTCATGGTCATGGGAGTGGTGAATCTGTAATGGAGCTAAGACACGACTTTTACAACCTCTATGTTTTCAGCTTGTATCATAATAATTAAAGTGTGAAAACGGGTTCAAGAGCAAAACAAATAAAATCTGCCTGTCTGCAAATACAGATGCACAAATGGTCCAAAGTAGACAAATAAACGTGATGATGTATGATTTCCAAAAGTCAGAATATAATAGCCAACACTTTTTACACGAGTCTATTTGCCAATGCAACATTTGCAAATTCCTGCCCTCTGGGATATTTCATTTTCAATCCATTATCCTACATAACAGGCTGCTTCATATAATATTATATCATTGGACTTTTTACTTTTGAACCCTTTATCGTCATATTTTCTACTTCTATCAGCTTTTTCTTTCTGCAATGGCTGAACTTCTCCATCTACACGATAAATAATATCTTACCTTATCTTACCTTATCTTATCTTATCTTATCTTAGGAAATTGTGGCCATTGACGCAATATGAATTATGCAGCATAAATTAATAGATGTCCAACATTATCATTATAGAGTCATGACTATACTGTGCAGCTGCTGCTGCTACAGACTGACTTGCTTTGAAGCTGCTTATAATATGTCTGGTTTTAAGTTGTTGGTTAAGTTACCAAGTTGTCAGAAACATTATAATTAGCCACATTTTGGCAAATACTTACTAGTATCCGATATCTGGCAGCCAGATGTCCAAAATGAACTCCTCTGGCTGAGTTAAGGAGATTTGGGGAACTTTGCTCTTGGAGCACGACTGCATACTGTGTTTCAAAATAGAAGGTTGCTAGTTTGAGTCCTGGCTGGGGAGGGGGTTCGAACAATTCCAACAGCAGCCTTCCTGTGTGGAGTTTGTGTTCTCGTCGTGTATTTGTGGGTTCTCTCCAGCTTCCTCCCACCATCCAATGACATGCGGTTAACTGGTTTCTCTAAATTGGCCCGAGGAATGAATGTGAGTGTGAAAGATCGCCAGTCTCTCTGTGTTGGCCCTGCGACAGACCAGCAATCTGTCCAGGGTGTACCCCGCCTCTTGCCTGATAATTGCTGGGATGGCTCCAGCAACCCCCGCGACCCTGAACTGGATGAGCCATGCAGAAAATGAATGTAGAAAAAAAATTGATAGAATTATCATTGTTCAGTCCAGCTAGATTTGTCTGGGTAAATTAAACATGTTAACCGTTATCTGACTAGATTTTCTTGTACCATTGTACGAGTATGAGGTTCTTCATTTAAAGGTGTAGTTACAACTACGATATTAAGATGTGATTTAATTGTGCTGATCCAACAAAACAAAATGTTTTGATCAGAAATCCATTTTAATCATATGTTTACATGGTGTCAAGTTTTGTAAAGATCAAACAGAACAAACTGGATTTGTTGGAATAAAACTTCCCATTGTATATAAAAACAGTAAGGCAGCAATAAAATACTAAGATGACAGGGGGAAAAACAAATTATTAAATTATAGAAAAAAATACATTAAAACATACAGTTTACAGCTTTTGTTTCATTTCGACTTTCTAGTGTTTCATGAAAACATGAAACATAATGCTGCTCGCTGCTGCAACAAAATTCAGAAAAATAACATTTTCTCATTTATAATACCATGAATTATATAAGAGACTGATAAATTGAACTAAAACTGAATAAAATGCTTTATTCTCTACCCTGTTTTCATTTGTGCTACAATCTCTCTGACCTTTCTGAAGGATTACTTCATTTAGGTTTTATCTTTGTTCTTATGGTTTATGTGCTGATCCAATTGTGCTATTCAATGATCTGGTGACAGCTGAACATCTCCTGTGAGTTTTCAGTAGCTTCTCTGTTTTCTTCTTTTCCGCTACAAACAAGATTGTGTAGAATTGCAGATTGAGTTTGCAAGTTTTCTGTATCTGATGTCTCCTCCTTAAAATGGATTTTGTTTCCTTTTTCAATGACGTATCTACAAACAAATCTCTACAATGAGAAAGCAAAAATTGGTTCTTGGAATGTTTTGTTGATTTGTTAGAGGCAAAAACATTGAAATATTCCATTTATATAAGCATTTATACCATTCACTTTTATCTCTTCTTATTTGCTATACTAAAGAAAAATCTTTGGCAAAAATATCAACATATTTCCATCACAAATGTCAGCTTAGAGAGTGCACGGCTGTTTTCAGGTCTTAACTTGGCTTTGTTGAGTTTAAGATCAGACTCTAACACTCCAGAAGTTTCACAAAGTCCACTGAAGAATGACTAATTGTCTCTGCTATGCTTCTTGTAAGATCCTGGAGAGGGTTTAAACTCATTGGTTCCACAGTTTTCTGCCTCCATCTTACCCTTACTTATCTTCTTATATAGAAATTTGTGCCCTCTTAACAGTGTCCAATGACTCAAACTTAAGAAAATACTCAGCTGTCTGTGTAAGGCACAGCTGGACAAGCTGCAGAGGCCCTGCAAGGACCAGATGCAGAATTAGGAAGTCGTAATCAGCTGCAAATGACACCATAGTCAAGGTTTGAAAACATGCAAGTGAAAGTTTCCTGTCTGTCTTTTTACTGAAGTCAACGAAAAAAACTAAGAACCCTTGTTGTTTTGTGAGTGTAAAGAACAGTGTGTGTTTAGCGAGAGAGGATTCCTTTTTCTTTCCCTCACCCTTACTTCCTCATGTTCTCTACCTTCATACCTTTTACACACAGCAGATACTGTATTTTGGCTTGTCATAGTAGGAGAAACACAGATTTTACAATCGTGAAAGAAAAGTGAAAACAAAAGTGAAAACCCTCTGAACTTTAAAGGTACAGTATATAAAAAATCAAAGGTCAATGGCAGAAAAATATGATAGATAATTTAAAACTGTGTTTCTATTGATGTCTAATCGCTGCAGTACAATAACTGTTATGTGTTTATTTTCGTAGAATGAGTCATTTACATCTACTTGTTGGAGGGTCCACATATGGAGGCTGCCATATTTGTTCCACCATTTTTACTATGTTTTACTATGGTGTCCCTGAATGGACAGAACAATGCGAGTGAAGTGAGAAACCTCTGACCTTTAAAACTGCTGTACCAGCTTTGTTTAATGGGAGTTAGAGACTGTTTGGGATAAGTGACGCCTTAAAAGACATAAAAATTAGTTACTCATAATACAGTCAAAGCTACACCTGAGACCACTGGATCCACTCACAGATGAAAACATATTTTTGTCTGGGAGAATTTTGACCACTAATAGCCACCATACATTCACAACAGTGCTTGGAATATGAAGTCATTTGAAAGAAAACATCTTTTCCTGAAAGAGAACATCTTTTTTCAAATACCCATGTTTACCACTAGATGTCAGTAATTCTTACATACGGTACCTTTAAAACAGGGGTGGGCGCTCCAGGTCCTCGAGGGCCAGGATCCTGCAGATATTAGGAGTTTCCCTTTGTGACACACCTTGTGACTTGTTCAGGGCTAGACATCAAGCTCTGCACAATTACCTGTTGATTGGAATCAGGTGTGCTGCAGGAGGGAAATTCCTAATACCTGCAGGATGCCGGCCCTCGAGGACCTAGAGTGCCCACCCCTGCTTTAAAATGTCATCTTGCTTGTTTCGGTGCCAGAGCAGGAGGAACAATGTTAGTGGCAGAAAATTAAAGATATGCTATTTTTAGGATACAAACTGACATTGGTGATAAAAAAAATGAAGACAATTATGGTTGAAAGCAATAAGACAAAACTGAAGCACAACAGACACTGAACAGAGGCGATCATCAATAATGCGCACGTTTGCAGTCTAAATAGTACTGCTGCTGTATGACTGCAACAAGAGCCTAGTCTGCAATATAAAATTGTAAACGGCAAATATTTTATGCTTTTCCCTAAAAGCAATACTATGAAGCATCATATCAACACAAGAGGACGAGTGTAACAGCTACTGCATTGCAAGTATTTCCCAGCCACGCAGGTGCAGTTTGCTGTTGTCCAGACAACGGTGTTGTCCAGATTTACAATGACACATGTGTCGTACATGTCATTTGTTTTGCTTTGACCTGGCTCGGCAAAACTTCAAATTGCAGCACACAAAGATCCGGATGTAGATTGATGTATTTTACAATTAGAAAACGACAATTTCTGACAGTTGTAAGCATCCAGCAATTTGCCGTTCACACATGGTGTCTGGATTAGATGTCTGGCCACTCCACTTCCAGCAGCCCAAAAGATCTTCATGCCTCTGCTGTAAGGTGTTTGGATCAGCCAACTTGCTTCTATTTGCTAGCGTTACTAAAATAGCTGTCCCGGTCCGGTGAGTGTCTGGACGTATTCCTACAGTTTAGAGACTGAAATAGTTCTTTGAGAACTGTCCATTTACAAAAATACCACCAAAACTTGCTAGCTGCTGCTTGTCAACATAGTGTCTAGAGCTGCTTCCAGGGTAAGCCTGGCCCACGGAAAGAACGTCACCGTATTTGTAAACTTTGAAACGGTCTATATTCTGCAAAGCATCTTTTCAGAAGCAGACCAGTTGTATTTGGTTTGCTAACTCGATTGGTCAGGTGAGGGTAAAGGAAACAGCCACTACATCTTCATTTACTTTCTTTGGAAAAAAAGCTACTTTGTCGCTGTGGCAGTGACCCGTGCTGTTCCCCAAGATCATTTAGGAATGTAGTTTTGACATTTTTACAAAGTAGCATATGTGCTTCATTTGATTATAACTCAAATCATAACACACCACAAACTATAATTGTACTTCAATGACTATATCTGAGCCTTGTAAATGAACTCAATTAACCCTGTAAAATCCTTTCATTTTAGCCTTAAATTGGTTTTTATGGATAAAGGACTTGTACCATCTATTTTAGTGGGCTACTGTTACTGGAGCCTGACTGATGTAACAAAGCTGTTTTTGTTGCAGAATCATCTGCCACTGGAGAACCGTATGGCTTCAAAGATAAATTCCATTTGTGACTGGTGCAAAATAAGTATTTACTGAATCTACACTTGTATGGGATACATCACTCACATCTCAAGAATCTGAGCTTTCCAGTGGTGTATAACGTGTTACTACTCGGAAAAGGAGACCGAGTAAAATACCTTTTTTTGCGTCCACTCTATTTTCAGGTGGAATGACAGGAAAGCCCCGTCAGACTAGTTTTTGTACATTTTTGTATTGGCAATGTTCAGTGTGGACTTGATACACTACAAGGGTTTCTAGATATGTTTAAAATGAAAGATGGCTTTTAAAATCCAACACGTTTCAGCCCATTGGCCTTCATCAGGGAGCCAAACTGATTTATCAGGTTCAAAGTGTCATATTATCATATGAGGATGCATTGTTCATGACTTAATTTTTCTAAAATGTTTTATATGAAAGCTTTCTCACTTGTTTGAAATTGAGTGTCCATGTTTGAAGCCTGGTGGAGTTTTGTTCCTGTGGGAGGAGTTTGTTTCTAGGGGTGGAGTTCAATGGAAAGTTCCATCATATGTGGTGAATTCCTATTGGTGAATTACACAACATAGACACTTTGAACCTGATAAATCAGTTTGGCTCCCTGATGAAGGCCAGTGGGCTGAAACATGTTGCATTTTAAGGTCTGTGACAATGACAGCAGCTGTTGAGAAGATCCTCTCTCAAGTACCTCAGTGTCCGTAGCATTTAGCTGCCCACTCTGCTGAAAAAACAATGAATCACATTAGAAAAGAAGAGCTTCATAATTTCATATAATGCACTGTGGGATTGTATGATTAAAAAAAATGTTTTCATAAAATGTGATAGTGATTAAAATAATAAAATAATTACAGAGACAACAGAAACAACAAAAATATTCTCATTCATACATTAGTACTTACAGGCAGTTGCCAATTCCTCAGTGAGAGTGGTGAGATGGGTTAAGGTTTCCTCGCGCTCATCATCATCTCACAGAAAGGGTAGGGCCTTGAAGCGTGGGTCCACAGCTGAGGCAATAGAAAGTTCATCCTTCAGGCTCAAGTCCGCCTTTGTAAGTGTGACCTTTTTCTTGTTTTCGTACTTCAGGGGCAAGAAGTGCAGCAGGGACAGCTGGTTGCTGCTCCAAAAATCTTTCCAGCATGTCTAAAGTGCTGTTCCATCGCGTTGGTAAATCAGCCACCAGTTTCTGCTGCAGGAGTTCCAACAACTTCTGCTTCTTTTTGATTGCATAACAAGCTGAGGTGCTTCGATGAAAAAAAGTGGGGATGTGCCTCATTCTGCTGAGACGCTCTGTAACTGCAGAGGTTTTAAGTGCAGCCTGTGAAGCCAAGCTGAACACGTGGGCAAAGCAGCCAACATGCAATGACTGAAGGAGACGGACCGCAAGTAGCATGTTGACGGCATTATCAGTGACAATTGCTGGTACTTTCTCTGTTAAACCTCATTCATTTATTGCTTCTCTCAACAACTTATATGCTTCCCCTGTGGCTTCCATGCAGGACTCTGGTCTGCAGAACATTTGACACCAATTCCCACTAGTTAGAAATGGGCTGTATGCATGACTCCACTACTTCTTGAACTTAAGGCAGCTCCTTTGCTTCCTGTCTTTCATTACTGGACGAACTGATTAGTCCAGGTGTCTGGCCAGTTACTGAGATCAGACACACCTGGACTAATCAGTTCATCCAGCAATGAAGGACAGGAAGCAAAGGAGCTACCTGAAGTTCAGGAAGTGGTGGAGTCATGCATACAGCCCATTGAATAAGATGTGATAGTTACATATGGGTCCGTTGCTCTAGAAATACAACCATCACATGTAAGAGCCACTCTTTCTGCAGACTTCAATGACTCCAAAACTGCTTCCTTCACTTCTGTGTACAGCTTCGTGATGGTGACTTCTGTCATGTGTTTTCATGTTGGCATTCCATATCGTGGAGGCTCTGTAACATATTCATAAATTCCCAAACGATTGTGTGACCAAGTAAACGTTGATTGTGTTGTGAAAGTTGTGAGTTTGCCTTCTTACAGTGCATGCTCTGACTTGATGAGAATGTGCAGCGAGTGATGTTTCCTCTCTTTGGAAGATGACTGTAAACAAACAAATTCACTGGACAGCAGCAGAAAGTTTGTTTTTAATTCAAGCTCTGTCTCTACGCCTTTCCCTCTTGGTTGTTTGCAGTAGGAGCATGTGGGTATCAAGCTGCTGCTTGCAACTATTACAAAAACCACAACTGTGAAGATCAGTTTGAAGACCTCCGTCTTTGATAAATCGTGTGATGTAAACACCTTTCTGCATTTGTCAGACAGGACTATTCTATTCAAATGTTAGTGCATGTAGCTACACATCAGTACGAAATAGATTAGTTCACATGGAAACAGCTGCCCTGGAGTCTTAAACCGGGATGATTTCAATCTGAAAGGGGGAAAAGTCTCCATGTAAACATGGCTATTGTTTTAAGGATGTTTATTTAACCATGGCAAAAACAGCAAAACCTTCAAGGCTTGTGGGCTGCAAGGTGGAGTCACCAGGGATCAGCTCAGTTTCAACACAACCTCCTAATATTTTTACTGGTTTGTGGTTGGTCAGTTCTTGGACAGCAAAGCCACAGAAATGCAGCCAAGATCTGACATGGGACCCGGATACATCTGGATCTTCAGTTGATTCATCTAATGTGAACTGAAGCTTTATCACAAATGGTGTCCTAGTGCACAAGTTGGCTGTTAATAAGCCTTTCTTAAAGGAGTACATCGCAAGTTCCAGGTTTTTTCCAGAAGTTTGCACCCTCTGGGGACAAGTGGAAGTGACGCTAATGTCGTGCACACGCATGAGCTGCTTTGACTGCATTGGTCTGTAATTTTAACCTACATTATGTTCAGTCTGAGCCCAGAGATAGAAACATGATGTCTACTTAGGGCTGGGCGATATATCGATATGAAAAATATATCGATATATTCACAAATGAGATATGGAATTGGACCATATCGCCCATATCGAGATATGGAGTTCAATGTGTGTTTGTTTCGTCTTTGTATATAAATGCTAATCTTACTAGGGTTTGCTACATTTAATTCTGCGTAATGTTCCTTACTTTCATGTGCGAGTATTATTACATACAGTATTTTACAGTATTTCTGTTTACATTTTATCATTCTTTAAACAGCTGATCATCATTTCATCCGGTCGGTTTAAATTAAACTACTTATAATGTCATATTTGGCTCTGACTGTAACAAAATATTTGCTCTCACTTTGCGATAAAAATATCGGGATATATATCGTATATCGATATTCACCCTACATATATCGAGATATGACTTTTGGTCCATATCGCCCAGCCCTATGTCTACTGTTATAAATATGCAAGTTGTTTACGGTCTGATCCTTGAGTAAACTGACGGACTGTATGCTAACGGTAACAACAGGCTAACACTGGCTTGTAGTTCAAATATCTAAATTCACAGGCTGAGACCACTTTTACCTTATAAAATTACCACATCAACTAAATTTAACGAGTTGACAAGAGTGTATCTCTTCCCTGGGAACAGTCATATGGCTGTCATATTGCCACATTTACATACTAAAAACTTAGCATTGCAATATTATGTATCCTTATTTCCGTCACACATCACATTTACCTCGTTAGTAAGAAGAAAGCCAACTGTGGGTCCCATTTTATTCCCAGACGGGATCGGAGCTTTCTCCAATTAAAAAAAAAGAAAGAAGAAAAGCTGCTCTGCGTTTACTCCTGTCTTACTCTGGTGCCGGTGTTGTGCCGAAAAAAGCCCCCCTGCCGTGGGGACCGGTCAGACTCCAGTATGGTTCTCTTCGTCTCACAAGACAAAACTTACTGGAGTCTGAGTTGGGGTTTGAGAGGCACCTGCTCTCCATCTTTTAGCGGCAGTTAGTGCTGTCACAACATGCTCGGACCTGCGGTGCACAACACCGGTGCAGGTGCAGCCAGTTGAACGAGAACGCGCAGCTCGTCTCCCCCACAATGCCCTTGAGGCTTCGTACCCGAATGTCTCACACTGAGCATTCAGAAAGAGTATTAAGAGACCACCGCAGTGGAGAAAGATCAGGAAATTGTAAGAGCATGTGGAGGAAAGAAAAGAATAGTATTTAACATTTAAACGTGCGCAATTCACCTTTGAAGAAGGGAAACAGGGTGAAAAGGCTGAGGTATGCCACTCGACACAAGAACTGGACTATTAGTGGCAACGGATCTGATGATAGATCCCCCCAGAGCCCAGACCTCCACAGGTGTGATGGCGGGATGGATCCACTCAGTCAGTGGTAGTATGGGATAGGGATGGGCGATGCGATACTGGTAGTTTATTGCACTTTTTCAGCGATACCGATATCGATATCAATGCCAATACCAATACTGATACCGATACTTTTTGTCCTTTAAAAGAAAATCACATGATTGTACATTTTGCTTTAATACCTTGATTGCAAGGGCAATATCAGATAGAAGTAAAACCTGAGAACAGAAGTAGAAACACTTTTAAAACAATAATAAATTATAGTGATGATAAAATCAAACAAAAATAGATTTAAAAAGTCTTTCAATTATCAAATAACATAATATACTAACTAAAGTAATCAAATTTATTAAGTGGAAAACGTTTAAATAGAAAATGTAATAGTAATATTACAAATTTACCAAAACATAATGTACAATAACCTGCATTAAACCACTGAAAGACAACAAAACACCATCATCATCATCACTAACAGTTGCAGCATCATCATGACATCTGATAGGCTACCACCATCATGTGATACAGAAGCTAGAATCTGATAGGCTACCACCATTATGTGATGCAGAAGCTAGAATCTGGCTGCTTTCATCATTTCATTGCCTAAAACTCTCAGAAGTAGAAACAAATAGCATGTTTTGTATCTGTACATTGGTATTGCAATACTCAAAAAAGTATAGATTCTGATATTTTGTCTGGCTGGTATCGAAGTATCGACTCCAAGGTGTCAATATGCCCACCCCTAGTGTGGGATCATTTTGACAGAGAACAAAACAAATGGCAGAAATATCTAAAGAACATTGGAAAGTCTTCCAAAAAGCCTTAGGAACTGGTCCTGAAGATAACTTGATTAAAGACATGACAAGAAAGCTTGTCTACAAGAGTACCTAACTGCAGTTACAATGACCGTCACGGGTGCCGCCATATATCCAATCCATACAGGAAGTCTCAATCGGAAGTTAGATATTCTTAGCAGTGTTTAACTATCTGCAGCTTTCAAACAGATGCGTATGGTGTAGTTGGGCGGTTAGGGTTAGGGGATGGGTTAGGGTTAGGGTTAGATTTTAGTAAGTTACATGAAGAAAAAACTCTCAATTGGGACTTACGGTGTGGATTGGATATATGGCGACGTATCGTGACTGCACTTGGGTGTCTCTCCTTGTCCAAGAGGATTCAGACTGTGTTCAAGGTGATTTTACTAAAAATTGACTTTCAAACTTGCCAAAATTGCACAAACTTTGTTTTTGCCTTATATACTGTATTTTCATTTATGTTACATGTCTTAATAACTGCACCTAGTTTCCCTTGCAATTTATAGAGAACTGAGGAGCAGCCCAATATTTAGCACAGCACTGTATGTCGTGCCAGCTTAGGCCTGCGTCATCCCTCAGCCAGTGGCAGGGAGAACCGGGCAGCAACCCCCATGAGCTGTTTGCATATGAACACTGTTATTCATGCAGTTGCAGTTCATTTCACAGATGGAGGCTTTGCAATGCATAAGAGAGAAAAAAAAATCTGTTGGTCGCAACTGAAAATCTGAAGCTCAATAAATGAAATTCATGACAGCCATACTGGCCATTATAATTAAGGCCAAGTCAAAGAAATTCAGTCCTCTACACCCCCAGTTTGTCACATGTTCAACACATTATCTATAGGGGCCACTCTTCTGTTATATTTACATATATCCCAGATGGGCTGTTGTTTCAAGATACAGTAATCATCATCATTCACTTGGTGTGTGACTGGCGCAGCATGCTTTTCATTCTGTTTAATGTTCAAACCCTTTGGTTATCTAAAACCTATGCTAATGAATGAGGATACTCTAAACACTGCTATAACATTTACAGCAGCATATTGACATATTTTTGTTCCAAAGTGAGTATATATGAAACTGCAGACAAGGAAAGAAGCTATAGCCTTCTGACAAATTGATAGCTGGTTATGATAGATGACGGCCAAGATAACATAATTGAAGAAGGTAAAATTGCAAGTTGCAACTACAATTACCAGCCAATGTTTTGCTTATATCACCACAAGTATTTGGAAGTAAATTACATATTGTAGTGGCTATTGAAACACAGACATAGGAATTATTATTATTATAAGCTCAACACTGCGGTTTTCATCTTCGGGACTGAAATGAATGACACACAAACAAAGCTTGTGTCCCAAACAACAGTTCGATAGCAGACAAAGAAAAATATTTCTGTCAGACTACAGGCTGTTGACCTTGCGGCTCTTAAATCAGTAAGGTAATTAAACATTCCTGACATTGTTAGAGTTACATCTGTGCTTTTTATAGCTGTTTAATTGCAGCTTTACTGTTTGTCTTGTCAGAACAGGAGACAATCAAATATGTCTATATGAAGTTAAAAGGAAAATGATGGTATTTTTGCATCTGGGCTCTATCTATCTATTGTTTAGAGTCTGAAAGATTAATAAGCACCCAAATGATTTTGACTGGGCCATTTCGGAGTGTGAATAATGTAACCAGCCATCAGCATACTGCTGCATTATAATCCAAAGAGGAAGTGTCTGAAGAGAAGTGCTTGACTTTGCCACTGATTCGGGCTCAAATTATACACAGTATCTGGCATAAATAGCATTCCTTCAGATAAAAATATGTGTTTGCCACATATCAGACATCTCATATCAAGAAGAGGGTTTACTCTGAAATCTCATGACAGCATGTCATCTAAATGAGATCTGGGAAAGAGTGGACTAATGAGACGGAGATGCACCTTGCAAGAAAATGATGCATGCGTATGCTGACTGTATGCGCTGTGTCTGGAATCACTCATTCTCTACAGCATCATAATGAAAGAATGCTTTTGAAGGGACAGCTTGGATCATGCAGACATAGCATGAAAAATGTCAACTTCTCCACTGTCAACATGGATCAATAATGGGATACATTTTTGTGATGTGTCAAGATATTTAAGTCCTTTCTCAGCTAAATAAATACAAAATTTCTCTTGTACTTTATTTCTATAATACTACATTTTTTTGTTGTTGTCTTTGTATTAATCATATTCCATTAACTAGGCTGCTTTCTCCTTAATGAAGTACAGTAGATTAGTGCATACAATACACAATAAAATGAAATATGCCCAAGAACTGCAAAATTACAAGAAAGAAAGAAAGAAAGAAAGAAAGAAAGAAAGAAAGAAAGAAAGAAAGAAAGAAAGAAAGAAATGGATCTAAAAGTTAAATAAAATTGTCATTATTGACTGGTTTTATTGGATAGAGAATCCTTGTATTTATTCAGTCAGTCAGTCAGTCAGTCATTTTCTGTACCGCTTATCCAGTTCAGGGTCGCTGGGGTTGCTGGAGCCTATCCCAGCTATTATCAGGCGAAAGGCGGGGTACACCCTGGACAGGTCACCAGTCTGTCGCAGTATTTATTCAGTAATATAATAAGTATACAAATAACCAATAAAACATTTTATTTAAAATATACTTCATCAATCCCAGTTAAAGAATTTGTCCTGTGCCTTTAACCCATAGTTATCACTAGGAACAGTGGGCTGTCTGGCATTCTGGAGCCCCTGGAGCAGTTAAAGCAGGTACACACTACAGGATTCCTGAGACTTTCACAGATGTAGAAAGTTTGAATTCTGTTGTTTGCAAACAGAAACACTGGAGGGACTTCGGACTTTAAAGTAGCTGTTCCCGATGGTGTCATGAAATCTTGTTCCAATGAAAAAATGTAAATGGCACTTTTTACACACCTAAAGTTGAAAACAGGTAAAAAATGGAGAGCGGGCCCAACAAACAAACAAAAAAGCAAGTTGACAAACATGATAAAGCTCCTGAACTAAAATATTGTTGAGCAACACTTTGAGACAATCATTGCAATCAAGTTTTTTTCTGTAACATCCAATCAGACAACTGCACCTGTTGACAGGGATTTTTGCCCACAGTTCATGAGCAACATTCTATGACTTGTCTGGAACAGTTTTGTTTGTTTGTTTTAAAAATAATTTTTTTACACAACGAGACTTACAGTATCGACCTTAAAGGTACAGTATGTAAAAAAAAATCAAAGGTTAATTGCAGAAAAACGTGATATATAATTCAAAAATGTGTTTCTGTTGATGTGTAATTGCTGCACTAGAATAGTTGTTATATGTTTATATGTTCATTTACCGTAGATATACAGTAAATGAGTTATTTACTGTATATCTACTTGCTGGGTGGTGCGTATATGAAGACTGCCATATTTGTCCCAACATTTTTATTACGGTGTCCCTGAATGGACAAAACAATGCAAGTAAAGTGAGAACCCTCTGAACTTTAAAACTGCTGTACCAGCTTTGTTTAATGGAAGTTAAAGCACTGTTTGTGATAAGTAATGCCTTAAAAGACAATTTAAAAAAAAGATAGTAACTCATAGTACAGTCATAGTTACACCTGAGACCACTGGATCCACTCATGAAAACATCTTCATGTCTGGGAGAATTTTGGCCTCTAACGGCCACCGTACATTGGAATATGAAGTCATGTGAAAGAAAACATCTTTTCTTTCATTTTACCCATCTCTGTACTGGGAGTATCAGAGAGCACTGGGCTGCTACTTAAAGCACCCAGGGAGCAGTTGGTGGGGTTAAGGACCTTGCTCAGGGGTCCACGGTGGTTCACCTAGGAGTCATGTCGGGGACTCGAACACAGGTCCTCTGCGCCAAGGCCCACGCTGCTACCACTAGGCTACCCACTCCCCAAAACCACTATATGTTAAAGGAGAAAAGACTCCGCATTAAAAATGGTGGAATAAATATGGCAGCCTCCATGTAGCTACTGTGCACCCTCAGCAAGTAGATGTAAATGTCCCCATTCTAAGAAAATACACACATAAGTTTTTCTAGTGAAGCGATTCCATATCAATAGAAACACAGTTTTGGATTACATATCACATTTTTCTGACATTGACCTTTGATTTTTTACACTGTACCACTGTATTTCTGTACCTAGAAATACGCGTTTCTGACTCGTTTCGATGGCACACCAACATTCCTAATGCGCTTTTTCAAACCGTCACTGCCCAGAGGCGTCCCGAGGCTCAGAAACTTCACTTTGTAAGTTTTGTATCCAGGATGGGGCCGTGATGTTGCAGCCGATTACTGGTTGCGTACCGTGTCACTTACTAGTAAATGGATATGAACCAGATATGAACACAGTGGATGTTTTAAATACGCATAATGTTGGATTTGAAGAAGCAAAGAAACGTAAGGAAAGATTACCGGAGAAAGAGAGAAAAAGAAAGAGAGGAAGGGACAGAAAAAGAGTCAAGATAAGACTGTCTTTTACTGGCTGGATTGAGCTAACAATACAGGTAGGAAGCAAGATGGATGCTAGTTTAGCCGCCCGTAGGGGGCGTGTCACTGGGAAAACTGCTGAAAGTTCCACTGTGGGCCTTTAAACCACAATTCAAAACCAATATTTTATTTTACTAAATCATAATTTAGTAAATCTTTATGTATTATTACTTTTGTCAAGTTTTTTGTTTAAATTACGATTGTGAATTTAGCCTTCTCTTTTATGGGAACTCTCAAGCACAACTGTACATGATGTTAGAATTAAACATTCATATTGAAGAGTCTGTTATATCTCAGTGCAAAGTATTATCATCCAGAAGGCCTCAAAAGTAGGAGTGGACAAAAATATTGATTAATTAATACATCGCAATACTTCCTTGTGCAATTCAGTATTGAGTTGGCAAATCATCTGCGTCGATTTATCTCCTGATGTGGGGGGGCACGGATGAGGGCCATGTCAGATCACGCAACACCAAAATAGGAACTATTTTTTATTTTCAAATGTTTTAATTCCCCAAAATATGAGGTTACATACAGCATACATTCACATGGGCATGAAAATAAATATTTTAAAGGAGGGGTAACGTGCAAAACTGACTTTTTTAAATTTACCTTTTTATTACGTTATCATGTCGTTCCCTCCCCATAAAACATCCACCAGGGGTTACTTTGATTCATTCACACGTATTCGAGAAATCCCTGAATCTCCTGTGGAAACCAGCAGCCAAAACGGCTGCTACCACAGAGCACCTCCAATACCACAAAGCTCCTCCCCCTCCCTTGCCAAGCTCTTCCCCACCAGAGCATGAGAGTGTTGTAATGAGTGGGGAGGGCGTGTCAGAAACAGCAGGAGGCATCTTAAAGGGACAGAGGTGAATTTTTAAGGCATCAGATACAGACATGGAGTGAAATCACATTTCTTTTAGCTTGTTTTTCGTGTATACTGTATTTTCAGAACTACTAAGGGTAAAACTAAGAGGTAAGAGAATTACGTGCCTGAGAATGAAATGAAACCCCATTTTTAAAAATTAACAGCAGAGTTTCTATTACTGAATCGATATCGAAGCATTTAAATCACTGTTGAATCAAATTGATATCGAATCAAATCGCAACCCAAAGAATCGCAATTGAATCGAAGGTTTGAGGTTCATAACAATATCCAACCCTACTAAAAAGTGATTAAATTACTGATGTTTCTGTAGACAAACAAAGCTGACTCGACCGAAATACAGCTGCAGACCACAGAGCGACAGATACATTTCAAGATGTTTTATGTGCTCACAAACACCCCAGAGATATTTGAGATACATTTGAGCATCTTATCTATGTTGAAACTCACTTCATCGAACAGCAAGAGACAAACGAGGACAGACTGAAAACCACAGACATGTAGTAGAATGAGGGAGAGAGTACATTGTACCATAAATATACTAAATGAAAGGAGAGCAAGATGAAGAATGGTCAAATAAAGACATTTTGATAAAAGAGGAAATTAAGGATGAAGTCAAAAGATGGAAGAAAGAATTGAAAACATAAAACATGGAAAGTTTGCCTCTAGGTCTGCTAACTGAGGAGGGAGTGAAAGACAGATAGATGAGGAAGACAGAAACAGTGTTGTTTTCGTTAACAATGACGATGACGAAATCATTTCGTTGACGCCCCTTTTTTTCATGACGATGACGACACGATGACGAGCTAAACATGTCCCTTCGATGACTAAAATATGACGGGACGTGTGTAAATTTTCATTGACGAGACGAGACTGGACGAAAATGTGAATCTCTGGTCTGTCAGACGTTCATAATGCAGGAAATGTCGCCTATTCTGCATTTATCTGTCTGTCAAAAGTTAAAAAGTAGTTGTATCCTTACTCGCATCCGCCCGAACCGAGACCTGCAAACCGCGGCTCTTCCTGTCAAACATGACCCGCATGTCGCACATTAATATCTTAAATTCACAGCAGTCTCTGTCATTTTGCCACGTAGGGGCTTCATCTATGTGATTCAGAGATTCCAGCATAAAAGATCATCATTCCTGGTTGTAACAGTGTTCGCTGTTCCCATTACCAGCAGCGCCTCTGTCTCTGCCTGATCTGGAAACGATCCCAATGTTTGATGTTTAAAACGCGTCTTTTTCAACGAAAAAGAAACATATTCTCACCGCCACCCGCCCGAACTACATAAATATCCGCCCACACCTTAACCATGATATTAATCTTTGTAATTTCTATCTGCTAAACAGCGTTTTTGCGGGTTACCGTCGGGTATCTGAACAGCTGAGGGACTCTGGTGAACACCTGCGGTCAGACACGCAGCTGCTTGGCTGCGCTGTTCAAACGGTGGGAAGTTCGTCTCTTTTCAGAGAGCCGGGCTTTTTGATTCGGTTCCCAAAGAGTCGGCTCTTTTGAGTCGGTTCCTAAAGAGTCGACTCTTTTGAGTCGGTTCTTAAAGAGCCGGCTGTTTCGACTCCCAAATGGTTTGTAATTTAAGATATTTGCAGCCCTATATTTTACCTTAATTTTGCAATAAATTGATGGTTTGTGTGTCAAAAACGTTTTTGCATTCAGTTTTTTTTATGAGAAGCTTTAAAATTTATTCTATCTTCAAACTTTTTTATTTGACAGGGACAGTACATATTAATGAACATATAGCAACATGTTGAATTGTCATTAGTAAGCTAATTAGCATCAGCAGTCCCTTGGCAGGTAAAGAAAAGATACACAATATAATAAAACAACAAAATTAAACTTTCAGGTGCCACATGATTATAATACAAGACAACGCAACTCACTCCCCTCACCATTAACTGCTGTCTTCACTTGCAATGGAACATAGTCTTTCTTTCTGTTTTCATATACAAACCTATATGCTCAAATGTAACCGGCAGCATGGTCTCCTTAGTGGCCAGTTATTCTATTTTTTTTTTTTTTAAATACAGCCTACCTGACAAAAACTAGACTAAAACGTTTTTAATTTCGTCGACTAAAACTAGACTAAAACGTTTTTAATTTCGTCGACTAAAACTAGACTAAAATTATCAGATACAGAAATGACTAAAATATGACCAAAACTAATAAGCATTTTCGTCAGAAAGACTAAGACTAAGACTAAAACTCAGATAGCTGCCAAAAACAACACTGGACAGAAAGCAGAAAACAGAAGCATTTATAAGCTGAACAGAGACAGATTAAAGACAGAAAAAATGAAAAAATAAAGTAAGATGGAGAACAGTACACACTCCTCTGGCAGCAGAGCCATGTATTTTCTCTCTCATTAGCTGCAGATCTGTTGCTTTGGGGACCGAGTGGGCTGACTGTCGCCACGACAGTGGTTACCATTCCCTTCGGCACCAAATGCTGATTTTAATTAGAGTCGACCTCTATGTCACTCCAACAGATGCACACACATCGACTGGCCAAAGTAACTTGCCTGGAAAGAGTCCAGCAAGTATGCAGCCAGTCCTCCCAAATACTCCACCTGTGTTTTCTGAGGTAAGGCAGCAGAGACGCAGATGAGCAGCCAGCTGGTGGAGTGTGTCTGGGACAGGAGGAACCCGGGTGGGCGCTGCACTGCAAGTCTGCTGAAGCCTTCAGCGTCCTGCTGTAGGACACTCTCATGCACACAGTGTTTTATGTAATCAGGCAGCATGCTGACTGAAGTGCAGTAGAACATAAAGAACACAGCAGCAGACAGGTGTCTTTGACAGCGATGCCCCCAGGGATCAGCAGGAGGCTTTTTTTTCTCCCACTGTGATACAACAAGAGGCTAAAGTGGCAGACATGGTTCATACATGGTTGAAAAGACAGGAACTGGGAACTGTGTACATTTGCAAAGATCTGCTTGTGTTGTACAGTTTAAAGTGTTTTTTACATATTATGTGTAAGCACAAGTCAGGAGAACTGCCTATGCCACCATGAGAGCTTTTGGTCTTCATGCAGGGAGGCCGGGAAAGGTGTAACACCGTAATACAAAATTAAAATTCAGCAAGAATATCACAGATCATGGTGGTGAAATAACATCTAACTTGTATGTTGTATATGGTGAAAAAAAATCTAGTCATATCCTTTGTCACAACCAATTCCAGGACCGGGACGGGTTGTAACTAGGGATGTGACCTAATTTGAAAAATTGATCTGATTAATTAAAGGCTTGAAAATAAAAAATCTTGATTAACCACACTTTATTTGCTTAAATATTTGCCCCAAAAAGTTTGTCCTGCTTCTTTTTTGTTATACTGGTAAGATCCCTGGGGGGGAAATTAGGGCTCTGCAATTAACCCATTTCTGTACAGTAGTACCAGAGAGCTACTTACAGTGCCTGGGGAGCAGTCGGTGGGGTTAAGGACCTTGCTCAGGGGTCCACAGTGGTTCACCTGGAGGTTGTGTCAGGGACTCGAGCCCAGGTCCTCCGCGTCAAAGCCCACGACGGTACCACTGGGCTACCCACTCCCCTTTTCATGCATGCAGTAATTTTCCAATCGGGTTTGGATTCCCAAAGCTCTCATTTCAACCTGTTCTCATGACTTCAAAGGGCCTGGGAGCTTGTAGCTCTTTGTCCAGTCAGGGTTATTGCTCAGGAGGCACGGCAGCAAGGGTAAGAGGTGGGTGGGTGTGTGAGAGCAAGCAAATGAGTGTGAAAGGGGAAATTGATAAGGTGTTGGAGGGATGAGGTGTGTGTTTGTGTTGGGGGCCCAGCAGGGTCATAGTTGCTGGTCTTGGTCCGCCGGGGCCTGCACCCGGAGACCGTGGGGGACTTTAGGTTGGGGCCACCCTCTGAGGGGATGCATGTCCGTCCCTTTGGGGGGGTTGGATGGGGTCCAGGCCTCTGGGTGGCTGCTTGTGGCCAGGGTCTCGGGCCGTGCGGGTTTCCTCGTCCTTGCAGAGATGAGGTTGCATCTGCACGACTGCATCTCCATAGAGCACCCTTTATTCTGCATGATGACTCTGTGATGCTGCTTCCCATTGCTCTGACTAGGTTTTACCTCTTTTCTGCATAGCTGTGTGTGTATATATGATCTTATGACACTCCAGAAGCTTTCTTTATTTAAGTTGTTTTCAGCAAGGGTGCCACCTGCAGGTCCTCCTGTAGGAGATTGCTAGTTTTACCAGTTTTTTGCCATCACCCTAAAGAACATGCCTGACTGACTGACTTATTATTGTTATGTTATTATTTCATATCAATGTTAAATTGTTAAAACAAAAAAACAAACAAAAAAAAAAAGAAAAAAAAACGAAAAGAGTGAGCTTTTTACAATGTTGAATTTCCCCTCTGGGATAAATAAAGTATTTTTCATTTCATTTCATTTTTTTTTCCAGCAAAGACCATGGAATGCTGTTTATGGACTTCTGTACAGAAGCATCAGTTGACTGTGTAAGTGAATCCATTTTTATCTCAATCTTTTCTTCACTCTTTTCTCTCTGTTTCACCCCTTTTAAGTTCTTCTCTTGACTTTCATTTCCCTCTTGTCAAGCCCTGCAATACCATGTAACCCTGCTATAAACAAATACTTAAAGAAATAAACGCTGTCTCCTCACCTCTCCCCCCCTTCCGCCCCCCCTACTCCCCCTCCTCTTCCTTCTCTCTCTCCTCTCCCCCCCCATAAAAATTTTTTTTTCTCTTCTCTTCTTTCTTCCCCTCTCCTTTTTCCTCTCTTTTTTCCTCCGTTTTTTTCTTCTTTTTTTTTCTACTTTTACTTATTCCACATTTAAAAACGTCCCGACGTTATTTCCTTTTTTTCTTTTTTTTTTTATGAGTGACGCGATGCTACACACTATTTTTTCCTATAATTCCCCTCTCCCCCCCCATGGGGAAATTTTTATATTCCTCTTTTTCTATCCCCCGGCAGGCCCTCGCACCTCAAACACCAAAAAAACACTTTATGTATTTTGGTGTGATAAAACAAAAAATCCAAAAAACAAATTTTTTAAGGTCTAAAAGTTACGTTTTTTTTCTTTAAAAAAATAAAATTAATGAACTCAGAAAATCAAGAGGAGCCTTATGTCATAAAGCTCCCCTTGGCAAAGTAAATGTGTTCAACACAATAAAGCAGCCAGATCATCATTCTGCTTGCTATGATGCTGGACAGGACAAGATAAAAAAAAAAAAAGCACCATGATTGTAGTTCTTCAGAAAGGCTAACCAATAGGTAAAAGACTTAGTTTAAATAAAAGTTCAAAACTTTCATATCTCAAAATTGGCAGTTTTTTCAGTAGGTACCAGTTTCTAGACTTTACCATGAAATCGAGATTGAAAAGGAAGTAAATAAACACTGAAATCACGTGACAGTGTACAGTGGCCTAAAAAAAATGCGAAGAACTTGGAGAAAAGATTTTGCCTTCTTTTAGAACAGTAATTGTAAATAAGACAGCTCACACTAAAAGACGTGATTCTTTACAGGGACATTGTGTAAGTTCTCCTGTTATCTGTTCACAAAAATTAATTTTTTTCATTCAAAAGAGTTTTTCCATTAATCAGTAATCACTCCCATCAACAAACTGAAGTGCTCCCGTAAGCTCTGAATTTCGTATCATTCATGGAACTGGCAGGCTCGGTGGTGGCTGCCATATCTTGTTGCCATGTTTTTACGTTCAGTAGAAGCGTGACAGTAGGAAACCACGGAAACTCACGGAGACACCGGAGTTGTCAGCTCAGGTCGAGGCAATGCCTTTAATAAGTCACCACGGTGCAGTGAGGAGGAACCGAGTGTTACACTGATGCCGCGTTCATGTGCAGTCAGGCAGACAGCCATTGGTAACAAACCAGATGTCATTTTAATCATGGAAGCCGAGAGAAAGACACTAAAATATGGGTCAGGGAAAACAATACGACATCGCCATGACAACATATCAGAGATGGGGAATGAAGTCACTATAATTAACAGACCACTTCTTCACGTAGAGGCTTGTTTATGCCTTTACATGCAGCAACTGTCGTCTGTCTGCTGTCTGCCCGCTTTCACGTGAATGCAGCATGAAAAGTATTATGAACTTGAAAGCAGGGATACAGCCCCCCCCCCCCCCCCCCCCCCCCCCAAAAAAAAAATAGAAATATAAAAATAAAAAAGCACTAGCTATCTGACTTCATCTAAATGTAAAGCAGGTCCTGGCTCATTAAAATTTCATTATAATGAGTGGCCACCACTGAGTCTGATAATGAGTAATACTCCGATGTACAACATAAAACAGCTGAGCGATACATGCCATTAAAACCTCTTATCTATGCTTTAGGTTTGATTTAGATAAAAGGTTATCTTGGCTCGGTCTAAACCAATTTCATTCCACAGTTTTTACATTTACTACTAGAAAAGCACTCAGGGAGCACAGACCTCTGCCAAGGGGCTCCCCCCATTTGTTCCTATCTCACAATGATACTCGAATGAAGGCATGACACATGGAAAATTTTTGTTTCATTTCATTTAAAGCTTGAAATAAACTATACCCAACAATCTTTTGCAATTAAACACAGTGTGCACAGTGTTACAATTATGTTTATTATGTGATCCCTATTGATTATATTTATGATCGTTTACAAGATTAACTTTGGCATCAAAGTGATCAGGTAAGTTTTACCAAACCATTATGAAAAATCCAAAAATAGCCTTATTTCAACAAGAGGCATTCACAAACAGACATTATCTAAGTTCTTGATGCATTACAGTTGTAATGTATGGCCATGTTTTTCTTTATTTATTATTGTCCTGCCATTTCATTTTGAAACATTTTAATGGTTGTTTTTGAAAACAAGTAAACTACAATATTTTCACATTGATAACATTCTTTGTGTTTTCACCACCTTAACGTTACAGAATGTAAGAATTATTGACATTAAGTCATAAAGATGGGCATACTGTAGCAAGTTGTGAATGGATAGTGGCCATCAGCAGTAGTCAAGTAATAAAACAGTTTCAGGGGGGTGAAAAAAACTCATTGGAGATACTCTTTAATGTCTGCCTTGAATATCATAATCTTAGCTAACATCTTCATTTGTTTTGACTTGTTCTGACTTGTTTTGACTTGATGCCTGACGAGTCCTATTGATGAAAACAATATAGCCGCATGAAGCGGGGCGGGGGGGGAGAGGGGAGGGGGCTTTAAAATAATTTAAACTTAGTAAGTTGTTTTTGTGTAATTTGGGCTTTAACTGGTGCTCAAGCAGTTACTTTGTGACAGGCTATGAGCTAAAGGGTTTACAAATCCCAGAATTCTTATTGAAATCATGAATTAACAACAATAAACTGTGTTTAGAAAACCCAGTTTTCTAGCCATGCCTAAAACTTATCTTCTGCAACCCCAAAACTTCAACCTTATGCAAAGCAAAAACCTCTTGTTTAAAATCCAGTTTTCACCTTTTTCTCGCTTAGATATTGCGATTGGGGAAAGTGAGCTGCTACTTTACAGGAGAGCCCCTAGGCTGCTGGGGAAGCTGCTGCGTCACTCTGGAGACCCCAAGCTCATTCCAAACCACTTTCCCTTCTTATTTTAGACACTAGCTAGCCCCGACAGTTCAATTTTTTTAAATCGGACGAGCAGAAGTAAAGTTGTGAACTTTGCTTTCCCGTGGAGCTCAGGCAGATCATTTGCCCTGTTGGCAGGCGACCATGCTGGACGGAATAATTATTCTACTGGTAAAATATTTGAGACAAACTTTCGGCTGATTTTAAAGACGAAAGTAGACAAAATGTCTGTTCTACGTATGCCAGTCTCATAAATCCGAATCAAATGTGACTGAATGACAAGTCCTGCATGCGAGCTTAATGAGCCAGCTGTGTTGTTATTGCATGCAACCTCTGGCAAGTCTAGTGACTTTTATTGATTAATCAAAAGTAATGATTGAAATTCCTGAGTCTTGAGTCATGGCTCACCTGTGATTTTTGTCTTTTTAAAATACTCTGACATCGCGTTGTCCAGCCACTCGTTTGGCCATGCTGACATTGCAGCGCAGTTAATCCTTAAGATGTCACTCTGTGCTGCGGCTTGTGCAGCTCCCTCTGGCATTAAACCATAGACCGTTTATGAGAGGGAAGAACCTTCCACTCACGTGACCTGTTGGTTTCTGAAGAGCTTAAAATGAAGCCAGTTGGGCGTGTCCCACCGTCGCCATCTTGCCATGTCACGTGTGTCGTCACTCCCAGAAAATACTAAAATGGGCAAAGGCAAGGCCATTTGCCCCGAGCCACGGGACAAATGATTGACAGCTGACATACTCTGGGCTAAACACTAACCGAGCTAACTCGAAACTAACAGGAGCTAACGAAGATTAGCCTCCTAAGCGGCTGTGTAGAGGTAAGACACGCTTAGACTTTCTATTATCCGACTAAAATCCACCGCTGTGCGACTGCTACAAACTGAGACCTTACTGAGAGCAAAAAAGGAGCTAACTAGGAGCCACCAGTCAGCAGGCCGGGCTTCCGGTCTGCCGCATGTCAATCAAAAGGACACAACCTTAATTATGTGTGATTTCAAGATTAAAGAACATCTAAACGCATAAGTTATAAAAAAAATCCCCCCCCTCACAGTTGACATGAAGGTAAACTTGACCTACTGTATTAACACCAGCAGATGAATCAAAGCGTCAATAACTATCGTCAGTGGTCATAAGGGTTACAAAAGAGTCAGTCTTAAAATATTCCTGATGTGGATGATGCATTTTTTATAAGACAGTGACATGAGGATACAGTGACATTTACTTTATCATTTAGTTGCTGATTTGAAATTAGTATTGTCACCCATACAGGGAAAAAGCTCATAATTCACCTGTGCACATGTGCATGACTGTGTTTCCTGAGGATATAGGCATATTCCAGGATGCTAAGCTGCTCTAACATTAGACCGCTTACCCTGGAGGAGCAGAGCACCTCTTATCAGGTACAAAGCTTAAATCACCACCAGGGAAAACATACCAGCCAGTTCACTGTGAAGCCATGGCTTTAAAAGGACAAATGGATAAGGATGAGTGAAGTCAGCCACGAGAAAATTTTTACAACAAGGTGCATAACGCAATGCTGTGAAAGACCATGAAAAGATACAGAAACAGTCACACATCAATCAGAGATTTGATGTTGTTGGTATTTAAGTTGAAAAATGTAATGTGTTGCAATTTGCATATTTACAATGAATCAGGCAAGAACACAAAATGACAATGTTACCATATTACATCACAGTGATAACATGTAATGATAATATACAAACGGTTAAATATAACTAGCACCATCTTTACAGTCATTTACAGACTTATTACAGACTTATAAGACTTATTCATCCTTTCATTGTCATAGATACACCCATAACATTTTGTTCTTATTATGAAACAAATATAGATGTTGCATTTTAACATATTCTTTTAATTAGCATTCCCCTCATAATTCAAGAAAATCACCTTCTGATTTGGTGCTCATTTGAAACTTTTCTCATTAAGAAGACACTAATATTGGCTCATTTATGAGCCCAACAAAGACCAAAGCATGCTGTTTAAAATGTGGGTGTTTCTATTTTAGGATGTGGTCATACACACACACACACACACACACACACACACCCACACACACAAAGATAGTCTTTTTTTTAATTAAAAAAAAAGGGAAAACTTTGTGAGCAACAGAAATTCCCCTGCATAAACTGTAGCAGCACAAACAAAATTTCTGATACCCAAAGTTTGAGTTTGGTTAGTTTGGCTGCCAATCTGCAGAGGATTCTGGACCAGTCAAACCATTAAATAAAGCGTGTTGGCTCAAAAAACATGTCTTCCCTCAAGGAAAATGCCAGCTAGCCCGTCCATCCCTGGCATCCTGGTATCAAATCATAACATTAACCTAAACAGTCATGCAATGACATTGGAGACTGAAGATATTTTGTCAAGCCTATTCACCTTATTTTGCTCCGCCCACTTCTAAGCGCCCTTGTCTTCTGGGACTACGTTGAAATTTCCGGTCGCTAGCTGCGGCTTGTTTGTTACATTGAAAAACAATTGTCACTCAGGTAGCGAGATGCAGTGACTTAGTTGGGAAGAAACCAAACAAACTATTTTGAAAAAGTCTGATTGGAGTTAAAGGAGTAGTTCACCCACAGAATGATTTAACTTTATTTTCCACTTACCCTCATGGTGAGCAAGACTCTGGAGCACTTTATTAATATCTCAAATGCAGCCGGCAATCAGGAAGGCTTCTCTTTTTCCCCCAACTTTCATATAATGGAGTTCGCCGGGGTCCGAGCCAAAAAAGGTCCATTAAAGTCCACAAAAACTTGTCAATATTACCTTATACTGCTCGTCCAATGTAATCCAAGTGTCCTGAGTGGGTAGCATCCAGAATTTACTCCAAATGACATCATTTAGTATATTTTTAGAGCATAAACAATACTACTTTACATCTCTAACAAGCCACGGCAGACAAGATCGCCCGTTCTCTTTTCCTTTCTGTTTGTTTTAAATCAATATCCAACCCCTCTTGGACCCTCTTGTGTTTGTCACGGTTTGTCTGCAGCTCTGGCGCTCTTAGCACAATGTGAACAGCAAATTTCTTCTTCTACGCTTGCATTATTGGCAGAGTAGGGTCTGAATGCTGAGGCTTCCGTAGTTTCGTGAACGAGCATGTGTGTGCTTTGTGAAAGTAAGATGTACTGCTGTTTAGGCTCTAAAAATATACTAAATGACGTCATTTCGAGTAAATTCTGGACGCTACCCACTCAGGACACTTGGATTACATTGGACGAGCAGTATGGAGGAATATTGACAAGTTTTTGTGGACTTTTATGGACCTTTTATGCTCATACCCTGGCGAACTCCATTATATGAAAGTTGGGGAAAAACAAGAAACCTTCCTGATCGCCGGCTGCATTTGACATATTAATAAAGTGCTCCAGAGTCTTGCTCACCATGAGGGTAAGTGGAAAATAAAGTTAAATCATTCTGTGGGTGAACTATTCCTTTAATAAAGTCCACCAAGTGGGTGGATGAATGCAGATTTGGAATATCAAGGATGAGAAACGTGACTCTGCTGTAAACTCAATGAGCATATGGTGTGCTCTGTTGTGAACATCACACACAGATCAGAAGAGTTATGATCTGTCTGGTGTTTGGCGTTAAATATGTGCAGGCTGGAAGAGTCCGGTAACGTGATGGTATTAAAGACATCACCCCCTGTAGTTTATGCTTCGTATTGTAGCTAATGATAAAATCACAATAAAAAATGATAAATCCTTATTGTATTTACGGGATTTAGCAAGCCTGACAGCGGCCAGCAGTATTTTTGCCGCGATCGATACAAATGTGCTGTGAGCAACAGCATGTCTCTTTCTCCAGAAGTCAACACTTTCAAACAGCAGAAATAATCGTAGTCATGGTTAAAGAAGTGTTTCATGTCAGTGACACACTAGTCTAGTGGGAATCGCTATGATTTGCTACGGATGTGAAAAGCAACTGGAAATCTCAACACAACCGGAAGTCAAATGGCGCCACCCTTGCAAGTCCCCAAAATAAGGTGAATAGAAATCAGATATATGATTCATGATTTGAATGTACAAATATTCTGTATTTAAAATGCTCTACAGTTAAATGGACCAACACACACACAAAAAAAAGGACATCTTTAATCAGAATCTCTGAGCCAGATTATACTGATGCTTTACCAAACAACCTGTCTGCTGCACAAACCTCTGGGGGAATTGTACAGCTCCCTGTAGCTTTACATCTATCAATATTAATATTCTCTGACCTTAGAGCTATTCTTCGTTGTGTCCCAAATCACTCCATGAGCTTCATGTCTCTGGGACACATCACTTTACAGATCAAATCTACCCATGTGAGCCAACATTAAAGCGATGAATAATTATTCCTGCCAGACGTAGCTCCTGCTGTGTTTTGCTGACTGGACTTCAAGAACAGTTAATGGGTCTGAATGGGCCTGAAATTCTGATAGAAAATTACTTTTCAGCGTATTGACTTCTGCTTATTTTTCGTGGGAGCGATTCTGAAGACATGGAAGTCAGTGGCTTATATCACAGACTGTGTCATCTCTGTCAGTATGAGGGGAATTGGGGGGTTTATCTAACTTACTCCCTCAGAGCCTGCTTGCACACAGAGTTAAACGTCTGTGAAGGAAGATGTAAATACATCTAAAGATGTGTTATACTGTAATTCTGCATCTTAGGAGGATGAAATTATTGGCAGCCTACATGGAAATCTGGATTTCATCAATTTGAAAGTGGTTTTCTTGCTTCAGTTTTCCTTTTTATCTAAAAAAAATAAGAATCGTACTCATATTAAAATGGCAGCAAATGACAAGCCTGATTCTGCATTCCTGTCTGGCCATTAAATGTGAGGGATGAGACATTTATCTCAGTGTGCAGAGCAGACACAAAGGGAAAGGCCTGACTGTCTAAAGGTAAAGAAAGGTAGCACAGTTCACAGAAAAATCAAACAAATCCTAAGCAATTACTAGATCAACGGATGCCGCTGGGTAAAGTTAACATTGTGAGAGGGTAGGACTAGTTCACACAGCTCCCCTTCAGTCGCTACATCAAAGCCTTTTTTTGACTTTTCAAAGGTTCAGAAGTTTTCTCCTCAAATGACAGAACGCAACTCTCGTTTAAACTCTGATTTTCTTAATATTCACTCTGCTTCAGGCTGACTCTTTTCATCTGTCTTTAAGAACAGATGTTTCACCATCGCTTGAGCTTCTCTTTCTCCAAATCTTTCTCCATCTCCATGAGACTCAACTCTCACTCTCTGGGCCGTTTACTTTAATGGCAAGCGTAACAGAAGTCCAGTGTTTTCACTCAGTGACCATTTCTTTCCTTATCCACTCCCCAGAGTCCACTGTGACCAGGCAACCTTGTCTGACTGGTAAAAATAGTATAACGCTGGCTATTATTTGAGAAAAACAACATACTGATTGTAATAAAAGACATGTGAAAGGAGAGAGAGGGAGGCAAGTAATGAGGAAGAAAGCTTGTACCATGTATGGCAGCCTTCACAGTGTGTTTCAGTTGCGTAGGTGACAAAGATTTTATGTTCCTGCTGGTTTGGCTGATTAGCAATAACCTTTGGAACAGAGGCTGAGACGCTGCAAACAGCTGCGTAGGTGCGCCTAAATCACAGCTAAACGCTGCACATGCTAATTTAACTTACAAAATTTTAATTTGAATTCAGCAGTGTGTCTCTCCCACTGCTTCACTCAGTAAGTACTTGTTGTACTTTGGTTTCTAAGGAAATGATTAATCAACTCTTGGAGATGAAGATTTTTCTGCATCTTACAGTTGTTAGAATTTACTCATCAGGACATATTTTTAGAGAAAAAAGGTCCAATTAAAATGGACTTCAAGCTCAAACAAATAACAATATAAAAGTAAGCTAAAATGTAGAAGCAGTGTTTGGAGAAATAGGAACACGCCATGAATCAATAGCTTGTAAAACCACCTTTTGAATGAAGAAGAAGTCGTTTTGAACTTGAAGAAGTCGCTTCTTCTATATCGCTGACCTGCATTTCTTTCAAACTGTTGTGGAGGAATTTTGCCTTATTATTCTTTACAATGTTGCCTCAGCTCTTTCATGTTAACAACCCTGATGTGTTCACAGCTCTTTTGATGTCCCAGAGTTCCAGTTAAGTTCAAATCTGGACTTTGGTCATGTCAACACCTTGATTCTTTTCTCTCTTTTTGTTTGGTCTTTAAATTTACTGATGTGTTGCTTGCAGTGAGTGCTTTTAATAAACACAGTGGAGGCAACAGATCAGAGCAGCATGACTACCAAAGACTGTAAAAAATATGGACGTAGTATCCAGTCACGTCTGGATAGGGGAAAGTGAAGCCAGTTGGGCGTTTCCCACCCTCACCATCTTGCCATGTTTTGTGTGTCGACACTACCAGAAAATACTAAAATGGGAAAAGGCAAGGCCAATCTGAGCCATGGGGCAAATGATTGACAGCCAATATCGCTAAGCCAGCTAATCTGAATTGGACAGGAAAGAACAAAGATAGGCGGTTTAAAGGTAAGACACGCTCAAACTTGCTGTAAACCAGTTAAAAACCGCCGTTGTGCAACTCTGCTACAGGCTGGGAGCAAGCAGGGAGCTAACTATTAGCCTACATGGCTAAAAACGGCATCCGTTAGGGTTAGGGTTCAATGATTTTCTGAACCAGGGCGTAAACATGTTTATTTCTGCTGTGAAGTTGGCCTTTTTAACATGGGAGTTTATGGGAATTTGCGATGTTTTGAAGCCCCATAAATGCAGCCTGCCTAGGTTCAATCCCAGCATTTCCCTGACTCACTTTCTCACTGTACTGATGGATGGGTTTACGTGTGTAAAACACATAGATTATACAGACATCTCACACAGATTTTACCGTTTACCTTCTGAGATTAAGTAGGCTATTTTGATTTCAGTGTTGATGACGTCATAATTGCATCCCAACTACCTGACTAGTTGATTTTCAGTGGCCCGATTAACTGACAATAACTGACTGAAAAATTGATAAAAAATAATCAATAAAGTGGGATAAGTAAAGTTTAATCTAAATAAAATTTTTCACTGGTGATACGTTGTTTTATTATATTATACTGACAAAATAGAAGTCTTCCATACACTTGCACTAACTACTTAATAACATATGTTGGGGAAGGTTCATTTGTCCAGGTGAAAGGCTTCCAACAAGATTTTATTTAAAACACTGGACTTTAAAAACAGACTTTAAAACAAACACAAGACGTTTCGGTGTTCATCCAAACACCTTCCTCAGTTGTTAGGTGAACAGGAAATAGCACTGGCATTCATACACCAAAGCCTCACAAGACTCAGGTCACATGACCCATGCTTTTCGAAATTGGACCAACATGCATCACGTGACCAGGTCACATGAAGCATGTTGGTCCATTTGTGCCAGAGAAGATGGTGTCCCAACAGCCCAAACAGAGCCCCTCCCCTTGGCTGTGAGGTGGAGCTAGTTGGTCGGTCTGTTAAGCGCTGGGGTAATGTTCTTAAAACAGCATCATAAGATGAGGACAGATGATGTCTTAGCACACCCCACACCCCCTATTTAAAAGGGGTCGTTCTACTTTCACATAGATGGGTCCTGATTCTTAAATGGGTTATGACAACAAATTTAAATCTTTATGTGGTTTTCAGGATATAATTTGATCTACTGTGCACTGATAAGGCCATATGAAATAAAGAACAAGTATCAAAGTTCCTATTAGAGCACACCATCAACAGCCTTCCCCCTCCCCCTTTCCTTCCTTGCAAGTAATACACCGGCATGAGTCGAGCTAGTCTGCATTCCTGAATATGGGTCAGTTCAAGTCAGGGTTTTTTAACAAATGGATTACAAAATAACTTCTGTACCAACACTGAAGGAGGCAACAGCAAAGTTGTCATTACCTGCTAATTTAATTATTTTCTAAATAAAAAAAAAGAAGAAACGGGTAAAAAAAAAAGTGTTTAGCCAAATAAAAGTAACAGTAAGTGCAATCCTGAACACTGGATGCTTTTGAACATGGGAGAGACTTATTATCTCCGCCAATGTTTTCGGTAGCGTTGGTTTGTCCGTCCGTCCATCCGTCTGTCAGCAACTTAACGGAAAAAGTACTGGACGGATTGACCTGAAATTTTCACCAGTCGTGTGCCTCAGCCCAAGGACGAACCTTTAAATTTTGGTAGTGATCCGGATCACCTTCTGGATCCAGGAAGGTTTTGAAGGATTCTTTATCATTGTGAGATCGGCCATGTTGGAAAGGCAGTTGATGAGGCATCAGCGCCCCTTGTGATGTTATTCTGGTTGTTACACTTCTTGGAAAAGAAAGGGCTACCCAGTTTGTGTTGCTCCATATAATGGAAAAAACTTAATGAAATGATTATTGCAGAAGTTAAAGACACACAACGTAACTTTTAGACCTTAATAATTTGCGTTTCTGACTCGTTTTGATGGCACACCAACATTCATTATGTGCATTTTCGAGCCGTCACTGCCCAGAGGCGTCCCAGGGCTCAGAAACAGCACTATGTAAGATTCCCATCAGGGACGTGACTGTGACGTTGCAGCCGACTATTGGCTGCAGCACCGCGTCACTCACTAGCAACCGGATGTAAACCAGGGATCAACCCCGGGAGTGTTTTGAACGCCGTTCATGTCGGATTCGGTAAGGAAACATTACAGGAGGAAGAGAGGAAAAGGAAGAGAGGAAGAGAGGAAGGGACAGAACAAGAGTCAAGATAAGACTGTCTTTTACTGGCTGGAGTGAATCACGGTGCAGGTATGATACAAGATGGTTGCTAGTTTAGTCGCCGATAGGGGGCGCGTCACTGAGAAAACTGCTAAAAGTTCCGTTGTGCGTCTTTAAAACAGCTAAACTTGAAACATTTAAGCTGTAAAATGTCACATGCAGCAGAAATATTAAATACATAAAAAGACAGTAGACTAGTAAAAACTGACAGCACTGTTGTACTTTTACTTTTCAAAGTTTTGGCAGTTAATAGCTACTTGAAAAATAGACTTTGAATGAAGAAATTACATTTTTAAAAGGATATTTTTTTTCCTTAAAATGGTATATTGTTTGTGTAGTAAGATTAATTAACTTACTGTATGAACTGATAGAGATTAAGTAACATATTAAGTAATATTAAGTATTAAGTAATATATTAAGTATAAAGTTATATAGTTTTAAGAATAAAATGACTTAGAATACATTATATATGCTATTATCAATTAAATACATAAACCATTCCTTAAAGTCTGTTTCCCATTTGTTTATTCAGGTTGAATTTAGACCAAGGGCCATGGATGACAGCCACCCCAGCTCAACCTTACTGTAACTTACTACCAGATACTTACAGCTTAGATGTTTGTTTTTTTCTTATCACAAAATACCTGTACAGAGGGTTTTTAAACACAAAGATGGCACAAACCAAAACTGACTCATACTGTAAAGAAAACCATACATGGCCCCCCAAATTGTGAATTGATTATGGTGATATTCTGGTGATACTGATTTATGATAAGCCAAAGAGTCTTATGCATTTCAGATGCATGTTTTATACTGGCTCAGTCAGAGGGACTCGTGTGAATACAGCTTCATTTTATTTGTGAGTATTCAAGTTCAAGCCCTATAGGGTGAGTATGGGCAAACTGGGACAGTTAAGCTTAATCTTTACATGTGTTAACTTTTGTTACAAAAAAATCACCATTGAGCTCATCATAGGGCAATACAATACAATACATTACAATACAATACAACTTTATTTATATAGCACTTTAAAACAGCCACAGCTAACACAAAGTGCTGAACATGGCAACATGAAATTAAAACAAAAAGGTTCTGTGTGTATGTTTGGTTCATAATTTCGGCCCTTTTTTTTTTTTTTTTGTTTTTTTTTTGGTTTCCTCCTTCTTTAAGAACCTCCCTTTTTACTTTCTTTTTTTTTTTTTTTTTTTTTTTTTTTTCTTTTTTTTTTTTTTTTTTTTTTTTTTTTTTTTTTTTTTTTTTTTTCCTTTTTTTTTATTTTTTGGGACTCCCCCCCGGGGGTGTAAGGGGGGGAGAGGAGAGAGGAAAGAAAGAGGAGAAAAAAAAGGGGAAAAGAGAAAAAAACCCGCCGGGGGAGAAGAAGTCTTTTTCCTCCACCCCCGGGGGGGAGAGAGGAGAAACCCCCCCCCCGGGAGGGCCCCCCGGAGCGCGGGGGCCCCATTTTTTTTGTGGATTCCTTTCCCTTTTTTTTTTGATTTCCTTCTTTTTTTTTTTTTTTTTTTTTTTTTTTTTTTTTTTCTTTTTTTATTTTTTTTTTTTTTTTTTTTTTTTTTTTTTTTTGTATATATCTTTTTTTTTTTTTTTTTTTTTTATAATCTCTTTATTTTTTTTTTTTTTTTTTTCCTTTTCCTTCTATAATAGTGTTCCTTTTGTTTATTTAATAAATATTAATATTAATATTAATATCATACTATATATTTTTCCAATAAATACAAAATAACAGAAATTACATTGAAATTACATTTTCAGAAAGTGTCCCAGTTTACCCATACTCACCCTGCAATGCACACAACTCAACATCTATTATTTTAGATAAGGCCAGTGCTATTGGTATAACTTAGACAGTATAGTATCCGTGCCAGGTAGTGTGTTGAGTTTCTGTGCATCCATTGTTGTGGGCCGGGCTGAGCCAAAGTCCAGGGCTGTTTTTTTGTCCCAGTCCATCCCTGCTTCTAGCCAGTTGAATATGGTGAACTGTGTGCGTCTGTGAAGAACTGGAAGAAACTAGTTGCATTTCTGCCCGAACAGGATGTTTGTTTAGTCTTTAACATTATTTAGCTGATTTGCCTATTCAGAAGTGTTCCTCCATTCACCATGTGCCTTTTTATCCTATTAAGCTAGCTGACCTGCTACATGCCAGTTACTGTAACTGTTAGCCTTGAACACATATGCATGTTTAGTCCTCACTGTAAGGGATTTGTTAGTAATAATTAATACCTTGAATGTGTTTATTTGCCAAACGAATGTTCCTCATGGTTGTTTATAGACCACACTCACTTCCATCCAGGCTTTCACCTTAAAGGTTGAATATGGAACATTTTTATTGAAAGCTATATTTTTTAAAAAATAGTACCTCCACAGGTCGTTTGGGGGTGTACAGAATGAAAGTACAACATTTCCCAGAAAAAATATATTAAGCCTAAAAATAATTATAAAATAAATTTTTACGGGTTCGATAATGGCATTTTATTTACGTCTATAAGCCAATACACACCGCCATTGCAGGTTGCCAAATACGATCTCGTTGTTCTCACAATATTTCGGTCATAGTCAGGCTTGTACAGGGGAAAACCGTAGAGACGACATGTGAAGCAGCTGCTTCAGAGCCCTGGAGATGTTGTTATCTGTTTCTGAGGAGGAGTGACCTGAGAAGAGCAAAACCTGGAGTAAATTTAGGTGAAGACTTCACTAAATGGACCCACATAAACGTTTTCCACGGAGTAAAACACGGAAATGGTGACTTTTCTCCTGGATGGGTAAGCTAGCTTGTTTGCTAATATGGCTAACGTTAGCTGTCAGTTATAAACTCCTCTGTGTTACTTGTTGGACATACTGCAGACTGTTGGTCACTTGCGCATCGGCAGTGAGCCTGGCATCCCAGCGACTGGAGTTGTTTTTCTGCCGTTGCAACTACAACCTAGACTCACGTGATGTCGCTGTTCTGTCCGTATTCCATATTCAACCTTTAACTAGCCTGGAATTCCTCACCTGTAAGCCTGTCGTTTGTTGCATTACTGTGCTGTTGTGATTAAGAGTGACCAGTTAAGACAGTTAACTGTACAAGCGAGTCCTGTGTGTGTGTGAACATCAAACCTCCTTACCAACGCCTAAACAGTCTTACATGAACATCACCCTAAGTCGAGCTGCTTAGCGGAGGTCTGTGCTCTCCGAGTGCTTTTCTAGTTACATCAGTGTTTGACCAGAAGTTTGGAGTGAACTTCAGACTAAACTAAGGTCAAACTTCTGATATTTTTGGCAGCTCAGTGGTAACTCTGCAGAGAAAGCTCTGCTGAATTCAGCATTAAACCACTAATAGTTTCCACCCATCTTGTCCTCAATCAATACGATGCCAGTGTGTTTGCTGTTCTCACATAAATTGGGAATTCATTTTGTTTTGTTCCTCCTCCCCCTCACAGCTCTCCGCTGCTGCTTCGCTCCAACTGTTGGTGCTTAACTTCTTTTTTCCCCAGTAATGGAAGAGAGTGGACCTCTTATCGATTTGTTTGTCTAGATACACGTCAACGCCTGTTCTCGGCGGAGCAGCGCTGTAACGTTTCTTTGCATTGTGTTACATTATGTGGCGGCGATTCGTCATATTAGGGAGTAACAACAGGGGGTGGGAAATAGGGCACATGTCAACTAATGATAAACATTTAACATTTTCAGCCAATTTGTTTTCTTTGTGTACTTGATGAGGTCAGTAATGAATGTAATCTGTGAAGTGCCCCTCACATTGACAACAAGCAATAAGTCTGGCACTGGATGCATTGGGTTGGTCTTCCTCAGCGAGCACTGAGATGAATGAGAGCGATAACAGCTGATGCATGTTATTTTGCGATGCAGACTGCTAATGCTGGACTGACCTGACAATCGCTGACTCTTTTGCTCCCAGCTTTCTCTTGCTAGTGTTTTTTTTCTTTCCCGTGTTACGAGCAGCAGAAGAAATTCAGCTCATCTGATATCCAGGTGGCTAAGTTCCAGCAAGAGGGCAAAGATCTATTATGCGATAATTGGAGCTGCCTTTTAGCCACAGGAGTGCAGGTGCATGTGTGCACGGGATGTCTTATGGATCTGTGTGTGTCCATGTGTGTATGTGAGACTTGTTGGAGGCTTTCATCTCAGCAGTGCTTTAAGGCCAATACAGCAAATAGCATGGGCTGACCAGCTGCTTGCTGTTCAACCTCCAGCAACACCAGACCCCCCTCCATGTATCCACCACTGGCTGCCAGCCCATATCGCTCTGTCTCTCCATCTAATCTCGAACTCTACGTCTTTGTGCCTGTCATGCTGCTATCTTCTTCTGTGTTTTGTCACTCAATTAAGTGTGCCAGTCTTTCTTTTTTTTTCTTTTTATCTCTACCATTTCATTTAAATGTAGAAAATTTAACCCATCTTCTTTTTTATTAAAATCCCCAACAAGTTTCAGTCTGTATTTTAAATGCTTGTCTACAGCAGTTGTCTCTCCTGAGCTTTATTTGTTTAATTCTTTGCTATGGGGGAAATCATAATTGTCTTGACGGTCACGCGGTGAGAAAGGCCAACAAGTCGGAGTGGGTGGAGGCATCCTCCTGCTGTCAAGGTCCTTCTGTCCTTAGCCCATGCCCCCTGGACACAGTTGGCCCTGTTGTCAGAGCAGATTAACATTTTAAAGCACAACTAAACTATGCTCCAACAGCAAAAAAAAAAAAAAAAAAAAAAAAAAACATTGCATATTTTTACTTTGCAGGTTGCACATACATGTATGCATAAATATGTAGAATACAACATAAACATATAAACACTAACTCTTATGTTGCAGGATTTTCGCCTCTGCATATTCCCCGCAGAAGACATAAATTACAGAAGACAAATCTTCATTTTCATTTTTGTTGAGCTGTGGTTATTTGGTGAGAGTCTCCAGCTGAGCATCTCTGGCACTGGCAAACGACCTCCTCATTAATCTGACAAACAGCAGTCTATTTCTGGTCAGCGCTCTGCAGCTTTTTTGGCATGAAACTGAGCACACAATTTTATTATTTGTTGAATCCGAAACTGGGGAATAATTGGCACATGAAAAGCTTTGTAAACATAAACAAACAACAGCTGTGTTTATGCAGCTATTGAAGTATGATTGGCTTATTAATAAAGTCTATCTTAGACACAGCAATTAAAGGGTTGTTTATTAAATCATGCCAAAAAGAAAGGCTTATTATTTTATCGGGAGCATCCTCAACAGAAGTACTGGCAGAATAAGCTCAGATTTATATTTAAGCATTGTAAAAACCCAAATGTTAACGACGCTTTCATACAACACTGCGGGATTTGATCTGAATATTTTAAACACATTCTGCTGTAAGATGCAGTAACTAACAAGCACAAATAATGACGAACATGTAAGAAACATGCATTGAAAGACTGAAATCAGCGATATCAAAAACCTTCAGTGGACACTATTAGAAACTTAGATTTATTGCACTGAATTAGAACACTAACTTAAAAGTTCAGCATGTAACAAAATCAAAAGACAATGACAGAAAAATGTCATATATAATATAAAAGTTTTGCTATAAGAATCCAATCCCTTTACAAAGATAATTGATGTTTTGTTCTTTTAGAATGAGCCATTTTTATCTATTTGCTGTGGGTTCACATATGTTGCAACTGCTTGTTGTACCACCATTTTTACTAATTCAGAAATTCTTCCACACAATTCATTATGCAACAATAACCTTTGAAATGGGGCTATATATTGTGTCAATGTGTTCATTCGATTCAATCAAGATCCTAAGTTGACAGCATATCATATATAATTTCCCACTGAATTTCTAAGAATATGTAAAAAATGAAAGAAAGAAAGAAAGAAAGAAAGAAAGAAAGAAAGAAAGAAAGAAAGAAAGAAAGCAAGCTTTTACATACTTTACATAGTTATCACAAGGGCCATGCAGTTAGCATTAGACACATTGTAGGCATCCTTTTGATCCCACAGTCTTTTGTTTTGATTGAGACTGAGAGCTCTGTTCCTAATTAACAACTGCGACTTTTAAGCTGAGCAAATCCTGCTAAACTGTAGTTTGAACCAGACTTTAAAGCAAAGTAATGGCACAAACATCACTCAAAATGCAATTACACCCAACCCATTTCTGTTTGAGACCCAACGGAGTGTTAAAGTGAATGAGAGGAAATGTAGTGTGAAACCAGTGTGGCTACAATGGACGGGCTAATGGAAGCCGCAAATGGTTGGACAGGAACAAGTCTGTCCACAAAAAACCCCTCTCTTCTTTCTTGTTGTCTTTTAAACGTCACATCAAGCTGATGGAGTGGAGGACGGGGGTGTGAAGACTCAAAGTAAAGCCAGACAGGACAGAGAGGAATTGAGGATGCTTTGAAAAATGTTAGGCACTATTTATCCGTTCTGCTTTCAGAGAACAGGATGTGTTGTTACAAGGAAGCATGACTTGAATGTGGATGCTTCTAATAAGCTGGAGAAGATGTGTGTGTAGGTGTGTGCATGTTTACATGTGTGTGTGTAGCTTGCCTGTCTGTGAATTTAGCAATTTACAGTAGTCCTCAAATGCTTACATACCGTCCCATTACACAAAAGGCCTAATTCAGACAGTAATAGTTATTCAAATAACAAGAAACTGAAAAAAGTAATCATAAATAAAAGAATTATTAGATTATAATTTAGTTAAATGGAATATTGTGTTTGAATTAAAAAAAAACAAACAAACAGAAATTAGAGCACCTTGCTGATGAGCAGTGAGCAAAAATACCTGCCAACAAGTGCAGAAGTCTGATTGAACATGAAAGAAAACACTTGATTGCAGTGACTGATTTTGTCATTTGTGATTTTGTCAATTTCAGCTTATTTTACTGACAGCTGATTTTTTTTTTAGTAATAATGGATGTAAACATTTGAGCACAAGTGTATTTTTTACAGTTTAAAAAATGTTTTAAGTTACCAGCAGACAACAACATATATAAAGCACACTGTAGCGAACTGGGAGGGGGGGCATTTATGAAAGGGTCCACGCTGCCCATCCCCTAGCCTGGCACACCAGCCTGACCATGGAGAGAACCCAAAGAAGTCAGTCTGGGTTCCCCTGATTGGAAAGTGATTTCCACTTAAGTAATAAAATTGACCGGACCAATCACAGTGCAGGAGGCGGGACTTGGCGATATGTCTTTTTGGAGATTCAGTTCTCTAACCATAACAGAATGGTAGTTGCGGAGAAGCAATGATTTAATGATGCCCTGTCCTAAATGAGCTGCACGTCCTTAAACCCGCAACAACTTGCTGCTCTGAGGGTTTCCCCTCTTACAAAAGACGTTTGCATTGGTTCTCTCCGGTTCACTTTGTTCCTGTTAGTCCTCTCGTCTCGAATTGGAAATCAGTCTCCAATGGAAGAATCCCAGACTGACTTGCCATATATCTCATACATGGCGTTAGTCAGGCTGGTTTATCAGGCAACGGAAAAAACAGGATGGATGAATGGATGTTACTTTGTTGCAGGCTTTAGTAATTGTCTTCCAGCAGTATAGCCCCCCCATTCCATCTGATTTTGCCGTTGCTATATCATATCATATTCAATTATATATATCAATATATAAAGTCCATGGCGCTGTCCATGGTGCTGAAATAGCACAAATTGAGCTGCACATCTCATCATAATCCACACTCTCTCCATTTTGTCCTTTTGTCTCTGCCATTTTTAACACGACTAAATTGATCAGCTGTGTCATTACAAGCCATCATTGCGCAGTGTCTGATGGTTGATTTACTGTACTTTGTTTTACGTATTATCTGGTCATCTAGTAAGCAGTGCTCAAAGCTCAAAGTGTGAGAATTTATATTTAATTTTTTAAACTAAAGCCATTCATTAATTCCATTTATTGGTTGTGGCCAAATAGGCCTACAGTGCAGGTCCAGATCGGTTCCATAATGTGAATTGTTAACAAGTGAAATAGTCAATAGCTTAAAAGGGCCCACTACAAGCCCCCGCCCCCTCTGTAATAAGACACTTGCTCTGTGCCTGAAAACACAATGATAAACTAAAAAAGCACTCAGAGAGCGCAGAGCTCTGCCAAGCAGCTCGATCTGGATCAACTTTTTGAAACATTATAGAACTAATGGAGATCCTTTCTTGTATTTTTTTTTTTTTTATCAAACACTCGCGCCATTTGTATGGAGTAAAATTTTAACTTTTAACTTTCAAACTTTTTAGTAAACTTTTACTTTTTCACCAGCATGATGACTTTATGTTCATCTCACTTTAGTAAATGATGAACTCAAAATTATTCTTACTAAGTTGCAAGAACTTCATCCAGGTGGGTTTTGGCTACATCTAATGTCAGACCACATACATCTCTGTCACGGTGCAGCAGCTGCTGGATAGTAGCTGTTAAATACAGTAATAAAAAAAACAAATTGAGAGCAGCCACATGACACTACCAACATCATTTATAAATCCCTCATTTGTGAATTATCTCCAATTTATTGTTAAAAGAAGTGAACTGCATTGTGGGAAACCTGCTCCCTCTCCATCCTGAATTTCCCTGTACTCATTTTAATGCTGATAACATGTTGCCCTCCAAAGTTCTTACAACTTATAAATAAGTATTACCAACAACTAAGTTAAAATTAAGTTCTATCTACTAGAAAGATTCTATTAAAACCAATATTACAATTTACAGTGTACTGAAAACATTACCTCCTTGGTGGATGTAAAAATACATTCTTTACCAATTCTGATTAATTTATTAATTACATTTTTTACACATTTCTTTTGCCTCTAATGTCTTTCTTGCTTGTGGTTTTCCTCAGCAGGTTTTGCTTGTTTAATTTCTGCATTGGTTTTGTGTTCCCTCAGTTGCTTTTGTCAGGTGGTATTGGTTTCTTGGTCTCTATTGTTCTCCCTATAGCCTTGTTTTTTGTCACTGGTTTTGCTCCTGATCTGTGCGCTACTCTGAAAAATCAAAGTACAGTTGTCAGTGGCTCAGCTTGAACCTAAAACCACTCAGCGAGGCTAGCCACTGAACTATTTATAGATATTCATACAAACGCAGCCCCACCCCTGCATCCCCCCTGCATTGCGATGGCAACTCATCGAATTAGGGCACCATTGATGCTGGCTTTTATCCTGGTGGTGCACATGCAAAACCCCAGGTTGAACAACTCTGAGTTGATTAAACCACCTCAAATCATCTGTTTTGGAACCAAAAACTCCAGAGTTTCTTATCTCAAAGTAGATCAACTCTGAATTCTGGGTTACTTTCGGAGTTTGTTGAACCTGCTTTGTGAAACGAACCCCTGCTGTCAACGCTTCCACATTCTTGTGAAAAGACTGAAGAATTTCTGTGAACACATATTTGAAAATTAAGAGTTAACTGAAAAGCTGTATATCTTATAGTCATAGGTTCAATGTAGGTAGACGGAACAAAAATAACAAACAGTAGTAAAAACAAAATGACAAATAGTAGTTATAAGAAAATAAACAGTAGAAACAGAAGTGGAAAAACAGCTAAACCTTAACCAGAAGAAACTTCAGTGCAATCTAAACAAAATAACTAAGTAAAAGTAAAAGTAACACAGAAATCCAAACTGCCACAGTTAAAACAACTCCTGAAAACACAGAAAGAAGAAGAAAACCATGCTCTGTCACTAGTGAAATTAGAAATCTTTCTGCTTCTTATTATTAATCCATCTCTCTGTACATGACATTTTCCAATTTTTTCATTGCTGCGGACCAACCAGCCACAGTGTGAAAGTAACCTGAATCTCCTGACGACTGGCACAGGACTTCACCTTGTTTCAAGATCCTGGTCAATCAATGACCAACAGACAAATATCAAGCCAAACTTTTCATACAAGACACACTGGAATGAGTTTCATAAAACGCCTCCAACATTAGGGAACAATCCTAAGGGGAACTATAACTTCACTGCTTCCTTATACTCTGTCCAGTCCGTGTCCCCCTCCACAAATTTGTCAATTGTTCCAAACATGGCCATCAGTCTGCCAGGTCCCCTCTACCCCAGTAGCCAAAAGCCATCACAGTGACAGATTTCTAATTTCTGCATGAAAAAAACTACAGAAGCTGTTGTGGTACCGACTTTTACTGCTGGATAGAGCTCAGAGAAGAGACAGGATGCAAGAAGGATGCTCACTTAACCTTCACTGGGGATGCCGGTGTACAGAGTTCTGCCAATAGTACAGCTTTTAAAAGTACCAATATTTGCTTATTCATCCAATCTTTTATTTTTTCTACTAAATAATTTCATATTTTTATTTACACACATTCATTAATTAATTAATTTTTCCGTAACCTTATTAATGCTCTTAGCCTTTATTAGTTTTATTCTTTTCTGTTGCTCGCTGATAACATTGGGTTTGATTTATATTGTGGTGTTCTGATGATGGCACTCAAAGCAGTTCATATGGAATCCATTCACTCCTCATTCAGATTTGGTGGTGGTAAACTAGCTGTGCAGCACAGCTGCCTGTGTGCCAAAGCACCTTAGCAGCCCCTCCAACCACCACTGAACACTTACTGCAGTATGTATACAAACAATAGAGAGGAAGAGGGAGGATAGGAAATGAAAATGAAAAAAAAAAAAAAAAGTAAAAATGAGGAATATTAAGCGTGAGGATGCATCTGTGGAGGTCTCTGAGAGTCATCAAGAGACAGAATGGTGTGACCAGCTTATTGTTTTCTATTTCCTTTGATTTTCTGCCCTCAGCAGTAACATCCAAAACATACACAGCCTCATTTACAATCACACACTGTACTGCAGCAAATTCAAAAGATTGGCTCTGTAACCATAGTATCGTGTGCTTTTAGCCTTGCCTTTTAAAATCTTTATGGAAAAGAAAAATGTCCACATGTAGTCAGTTAATAGCACATTTCATACACAGTCTTCACCTGAATTTACTTCAGTTTTTCTCTTCTCAAGTCACTCCTCTTCTGAGACAGATAACAATATCTCCGGGGTTCTAAAGCAGCTGCTGGACTTGCCAACTCCACTGTTTCCCCCTGTTCCAGCCTAACTGTGCCCAGCATACTATTGCAACACCGTATTTGGCAACCCGAAACAGTGGCGTGTATTGGCTTGTGGATAATGCCATTGTCAAACCTGTGAAAATTTATTTTATATTTATTTTCAGGCGAAATACAGTTTTCTAAGGAAATGTTGTACTTTCATTCTTGGGTCACTCCAAAACACCACCCCCCATTCCTCCGCCTCTTCTCTATGTGGGAGCAAAGGTCTGACAGGCAGGTCCTTCGGCCAATCCTAGACGTGTCACACTACAAGGATTGGTTGGATTTTCATTGAAAATTTAGAGATTGGAATAATATTTTATTTTGATTAATGGTGGGTCTGTTTTGTATTTCAGAGTTCCATTACCTCATTCATAGCATTTTACCCTATTAAAAAATAGTGCAACAATGCAACATTAGTAAGGGTTGCTTTAAGTCCATAAGGCAAGAGCAGCACATTGTACTCTGTGCTATCTCTCACTCCTGAATTGCTGGAATGTATGCATGGTCTCACTGAAAGCAATACCCGTACAGTACAACCTGGATGGGCGCGTATTGCATCAGATAGATGAGGAGGGAGTCGTTGTATCACATTCCATTTAACTCATGGTGCAGAACAGAACAGAGAATGCCACAAAGCATGATGGGAAATGTGTAAATAAGTCCATCTACCAGAAAAGGGTGTGTAAGGTGCTGTACACACCCAAAAAAAACAAGTACATAGTACTTGATTAGACAAGTGTGTATGTAAAATGCGCAGAAACTTGATGTGAGAAAGTAGACTTGAAAAACTATCATGAATTAAGTTCAATGCGCTAATTAAACCTTAGTGAGGGCATTGTTTGAATTTACAGTATGGCCTGAACCAATTAAGAACTGTTCCAGTAACTCCAACCCAATTTCCAGCCTGTGCAACAGGATTCTGTCATCTACCGTATCAAATGCAATACTGAGATCTATCAGAATCAGGAGTGATACATGACCAGTATTCCTGTAACAGCGATGTGATGACGTCATAAGCTGATCAAAATTTCTTTTAAAACAGTTGAGCTGGTTTAATGACAAAAGAAAAAGTACTGATTCCTTAAAAAGTTTCTTCATACAGATGGCTACATCATAATTTTTCCACCTACACATAACCCAAAGTATAAATATTGAATATATTAATATCTATGCAAATTCCCATCACTGTTGAAGCTTATGTACAGCCACATCAAGTTAACCCAGTTTATCATAAAACTGATATTTACTTTGCTACTCACTGAATGCCACTGCAGCAGAGGTTTTGCTGTCGCAGAGAAGTTGGAGGAATTCAGTCAGGCACACATAAGCACTTCAGGGCCTTTTCTTCACGCATTTGAAGGCCAGGTGGAGCTCTAAGGAATCCCCAGCATAAGGACCAGAGGCTCTGCTTCTGAATGCCAATCAGAAGCTCTGGAGGTACCTGATCCCCCAAATCCTTCTCCCTCCCTCTCTCCTCATCTCTCCTCTTTCTCTTGTCAGGTGGAGGTGAGTGCTCAGGGCTACATGTGTTAAGCAGATGTGTGGGAATTGGAGAGAACATCAAGGTTAAGAAGAAATGTGTAAAGAAAACCCCAGGCAATGTTTGCAAGTATTCGTATGCAGGGGTTCAGGAGAGGAGGGATTCATTTGAATATTCAAGTGTGTAAGAGAAAAGTATGGCATTGTTCGCATGCAGGTGTATTTTGCGTCATTTGTGTTTTCTTGGTATTACATTAAAGTGTGCTTATATATTAATGGTATAATAGTAAATAAATGAATGTAAATGTGTGCAGTGGTGTGAAAATGTAAATACATGTAAACTCTATTTCAGTATTGTATACACTGTGCATAACTACAGTACGGCATCTGTCTTGCACAGATACAAGTATACAGCAACAAGCTCTCCATTACGAAGATGTTAAATGTTACAGGACACTGAGTTTGAGAGTAGTACTGTCCCTGTATTATCTATCAGAAGAATCCATGAATGTGGAGAATATCCTCTGCAGCCAGCATTTCTCTGTGTATGTTTCATGAAGATGATGATATGATGATACAACAACTGCTTCTAACCCGCTTCAAAACGTTCCCTGTTGTGATGAGAAATTCTTTGATGTCTCTATGAGTCCGGGAAGTTGTGGGACTTTGCAAAGCGGCTTTGTGTTCAGTTGTTCTACTTTTTGGTTATTTTGTTTTTCTTAGAGATAAATAATTCCAAAGTGCAAAACTTTCTAAATAAATTCTCAATCTTCATACAAAATCCTGTAAATAACTCAACACAGGTCTGTCTATTGAAGCGGTGCATTGAGTTGATCCTATACTGGTGTCAGTGCAGTAAATTTGATTTTTTGGTTTTCAGGTAAAGTGAAAATACATTTAAATAATTCTTATATGCATTCCACTCTGGCCTTGTTTAACCCTTGTAGAAACTAACTTCCCATTAAACAGTTACTAGCAATTTGACATAACATGAATGTGACATTAAGGTAACGTGTCACTTGTAATATTGCTGATTGTGATACATATAAAGAGGACATTACAATTCCCTTTTCTACATTGCATCTCATCTGTAAATGAGTAGAAATAGAAGTTAAAAGTACATTTCAGGATTAGAATGGACATAAATACGCAGGCTTGTTACCTCCGCCAAGGAGGTAATGTTTTTAGTAGCGTTGGTTTGTCTGTCTGTCAGCAACTTTACAGAAAAAGCTCTGGACGGATTGACCTGAAATTTTCACCAGCTGTGACCCTCAGCCCAAGGACGAACCCATAAAATTTTGGTGGTGATCCGGATCACCTTCTGGATCCAGGAATTTTTTGAAGGATTCTTTTATCATTGCGGGAGCTGCTCGGCGGAGGTCTGCGCTGTCCGAGTGCTTTTCTAGTATCTTAAGATAATACTATAATACTTTCAGGCCAACAAACTTTGTGCTTATGACTTTTTATGCTACACTGACATTCATAATGCACATACCTGTAGTTGTTGATGCCCTGCAAAGTCTGGAGACAAATAAAAATGCACCTTAAAACTTGTTTTTCCAGCCCAGGGCTTCACGTTACATCTGTATTTTGCTTAAAGGCACCGTGTCACATGCTAGCAACTAAAAATCAACACACTGGCCATTTTGAATGCACACCTGCAAAGATGCAGTATATATATATATATATATATATATATATATATATATATACAGTGTTGGGCAAGCTACTTAGAAAATTTAGTGAGCTAAGCTACAAGTTACTCTACATTAAATGAAGCTTCACTACACTGAAGCTACACACGAGAGAAATGTAGCAAGCTAACCTACTGTACAATAAAATAACAAAAGTAGCTTAACTACATCAAAGCTACTTTTTTTAACATCAAATTTACTTCATTCCAAGTCACATTGCTACATTTCCTAGTGATCAATGAAACTGATCTCTGATCTGTTTGATCTGTCAGTTTATTCAAGTCTTCTACCTCAACAAAACCGATACTTACTATACATACCGTAATCCCCCCGCCCCCACTAAAAAAACCCCTAAAAAATAAAAAACAAGTTGTGTGTGTGACTGTCTTCCAGGGCAACTACTTTAGTTGAATGGAGTCTCTTTAAAGGAAAAACAAAACTTCTCACATTTCAAATGTAACTTAACTATTCAGGTATACATGAACACTTAATTCTAAAATGTCTGGATAATCATGCATCACAATCATGATTATCAAAATGTCTCAACTAATACAGCAACTGTCAATGAGTCAGTCTGATCATTGTAAATCAGTCTTTAGTTTTAAATCTTAGATCTACCTCATTGTTTTTTGTTTTGATTAATTTAAAGTGGTTAAAGTAACATGTTTATTTCGTCTTGGATTGTGTAGTCTTGCTATGAAGCTGTCTGTTTAGTAGAATATTTATTAGCCCCATTTTGTACAACTGCCATCTACACAAATATCAGTTATCTATTTAAACTGACCACAGTTTGGTTTTGAGAGGAAAAAGAAAACCTGCACAAAGTAAAGTTATGCTGCTCTGTTTCTCCCAACCTTTCCTGCCATTCTTATCATACACACATGCATTTAGAACGCGTGTGCGCGCACACACACACACACATTATCATTTTGCTTTTAAAGGAAGTTTTTAGCTAGTGCTATGTTAGCTGTTGATGTTTGCTGGCTGAGTTGTGATGACCAGCTTAGCTGATTGTGTTAACTGCAGCAAATACCTGAATGTGTCCTTAAAGGGACATTGTGTAATCGCGAGCAGCTCCCTCGTACTTTTCATGCTGCATTCGCGTGAAACCGGGCAGACCGATGCATGTAAAGTTATCACCAGCCTCTATGTGAAGACGTGGTCCGTCAGTTACAGTGACATAAGTCCACATCTGTTCGGTTGTCATGGCGATGTCGTATTGTTTTCCCTGACCCATGTTTTACCGTCTTTCGCTCGGCTTTATTGATTAAAATAACATCTGGTTTGTTACTAACGGCCATCTGCCCGACTGCACGTGAACCCAGCATCAGTGAGACGCTAGTCTCTCCCCTCTGCAGCGCGGTTACTTTTCAAAGGCATTACCTCGAACTGAGCTGAAAACTCCGATGTGTCCGGTGAGTTTCTGTGTTTTCCTACCGTCACACTTCTCCCGAACGCAAAAACATGGCGATACGACATGGCAGCCTCCACCGAGCCGACCCGCTCGATGTGTAAATGAATGATACAAACGGCAAATTTAGAACTTAGAGGAGCACTTCAGTTTGTTGATGGGAGTGATCACTGATTAATGAAAAAACACTTTTGAACCAAATAATCAGTTTTTGTGAATAAAACACAGGAGAACTTACACAATATCCCTTTAAATTTGTGTTGGACCTCTTGGACGTTGACAGGAGCTTCCTCATGGGGTTGCACAATAAACAACGGAATGTATAACTGCTCTGTCAGGTGTCGAAGATCTTGAACTTGTTGTGATATGGCCATGGGGATTCACACAGCGAAGACGTCTCTGCCTCTACCCCCCCGCCTCTAGTTGCACGCTTACCATCTCAGCCTCATCAGTCAATTCTCGCAGTCATCTGCTTTTATACACAGTCCAGGGCAGGAACCGGGATGATAGGTACGCAAAGTTAAAAGGCTCCTGCCACATCTTCATCGGGAGTAAACACGGGAGAGATGCGTTTAAGGTCTAGAAATAGCTGGGAAAATGTAGCTTCTGAGGGCGTTACCCCGGTACTTGGCCACGAAAGTAGCTTCACTACTGAAAAGCTATTTGATGTAGAAAACAGCGACGTTACGACCACGCTACTATATATATAATGTATAAAGTATATAAACTGAATTAATAACTATTGATCTTTTACTGTTTTACTGTATTCTATCAACACAAAAACCATTAGGTGTAGTTATTTATATGCATACTGTATATATGGTAATTCCTATACTATATCTTTACTGTATATGAGGGATTATCAAAACCAGTCCTGTGTATAAACCTTCAAATTTAAAGCACCTCCATATTCTTCGTCTCCAGATCTCTCTGTGTCCCAAAGAAGCACAGAGAAGTACTTCTGGAATCTGATAACACAGAGAAAATTGCGTAAAGATTATTTGTACTACAGTGTTTACCATATGGATTTTGTTGAGATACTTTTGGTAGATTTCCACTGTGCCAAGATAATGGTCATTACTGAATCAGGGAAACATCCTCAGTTATGATCAGGAAATGCAGAACTTTCATTTTGGAGCTTTAAAAGCAGAATTCAGTATTCGATTAAATTATACGAGACCCTTCTCATTTCCTGAGTTGGATTTCCAGATCCAAACATATGTCAGTGTGTATTTCACTGAGTCTCTTAAAGCTTTGGCAAAGCAAAAACACATAAACATACAATGCATGAATTTGTATGTTCTTGATATAAAAACAGGAAATAATAAAACACAGATGAGTTAAAACTGGAGGTGCTCATATCCTCACACATGCCATCCACACATCTGCATTTTTTTTCCCCTTTATGTATTAAAACAAACTTGTGAGGTCAGAGTGATGTTCTTCTATTTTCTTTTGTTGCAAAATCAAAATTGGGCAACATGATTTAATTCAATTACAAATTACTTTGAGATCAATGTGGTATGTTTTCATTTAAGAAATTCTGGTAAAACCATGTGATACCGTATCATGAATATCCCAAGACCCCTGAGTAAAAACAGCTTACCAAAGGATATTTCACATGATGCTGAAAACTATTTTTTCCCCTCTCTCTTTTATTTTGGAACTAACAACAAGTTAAACCTTAGGAGCTCATCATCTCTTGCATGGCAGAGACAAAAGCAACGCACTGGTCCCAGCTGCTTCTCTGCAACTGTGCGTAACAGAGACAAACAAACAGTGGAGGCTGCTCCATCTCTAAACGCAAACCATCGATCATTTCATGGCATCGTGCATTTCCTGGAAGAGGCAGACAGACTAAAGGGGAGAGGAAGCACAGTGGGTATATGAATATGCTGCTATGGACAGAGGCCAGAAAGACATGTCGGAGATGTTCTCTGAAGTCACTGAGACATCCGCCACCAGCCTATGACACACTTTGCTTGCCACTTTCAGCACTGATGTTATTCCTTGCTACTGATCCAACAAATAAAACAGTTTTCTGTTTGTTTCTTTTTGTAGGAAGACTAATTTAAATCAAGTATGTTTTGTGGAAACCAGTTTAATGGTAGCAGTCACAAACTAAATTAACCGCCAAGTCAACAGCAGGTGGTGTGCTACACAATCTGTTTAATTAAAAAGAAACAAAAACAGGCCAGCTCAGTATCTAATCCAGTTATCTTTAGCATGTTAGTAGTAGCCCAAATAGTATGCAGTGTAGTAGATTATCAGCCTTGGCATGATGGTTGCCAGGCGAGAAATGCTAATGTCCAGCTCCATGCTATTCCCCTTCTAAAGCAATATTTATTCTTGTAGGTCACCAGCTTAGAGATGCTAGGCATGGCTTAGGGGGGGGGGGGGGATGTTCTCTTTTTTTAATGGCCCAGAAGCTTTTCTTTTTTTTTTTGTTCCCGTTCCGGTACAGTATGTAAAAAGTTAAAGGTCAATGGCAGAAAAATGTAATATATAATTCAAGAATGAATTTTTATTGATGTGTAATCATTGCACTGGAATAGCTGTTATATGTTTATTTTCTTAGAATGAGTCATTTATACGGTATCTATTTTCTGGGTGGTGCACATATGAAGGCTGCCATATATTGTTCCACCATTTTTACTACGGTGTCCCTGAATGGAAAAAAAAAAAAGTCTAGTAAAGTGAGAAGCCTCTGAACATTAAAACTGCTGTAGCAGCTTTGTTAGCACTGTTTGGGATAAGTAGCGCCTTAAAAGACATAAAAAAAAATAGTTATTCATAGAGCAGTCATTGCTATACCTGCTAGACCACTGGATCCACTCACACATGAAAACATGTTTTGGTCTGGGAGAATTTTGGCCACTAACGGCCACCATACATTCACAACAATGCTTGGAATATGAAGTCATTTGAAAGAAAACATCTTTTCTTTCAAATACCCATCTTTACCACTAGATGTCAGTAATTCTTACATACTGTACCTTTAAGCTTATGACTAGCTAAGATGATAAGATCCAGTGAGTAACTGGAGTGACAGTGTGGGGTCCTGTCACTATGCCTCCAATTGATCACGTGCCCTGGCTACTTGGCCCCTGGAATATGCCTTTAGTTGACTGGTAAGCACACGTGACTCTCACCTGTGAGTTTGGGGATTGAATCCCACCCAGGCCCTGGGGGACACTGGGTTTTATGTGTTTGGTACAACCAGGGCCAGACATTTGCCACCACTACACATTACCACTGGTGACTCATTATTTATCTAATCAGTAGCTGACTTTAACAGATTTACACGGTGGCTTGGTGAGGCAGGTAGCCGAGGTCTGTCAACCACACAATCATCTTCATTTAGGTCCTTTTGACTAACCAACTCCATTCATTCTCCATTTGGTTTGTGAGTTTAGTTTTTTTTTCCTGCACACACCATATCTGGACAGCACTGGTGAAGAGAAAATAAATATGAGACAGTAAAGGGTACAATGAAAAATTAAGCTGGTGGAGAATATAGAGAAAGAGAGAATTAAGGAGGTAAACAATACACGGTGTTCATAAGAAAAAGAGAAACACTGGGATTAAAAGCCTAGCAATAAATCCTTTCTTCTTCCCGGATCACATCCAGGGGCTATCTTCCCTCTGTGACTTCCCCAGCACCTTACATGCCTTTTCTCTCCTCATCTTTGCGCCTTTAGGCTGTCTTTACTCCCATTATCCCACCCCCAGTTCTGGAGAAAAGTTCAATTTTTGCATTTTCATTGTGGCTGCCCACACCAGCGGTGCACCTCATGAAATTTTCATCTTAGTCTCTCTATCGCTGTCTTCTTCTCTTCTTATGTCCGCATCAATGGCAGGATCCAGCTCCCCAGGTGAGGAATGATGATGAGAAAACGTGAGGCAACCGCAGGAGGTTTGCTATGCCGGGCTATGCAAAACTTTGCTTGGGGCTTAATGACAACAGCCAGCATGAAGAAGACTGAATTTGCCTTCATATTCGTGCCACATAGCCTAAAGCAAAGGATGCAGCTGCTCTGATCTGAAGTCTTTTGCTTCACTGGTACAAAGATCTTTTGGGAAAAGGCCTCAAGTGGACAGCACTGCACAAATCATCTGTATGCTCAAGAGAAAGTCACTAATGTGACTTTGGAGACTCAAACAGAGAGTCTTTGTGTTATAGTCACACATGCCAAGTGCATGTAAGTAAACCACAGCTGCATAGCTGCACATGCACATGTGCACAATTGTAACATTTATTCATGCTTATGATCACAATAACAGTGACATGGGTTGTAATATCCCAGCACTGCAACAGACGGGCCCTGTAAGCACTGGAGTTAATGAAACTAGGAGCAAAGGTTAGAAAGGCGAATACCTCAAGTACTGAAGCACTGAAATATCAGAGAAAAGCCACACATTTTACTGAAATTTTGTGAGATTTTTTAGGGATGCACGATGTTGGAATTTTGGCCAATATCCGATAAGCGATGTGGTTGATAACCAATATTAATACCGATATTAAAGCTGAAAAAAAAAATAAGCAGTCATTGCAAACTTGATCTTGGCATTCTTCTACTGATGTCATTGTTTGTGGGATCTACAATAATTTAAGAATGTCAAACATCTATTCGAAGTTCAACCAACTTTTTTTTTTTTAGTTTCCGTCACTATTATTCCATATAGAACTGAGTAAAGCTTAAATTTACTCATTTATGAATGGACTCATGGAAGATAGGCCCTCACATTTACGATGATTCTGTCTGCAGATGCGCATCCTGATTTGTTCCTCACAGACTCACCCATTTATCTATGAAAGTTACCGCGCAAAGCTCAAGGGATCACCCATACACTTGTGTTATACAGTTGTGCTTGAAAGTTAGCATACCCTTCCATTAAAGGAAAGGCTAATTTCAAAATGGTAATTCAAATAACAAGAAAATGAAAAAAGCAATGATAAATAAAAATTTACTAAATTATAATTTTTTAAAGTAAAATATTTATTTTGAATTGTAGTTTTAAAAAATATTTTCAAAAAACCAAACAAGCATAACTGTCTCATACAAATTAGTGCATCTTTCTCAACAGGTGCAGAATTCTGATTGGACATTACAGAAAACACTTGCAGTGATTGCCCCAAAGTTTTACTCTTTATGTTGCCGTCTCATAACTTTCCTTCTGCACGTCAGATCTCAAAATTCCAACTGTACAGCCCAGCTAATGTCCAACATACGAAGTCCCCCAATGAAGCTGGAGTATTCCATTTTTAGCGTTTTCTCCCTTAATAAGCGCCAAATCGGGATCCCTCGTACAGCAGCAGTTTTAACACCATTTGGTCAATGGAGAATGAAGATTTTGATTTGTAGAGCTCAAGCACTATGAAAGTGAGTATATCAATCTTCATCGTGGGCAACGCAGACTGTATTGTTGTTTGAAAAGCCCAACATGAACTCACCCATTTTCAGGAATGCAGACAAGCTCGACTCATGCCAGTGTATCAGCTGAGGGTAAGGAGCCTCATGACCCCTTTAAGTGGGACAACTTGCTCAATCAGTGGGTGTCTTATACTTTTCCCCCGCACTATATAATGATAAAACGTTGGAATCTGCACATTATTTTCCAAGATATACTCCCCCCGGTACATGTAATGCTACATGATAGTATATATTTTTGTCTTATCTCTTTATTTTGGTTTCTTTATCCTTTTTTGATACTTGGCTTAAATACCTCATGATTATTTTGACAAGCCGTCAGTTCTCAAACTGCACAGCTGTATGAAGTACTTTCCCTTTTACTGGAGACACACGGTTGCTTCACAGAAGTTAAAATCAGGCGAGCCATCTGAAAAAAACAGCATGATTGTCAAGTCTCGCCATAGATGTTCTCTGGAATCCCTGGAAGCCAGCGTCTACCTGCTGGTGGGAGCTGATGTCGCTTCAGATCAAATAATGGAGAGGCTGCAGCTATCTGTCTTTCTCAAATACAAATACAGCCAGAGAGACTTTATCTCGCATATTTACACAAGCTGCTTAAAGCCAGCCAGAATGTCAATTTGCAGCTATTGCAGAGGAAAGGAGAAGTATAAAGAGAGCAGATGAATATCACACACTAAACACCAAATTACCGTGGACCATCAGAATTTAGGGGAAAACATTGCTGTCATATATCAGGGTGACAGCTGAGCTTCTGTGTTGAGACAGGCATGGTTTGCTTATAATGAATCTTAAATGCCAATGCCTACTGGCGATATAGCTTTTCACTCCTTCATTCCTTCCTTCCTGCCTCTTCATTACTTTTCTCGCTCTTGTTCATATCCTTGTCAAGCTTCTTCCTGCACTCAGTTTCTTTCCCCCCACCCTGTAATTCTTGTGCAGTTCAGCATATCAAAAGCCTACCTTCAGACATAAGCTGAAAAACTCTGGCTTCACTTTCCAATATGTATTTGAATATTTTTCTTTCACTTTACTTGTTGGCATCATCATATGAATATTTTTCCTGCTCCTGTATGCAAAATTTAAAGCTGCCACCATCAAATAGTTTCTCTCAGCATTGCTCTTGTCAAATATTTACCTCGTATATACTTCAGGAATTGGATAGGTTTTTCAATTTTTCAATGAAGAAGTGAAACATTGTGAATATAGTTGAGAATGTATGCATAATGAGTTTACAGAGGATGGAACTTTATTTACAAAAGTTTTCTTGATAATTTAAGCTTATTCTTTAATATTTTTAAGTTCAATATGTTTGAACCTTTATAGAGCAGCAAACAGATACTGTATTAGCATCTGTGGAAATAGAAGCAAAAATAGGATGATGGGGTGGGCGGGTCGGGGGTGGTTATGGCCAGAAAACATTCAGTCTCCCTTTTACTTTACAGAATAAACCATGTTTTTCAGCTGTGAAACATGGTTCAGTCTTTCTTGATATTAAAGGTACAGTATGTGAGAGTTACTGACATCTATTGGTAAAGATTGGTATTTGAAAGAACAGATGTTTTCGTTCAAATGACTTCATATTCCAAACACTGTTGTGAATGTATGGTGGCTGTTAGTGGCCAAAATTCTCCCAGACATAAATATGTTTTCATCATGAGTATCAATTTTTTATGTGTTTTAAGGCATTACTTATCCAAAACAGTCTCTAACTCCTTTTAAACAAAGCGGGTACAGCAGTTTTAAAGTTTAGTGGGTTCTTACTTCACATGCATTCTTTTGTCCATTCAGGGACACTGTAGTAAAAATGGTGGAACAAATATGGCAGCCTCCATGGCCGTTTCTCAATATGCGTACTTTTGCGGACTTGCATTCTTGTGTACTTTTGAAACGTCATCAGTAGAGGTCCAAATACTGTTCCAATTCAAAGAACGCATCAAGACAAGTACGCTCCATATTCCCGGATGTGTACTTGCTCCGTCCACTTTTCCGAGTCTGCATTGGAGATGACTTTTGTGGACTTCAGACACCTTTCTATCCCATAAGGCATTGCGGCATAACAATGGTGGAGGAGAAAAGTAATTGCTATAAGTGCTGAAAATACTCATTATTTTACGTAACGTTGGTTTTATATAACTTTTCTTCAACAGAGTTGTTATACTTCAACTTCTTGGTGGTTTGATAAATTTTAAACTATTATTAAAAGTGACTAGCGGTTTCACAAACGGGCTGAACAGCTAACAGTAGCTATCAGTAAGTAAGACGGTTGCGCAGATTAGCTGTCTTTAACTGCCACATTCAAGCAGGGTTATTGCTACTTATTATTTCAGTATTAGATATCTGTTATGACACAACTTCAGCAACGTCTTTGACGTAATCAAGTATGCTTCTGTTCCAAATGTGCAACGAGTGTACTTGCGTCCTTCCGTCCTCAGAAGTCTTTACTTCCAACAAGTCCATACTAGCAAGTACACAAGTTTGTTCTTAGCGAACTTGGTATTGAGAAACGGCCCATATCTGCACCACCCAGCAAGTAGATATAAATGACTCATTCTAAGAAAATAAACATACACTGCCCGGCCCAAAAAAAAGTCGCCAACAAAAAAAAAGGTCAAACATTTAACATTTCGTTGGACCGCCTTTAGCTTTGATTGCGGCAGCATTCGCTGTGTTTCCAGAAGCTTCTGCAATGTCACCAGATTTATTTGCATCCTGTTGCATCAATTTTTCACCAAGATCTTGATGATGATTGTAGAGTCTGACCACAGCACATCCCAAAGATTCTCAGTGGGGTTCAGGTCTGGACTCTGTGGTGGCCAATCCATGTGTGAAAATTATGTCTGATGATCCCTGAACCATCTTTCACAATCTGAGCCTGATAAATTCTGGCACGGTCATCTTGGAATATGGCCGTGCCATCAGGAAAGAAACATCCATTGATGGAATAACCTGGTCATTCAGTATATTCAGGTATCAGCTGACCTCATTGTCTGAGCTCATACTGTTGCTGAACCTGGACCTGAGCAACTGCAGCAACCCCAGATCATCACACTGCCCCCACAGGCTCATACAGTAGCACTAGGCACGATGCTGCATCACTTCATCTGCCTTTCCGGCCACATTTCTTCCTGGAAGACGATGGTCCACTATCCTTCCAGTTTTTCATAATGTGTTGGACTGTTCTGAACCCAGTTTTAGTAGTTTCTGCATCTCCTTAGATGTTTTCACCTCTTGATGCCAATGGTCTGACCCTTCTCAGACAGACTAACATCTTTTCCAAGACCATGGGATGTGTCTTTCGACATGGTTGTTTGGGAAATGAGAAGCAAGTCATTGCACCAGTTGGGGTTAAATAACTTGTTGCCAGCTGAAAGACAATCGCCCATGCAGTAATTATCCAATAGGAGGCTCGTACCTATTTGCTTAGTTAAATCCAGGTGGCGACTTTTTTTTTGGCCAGGCAGTGTATAACAGTTATTCTAGTGCAGCAATTACACATCAATAAAAAATCATTTTTGAATTATATATTACATTCTTTTGCCATTGACCCCCCCAACTCAAATACACTGATATACCTGAGACTGAGTACAGATGGAAAAAGTGAGGGAACCCCATCAGAGGAGCCGTCTGCACCGGGGAGGCACAGCAACCGTAACCACAGTGGCCCAGGTATCCAGGGAAGGTGTGATGGAAGACCAACCCCCACCAAGGTACTGCATCCAGTCCGCCAATGCCACCCCGGACAGAAGGCCCCCATGAGGAAAGCAACAGAACAATAAAAGTAATAAGAACGCATAAAATACGTCTTTATGGAAAATATAAAATAAAGTTTTTTTGTTTGCAAATTCACATTTGTGAATATAATATTTTGCCAAGATAATTATTAGATTCACAATAAACATCTAATTAAAACTCATCAACCCATTTGTAAAAATTCCAAATACAACATGTTCGTAATACATTTTGTAAGAATTGCACAAACATGTAGTGATCAATTGAGTGACATCCTTCCAAAACCTCTGAGTCACTGAACAAGACCAAAATAAGTGAGGTGCAGTTTCTGGATGAGAATCACAAAATGAGCAATTAATGTCCAAGTGTTTCTTGAATTTTGTTAAAAAGTGCTTTACAGAGTATAAAATGTGTAAATAATTTTATTGGAAATTTCTTTTACTTTGTTGGTGAGGAATACCTGCTGGGTAAAGTCCAGACATTAGTCCAATTTATGTCATGAATAAACTTGCTCCAGTAAAAACAAACATGAGGTTTCACAGACACTTCATGTTGAAATAAATATCTGATCACCTTGTTATTTTTGTGTGATGAAGAAAGACAAACTTTCCCACAATGCGTTTCATTTGGCCTAGGTCGGAAGAGAACACGGAATATGGCTGGAGGAGCCATTACAAAATACTCTAACTCCATTAGGGATAGCCTTTATGACCATTTCGAATTCTGCATGTGGTATAGACACATTATAAATGGAACAAAAATCATTGTAAGTTATTGCATCACCTTCTGGAGACAAAAGTTGTTTCACTAGGACATCTTTCTTAAACCAAGACTGCAGAAACATACTTTTATTCTTATGTAAAATATCTGAGTTGTTCCAAATGCCACATTGCTGAGGTGAAAAATTGTGCTTATAGATCAACTTCCAAGCCAGTAGAACTTGCATGTGAAAACTGGATAGTTTGACAGTTAGTTTATTTTTTATCAAAGGATGAGTCCAGTTAAAGAGTGGATGGAATTACCGCTTATGTTCCACAATGCAAGTCTGAAAGCGGCTAGTGTTTAATGTAATGCCCAGGTGCTCCGGCATCCTGCCACATTCAGTTTCTTTTGTTTAGGGTTGGTGCAAGATTGGAAATGCAGTCATTTATTCATTCTCAGTACCACTTGTTCCAATTCAATGTTGAAGGGAAGCTGAAGCCTCTCCCAGCTATTAGCAGGTGAGGCAGGCACACCTGAACAGTTCATTGCAGGGCCAACGCAGAGAGGCAAACAATCTTTCACACTCATTCCCAGGAAGAATTTCGAGTGACCAGTTAACCGACACTAACATGCATGTCTTTGGACTCGAGAGGAAGCTCGAGAGAAACCATGTGAGAACATGCATACTCAACTGAAGGCCCTTGCCCAAACCCCTTTCCAGCCAGGATTCAAATAAGTGAGCTTCTTGCTGTGCAGCTGTGGCGTTAAACACTACATCTCCACGCAACCTCATGAGAATCTGACTGGAAAGTTGTCATTTATTACCTCCACCAAGGAAGTAATGTAATAACCAGCATTTGTTTGTCCGTCTGTCTGTCCGTTAACAGGAGACTACAGTTCCTCAGTGCAACTGGCCTAGGTTCGATTCCCAGTCTGGATCCTTTGTTGCGTGTCATCCCCCTCTCTCCCTGACCCTTTTCCTGTCAATATACTGTGACACAAAATGCCACTAGAGCTCAAAAATCCTTAAAAGGAGTGATGACATAGCAACAAAAACTAGTTCATGTTGTTGGCATTGCTGCATATGTCAAATCAAAGTAAAAAACAGAATTTTTTCTGTTGGGGACGGTGCAAAGAGAGAGAGAGGGGGGGGGGGCTTTTTACTTGATAGCATGCTCTTATTGGAGCAAATGAATTACGTAGAATGATAGAACTACATAGAATGATAAGCTGCTGTCTGATTCAGCTGTTTCTGAACAGAGAGACAAAGCTGACTGACTATGAACAGGAACTTTGATTCTCACTCTGGACATTCAAATGGCCTCATCAGTGCACAACAGATCATATTATACACCCAAAACCCCAGAAAAGTTAAAGTTGATGTCATGGCACCTTTAAAACTATAAAATGATGGGGGTGGGGGGACTTTGTTGTAGATTCAGCATAAGGTTGAGAAAAACTGGAATGCCAGATGGAAGACACACTCATCCACCAATCCATCTGAATGGATGCTGATCAATTAAATGATCAACTATGAAAATAAATGAATTTGACACTAAATAGCCCTATGCAGAATTTGATTAACTATCCCTGTTTTCACTGGCAAGCCTTTTTTGGGGGTTATTGGAAGTAATCTAAGTGTTTCTTTGGTTCCTTCATGTTGTTTAAATTGGGATAAACAAAAGACCTCAGAGCTGACTGAGACTGGTTCACTCGAGGGTAATTCACTGCCACTGTCTATTGTCTCCACTAACCTTGCATGCTGTACTGTCCTCATTGGCAAAGGAAAGGATGAAAAGCATGTCTGATGAGGCTTGCAGGGCATTTGTTACCATTTCCCTGCTGGAGCTCACATTGCTTGGTCTTTCAACTGCATCTCTTAGATTTTACCCTCAGGATACGTTGCATATCCTCATTGATTTAGCAGCGAAAGGCACGTGAATTGGAAAACAGGTGAATTCTAATGAGTGCTGACAGCATAACTCAAAAATGACAAATATCCCAGTAGACGAAAGAGCACAAGCCTTATGGAGCAGGAAATGATCTTTAAGGGAAGAAGCACTCCTTCATTATATCTTTTCATCATAGAAGCAAGTTTTTCTCATAACTGCAATAACTAGAAATGATTTTCCTAAAGTAAGCCCCCTAAACACTACAAAAAAGAAATCAGTGTTGTAGAGCAGAATATTACAGATTGATTAAACTAAAATTCCATCAACTGCATAACATAACCTACCTCTCAAATGATTTTTCGTGTGAAAACAGCTCATGAGTCCAAGCAGGCCTTATTCATCAAACATGGCAATGCTTCAGTTACGGCATGGCCATGCATGGCTTTAGAGTAGACATACTGGCATTTATTGACAACTTGAATGAATTAAGAAGCTTACAGGATCATCCTGAGTGCCCAGATTCATCCAAATGCTATAAACTATTTTTGGCAACTCTGTGTGAGAAGATTTTCATGATGGGAGTTGTTAAAATGTGCAATCAGTGTGCCACAGAGTTGTGGCAGAAGATAAGTTGTTCAAGTGAAATGCAGTTGTCCAATGCGTGCAAGAGAATTATCCCATGACTACAGAAAGAAAAGGATGCCTCATTAAAATCAGCCAGACTTTCTTTATAAAATACTTTTCATGAGATTTTATTGAAGATTTTAGTACTTTACAGAAATATTAACAGAAGGAAAAAAAAAATCTCTTTTTGCATCTGACTGAACCTAATGAATCAAACTGAACTGAGAAAATGCTACCATGAAAAAAAAAAACAAAAAAAAAACTAGACATTAGGTAAAAATTCCAAAAATTAAATTAATACTAATTAGAATACTTTAAAAAGCAAAATTGAGATGGAAGTTAATACAAATTCAAATAAAAGCCAGGTTAAAAAGTTGAGATTTTAGCTTTTAGATCTGCTGTCCTGAGGTCTTCAACAAAGTTGGTCCACAAACGGACCAACTAGAATCCCATGGATTCTAATTTTTTAACTAGAATCCCATGGATTCTAGTTAATTTTGTAAGTTATTTTTTTAAAAAACTGTCTTGTAGACCAAATGGTTCAAGAGGCACATAATGAAAAAGCAGTTCACATAATTACTCAGGACTCAACCTGTTGGTTATCAGACGTGCTGTGGATGGGACATGACAAATAAAAATGTATTTTGTTGGGTCTTCTGTCCAAATACCTACACACGTTATACACCCCTGGAAAGCTAAGATTCTTGTAGTTTGTTTGATGTATACCATCCAAGCTACAATCATAAGTGTAGATTCAGTAAACGCTTGTTTCAGATCAGTTGCAAATGCAGTTTGTCTTTGAAACCATACTGGACTCAGTAGCAGATGATGAATGAATGAAAAATGAAAAACACTTTATTTATCCATGAAGGAAATTCAATAAATGATCCTTGAACAGAAACATTTCTGTAACATCAAAAGGGTCCAGTAAATTAGTCTAGTAAAACAGGTAGTCTACAACAATTATTTTATTGCTTAAAAAAAAAAAAAAAAAAAAAAAAAAACATTTTAGGCAAAAACTGTCTAAAATCTATTCTAAAACTGATAGGAAGCCAGTGCAGAGATTTTAGGCAAGGCAAGGCAAGTACACCGTTATTATAGTCTGTGCTTTCTTATAGGTCAGAACTTATGGAGCTGCATACATAAATACAGTTTAAAGGAGAATGAAAAGGCCTGGGTTATCAGAAGAAATCAGAAGACGTAAAGTTGTCATCAGCATGACTGAAAATATAGACCAAGGCCCCTATTTATCAAGCATTCTTATGCAGATTTATACATATTTTCTGTGTGAAGAGATTTTCATATAAAGTGTGGAATATGCATATTGTATACTTAGAAAATGTTCTTAAATCTAAGAACAGCCCTGCGTACAGCGGGGAAAAAAGTATTGAACACATTTTTCTCAGAAAATATATTTCTAGTAGAGCTATTGACATGAAATTTTCACCAGATGTTGGCAACAACCGAAGTAGTGCACACATACAAAGAAATCCTAACATTTAGGTCCATGAATTAAGTTATGTGTAATATAGTGAAATGACACGGGGAATAAGTATTTAAACAGCTTCACATGCTGAAAAACAGCCCCACACCATGATATTCCCATCTCCAAACTTCACTGTTGCTATGGTGTTTTTGGGGTCAAGTGCAGTGCCATTTCTCCTACAAACATGTTGTGTCTTTTGGCATCCGAAGAGTTCAGTTCTGGTCCCATCTGATCACACTATGTTTTCCCAGAATGTCACGGGTTTGTCCAGATGTTTTGTTGCAAACTTCAAACAAGCATCAACATGCTTTTTCTCCAGAAATGGAGTCTTGCGTGGTGTGTGTGCATGACGGCCATGGCGGTTGAGTGCATTACTGACAAGGACCAGAGGGCGGGAACACATTACACCAGTTTTAAAATCGCTGCACTGGCTCCCCGTGCATTTCAGGATTGATTTTAAGGTTCTCTTAGTGGTTTATAAATGTCTTAATGGTCTTGGGCCTTCTTATTTATCAGACCTGCTTTTAAACTATGAACCCTCGCGGACCCTGAGGTCCTCTGGCACCGGCCTTTTAATGAAATGAAATGAAATGAAATGAAAATGAAATGAAATGAATGAAATGAAAAATACTTTATTCATCCCCGAAGGGAAATTCAGTATTGTAAAAGCTCACTTTTTTTTTTTTTTTTTTTTTTTTTTTTTTTTTTTTTTTTTTTTTTTTTTTTTTTTTTTTTTTTTTTTTTTTTTTTTTTTTTTAATTGTTCCTAGAGTGAGAACTAAAACTCACGGTGAGGCCTCATTCCACCATTATGGTCCTCGTCTGTGGAACAGCCTGCCAGAGAACCTCAGGGCTGCAGAGACTGTTGATGTTTTTAAGAAGAGGCTCAAGACCTACCTTTTTAGCTTAGCTTTTAATTGAATTTTGTCTCATTTTTAAATGATTCTTTTAATTTATTTGATTTGATTTTTATTTATCTATTTATTTATTTTTAACTTTGGTTTTGCGATATTCAAATTGATTCTATTTGTATTAATTCCTTTTATGTGTATTTTATTATCTAGCTTTTATTTGATTTATTTATTTATCTATTTATTTTTGGTTTAACTCTAAAAATTTTAACTTCCCCCAGTGTTTCCTCATGGGGATCCTTCGCTCCAGGAGTTTTGCCTGCTCGGTCTGGGGGTAACGGCTGTGGTGGATGCCCTTTTCTTGGTGTCTAGGGGCCTGCACTGCAGCCCTGCGGCTGTGGTGTGGACCCTGGCCTGTCATGATCTGGGGGTCCCTGCAGCTGGGCCTTATGTGGCTAGGGGGGGCTGGCTCCTGGTGCGAATGGATCCCCAAGATATCGTTTCCTCACAGCAGTGTCATGCCAGATGGTTTTTACAGTTACTGTTTTTATACCTGTTCACTTAGAAGAGAGGAGTTGGGGGTTTGTAGCTAGGTGTGGAATTGGGAGGGGGTTGGGTGTGTGCATGTGTGTGTTTTGTGTTGAATCTGGATGTGTGAAGGCTTGTTTTTATTTGAATTCACATTTTGTTTTTACTATGTCAAGCACTTTGTGTTGCTTTTTAATTGTATGAAAAGTGCTTTATAAATAAAGCTTGATTTGATTTGATTTGATTACTTCTTGTTTTCTCTGAAACAATTGTACCTGCTGATTCCAGGGCTTTCTGAAGCTCTCCTCGAGTGGTCCTGGGCTGTTGGAGAACCTTTCTGATTATTGTTCTAACTCTGTCTGAAATCATGTGAGGAGCACATGGCCGTGGCCGGTTTATGATGATGCCGCGTTCTTTCCACTTCCGGATGATGGTCCCAGTGGTGATCACTGGAACTTTCATAAGTTTAGAAATGCACCTGGAATCAATGCTTTCAGTGTGTTTTGCAATAATAAGGTTGCGTAGGTCTTTGGACAGCTTTTTGCTTTTATGCAGCGCTTCTTGTCTGACACCTTGGTGATGAGAAACCTTTTTAAAGGCATCAATCAGGACTAAACCAGCTGATATTACTGTGCTCTGATAGGGGACAGGATTACTTTCTAAATACTGACAGACTCCAGTTGCTTTCTTGGCTTTCCAATACTTTTTTTCCCTCCATGTGTTCAATACCTATTCCCTGTGTCATTTCACTATATTACACATAACTTAATTTATGGACATAAATTAAGAAAAGTTTTGAAAAGTTATATCAATTACTAGGGATGTCTGATATTAATGCTCTATCGATATTATTGGCCGATATCTGCATTAAAATGCGATATCGGGAAATATATTATTTTTCGGACAGATATTTTTACTAACAAAGTCTCGCTAGATCTTGTTCCATTAGCAGTGGTCCAGCATGTAGAAAAGTCCCTGGTGTTCTGGGAGAACTTCATATCCCAGCATTCCTTTCAGAGTCATGTGACTACAGTGTAGCTGCTGCTGCTACAGACTGACTTGCTTTGAAACTGTTTATAATATGTCAAGTTTTAAGTTGTTGGTTAAGTTACCAAGTTGTCAGAAACATAATTAGCGAAATGTTGGCTAATACCTGCTAGTATCTGATATCTGGCAGCCAGATGTCCAAAATGAACTCTGGCTGAGTTAAGGACATTTTGGGATCTTTGCTCTCAGAGCACAATATAGTTGTATTTCTCAAATTATGAGAGGTACAACCTCACAGTTATCTGCATGAATCGGTATTGGTTGATATCGGATATAGGAAATTAAGACTTGGAAAATATCGACTATCGGTAAAAAAGCCAATACCGAATGTCCCTATTAACGACTAATCCATTAAATATGTGGGTGGTTGACATTCCCTGAGGATCACTGATCACTGATCACCATCAAAATGAACTTTTATCATTCCAGATGAATTATCCTCCACATCTGTAAAAAAAAAAAAACTCTTATAAGCTGTCCATAAAATGGTTAGCTGATGCTAAATTAGAATATGAAATTTCTAATCCTATGTTACAACCAAGTGGCAAACTGGTGGAGAAAAGTGAAGCCAACCTGGAAAAACAAAAAAATTGCAGTTCCACCCCAATCCACATGGGGCTGGCTCCAAAAGGGAGTCAATCCCCACAGACTCCCATGTTAAACGACCAACTTCACAGCAGAAGTAAACATGTTTTCAGCCTGGTTCAAAGAATCGTTTTAGGTTTGATAGGTCAAGTTTACCTTCATGTCAACTGTCAGGTGGTGATTTTTTTTTTTTATATAGCTCATCCAGTTTAGATGTTATTTAATCTTTAAATTACACATAATTAGGGGCATGTCCTTATGATTGACAGGCAACAGAACAGTTGTCAGCATTAGTCATCGTGGCTACAGCTCCCTACTTTCAATTCAATTCAAATTCATTTATATAGCACAGTCCAAACACCTTCTCTTGACCAATGTGCTTTCCAACAACAACAGTGACTCAAAATATAAAAACTAAGACAATTAAAAACAATTAAAAAAAACAAACAACTCAACACACTTGCTCCCAGGAAGGCCTCAGCCAGTAGCAGAGTAGCAGAGGGGTTTTTAGCGGACTAACAGCACGCCTTAATATTAGTAAGCTTTTCTCTGTCAGCTTGGGTAGCTCTTAACTACAGGTTTGTTTGTTGTCAATCATTAGCCCCACACTCCCAGAGTACCTAACTGCAGTTACAATGACCGACAAGGGTGCCCCCATACATCCAATCCATACAGGAAGTCTTATGCGGGAGTTAGTTAAATATCGCCAAGAGTAACTATCTACAGCTTGCAAACAGATGCCTATAGTGTAGTCGGGTGGTTAGGGTTAGGAGAAGGGTCAGGGGTAGGGTTAGATTTTAGTAAGTTACATGAAAAAGAAACTTCCGATTGGGACTTCCGGCGTGGATTGGATATATGGCGACATACCGTGACTGCAGTTGGGTCCCTCTCCAAGACTCACAGCTTCATTCTCAACTCAACCCCTTTTTGTATTTTCTGAGAGTGATGAGACGTGCAATGCTGCTAAGATGGTGTCAGTGGGAACTGCCCACGAGCTTCAATAGGGGATTATCACGCTTCCGTGTTCCGAACTTCCGGTTTTAAACAGTTAGACAGTCCACTTCCGGTCCAGTTCAATGTCCCAGCTTTACTTCGTAGATAACGTGAATAAACGCCAACCCTACTGAAATTTTCACGGATTCCAGACTGAAGTGATACTAAGGAGGAAGTGGATCAAAGCGATTCTCCAGAGTGAAGGGCCGAACTTTTTAATAAAACAACGTAGCATGTTTGTTTGTAGCCGAAGGGGCACAACACCGGCATGCTAGCATTAGCCAGCTAGCGTTTACCGACGTGCTTAACTTTGTGCGTCTTAAAACACACAAACATCTGAAAATCGGGTCTGTACCTCCCCGTTTCCAGTGGAACAACTGGGGACTGCCAAGAAAGGAGACGCTTTCAGATGCTTGTGTGTTTTCAGCCGCACAAAGTTAGGCACGTCATCAAGCTGGCTAATGCTAACCTGCTAACAGTAGTCCGCCAGCTACTACTCTGTTAAACTTTGTAAATCGGATAAATGCCAATGCCAAGTTTTCATTCCAGACTGAGTGATGCTAAGGAAGAAGTGGATCAAAACGACTGATTCGCCGCAGTGGAGGACCGAACTTTATAATAAAACGACACACGTTTGTTTGTGGCCGGCAGACTATACAGTCGTGTTAGCCTTTAAGCATTAGCCAGCTTGATGACGTGCCTAACTTTGTGCGGCTGAAAACACACAAGCATCTGAAAGCGTCTCCTTTCTTGGCAGCCCCCAGTTGTTCCACTGGAAACGGGGGGGGGGGGGGTACAGACCCGATTTTCAGATGTTTGTGTGTTTTAGGACGCACAATGTTAAGCACGTCAGTAAACGCTAGCTGGCTAATGCTATCATGCTGTGAAGTGCCGGTGTTGTGCCCCACCGGCGACAAACAAACGTGTGTTTTATTATAAAGTTCGGCCCTTCACCGCGGCGAATCGATCGCTTTGATCCAGCTTTTGATCCAGTATCACTTCGGTCTGGAATGAAAACTTAAGTATGTTTGGAGTTTATCCGATTTACACAGTATAACAGAGCAGAAACGGCTGTCGTTAACATGGCCCGGAAGAGGAAGTGTCCAAAATCCGTGAACTTCCGGTAAGCGTGATAATCCCCTATTCAGCTCTTCAGGTTACAACACTTGCAGCAATCTTGTATTAACCTTGATTTATCTTTTAAAAAGAAAAAATCTCACACTGCTATGATAAGGCAGACAGCGTGTGCACAAAATACCCTTATTTTTCACTGAGCACCTGCCACTGAAATTGTGCACACCACTATAAGAGAGTTAAGGTAGATATTCTGCCAGTGGTCATCTAAAAGAAATGATTTAGATTGCACTGCTTTTTTGTTTCCCTTGATCATATCTACAATTTGCTCTTACTCTGTTCAGTTTTACATCCATTTATTGTATCTCACTTGGACAAGCATCACTCAGTATAATCCAATATTAAAACCAGGCTTTGACCATACAGAAAGATCTGGCAGTACTCAAGAGTTTGTTTTGGACTCTAATGGTGAATGCACTGACAAGCAAAAAAACAAACAAACAAAAAAACAAACATTTTTGCCTGTATATTCTAAAAGAATCTGTCTGAAAACATCTAAAAGATCAGCTTTACATTCATGTCTAAATAGCTCATAAAAGGCATCCAATGGGCTGTAATTTATTCTTCCATTATAGAAGTAATGTTTTACTTCTGAGATGTTGTTCATGTTTTTGGTTTTAGCAATAATCTGATAGTTTCTGCTAACGCAACACCAGAAGAGATGGAATGTTTCCAACATTCATTGTCTGCCTCTCTAATAAAATGATATGTCTGCAGCACTTTTCCCTCTGCAATTATGTAGGTGTTCCGTGTCAAATGACTTTACATCCATTTGGCCACTATGAATATGAAGATATTTTCTTGTGCGGCTCAGCTGAATCGCTTTGTTGTCAAATGCTGCAGCCTGAGGGAGTCAGATGGAGAAGTGAATCAAAATAACTCAAATTCTCAATCATTTTAAGCCTCGAGAGCTGATATTGATAGGTAATGGTGTGTGTGTGTTCCTGTACATGCTACATTATGAGAACTATTTTGCGTTTTTAACCAGTAAAGTGAGGTCATTTTGGGAAAGTGAAGACATTTTGGCTGGTCTTCACTTAATTAAGAAAGACCCCTTTTTGAGGGTCAAGATTTTGTTTTGGAGTTCAAGTTAGAATAAGGTTGTGGTTAGACTTGGGGCAAGGGTTAGGTTTAGGCAATCAGTTGTGAGGGTTAGGGGTAGGGCAGGGGTGTCCAAAGTCAGTCCTCGAGGGCCGCTGTCCTACTGGTTTTCCATTCCTCCTTGCCCCTGCACAGCTGAATCAAATTAAATGAATCTAAGAGTCTATGAAGCTCTGCACAACGACTCATTAATTTGAGTCAGGTGTGTGTACGGAGGCATGGAAAACCTGCAGGATTGTGGCCCTCGAGGACCGGAGCTGGACACCCCTGGGGTAGGGGCTAAGGAATGTATTATGTCAATGATTGTCTTTACTAAGATAAAAGTACAAATGTGTGTGTTCCTGAACTTGCTACATTGTGAGGACTTATTTGTGAGGACTACATTATGTGTTTTTAACCAACAAAGTGAGGACATTTTTGGATAGATAGTACATTTTTGCTGGTCCTCACTATAAAAGGCAAACAAAAACACCTTTTTGATGGTCAAGATTTGGTTTTAGAGTTTAAGTTACAATTAGGTTTTGGTTATGGTTAGGAACTCACAGCAGGAGTCAGGGCGAAAGAGAGATGGCTTGGAGCTCGGAGTGGAAGGCTAGTGGGGGTGCTAGAGCTGGGTAGACACAGTGAGTAATGCAGCAGCAGGAAATGGATGAGCACATAGATAAGGGGTAGCTAAAACTGTGCAAGACATCAAGAGAGAGACCAAAGGAGAGAGAGGAGGCGTTTGAATAACTGAGGCTGGGTGAGAATAGGCTTTGGGCGGTTGGGGGCTGTGATGAGATGAAATGAGTCTGTCTGGGCTAGAGGAGATGGATTATTGTGTCTCCTGCTACCTGTGTGGGGGTCAATGTTAAACTGCCAGGGCCAGATAAGGGCTTGGCAATAGCTTGAGTGTGGGCAAGCACAGACTGGTTACCTCATTGATTTAGCTGGGAAAGAGCACAGAGCGATGAGCAGAGTTCAGACCTGTACAGCTGTTTATCAATGTGTCAGGGCCTGCAGAGACTTCCAGGCCTGTCCCAATGCTGGTATCACCTCAATTGATGCTCCACACAGACAACAACAAAACGCAAATAGGAGTTTGATCTAATGTCTTTGAGGTTGGATTTAAAAATAAAAAAAATAATTAGTGTCATTACCATTCCAAATGGAATAATCTCCATTTATTTATTCATTTATTTATTAATACACTGTTATGATCCCTGGGGGGAAATTGGGGCTCTGCTTTTTACCCATCTCTGTTACTCATCAGAGGGCAGTGGGCAGCTACTTAAAGGAATAGTACACCCACAGAATGATGTGCCTTTATTTTCTACTCACCCTCATGCTGAGCCAGACTCTGGAGCACTTTTTTAATATCTAAATGCAGCCGGAGATCGGATAAGTTTTTGTTATCCCCCAACTTTCATATAATGGAGTTCACAGGCGCTCAACACAAAAAGGTCCATAAAAGTCCACAAAAACATGGCAATATTCCTCCACACTGCTCTTCCAATGTTAACAAGTAACGCAGAGGAGTTTATAACTGACAGCTAACGTTAGCAAACAAGTTACCTTACCGATCCAGGAGAAAAGTAGCCATTTCCGTTTTTTGACTCCGTGGAAAACGTTTATGTGAGTCCATTTAGTGTAGTCTTCACCTAAATTTACTCCAGGTTTTGCTCTTCTCAGGTCACTCCTCCTCAGAAACAGATAAGAATATCTCCAGGGCTCTGAAGCAGCTGCTTCACTGGCCGTGTCCACTGTTTCCCCCTGTACCAGCCTAACTGTGCCCAAAATATTGATGCCACACAGAGATCGTATTTGGCAACCCGCAATGGCGGCGTGTATTGGCTTATAGACGTAAATAAAAAGCCATAATGGAACCTCTAAAAAATTATTTTATAATTATTTTTAGGCTAAATATAATTTTTCTAGGAAATGTTGTACTTTTATTCTGTACCCCCCCCCCCCCCCCCCCCCAAACGACCTGTGGAGGTATAATTATTTTTTTTTAAATAAAGCTTTTAATAAAAATGTTCCATATTTAACCTTTAAGTTGGTTCAGCAAGCATGCACGAAGGGCAAAAGGGGTGGGGCTATTTTCAATATTCAACACATCTGAACCACAAAGGCTCATGGGAAATGCAGATTCAGCAGGAATTTAATCATTTTTTATTGTGATCCTGTAAATTCAAGTCATGTGTTTACGGCCTTTGTTGTGTTCACATTCAGAGAAAGTTGGTAAGAAATTCTGTTCAGTTTGGACACTAAAGCTGCACCATGAGTGTGAAGAACAGTACAAGGAGATAAACTTGGTTACAGATAAAAACAAATGGTTCTTTCTCTTTATATGACTGCTAGCAGGCTAGGTGCTACTTGGCACATTGCTGCCTTAGGTTGGCCACACATGGAAAGGGAGCAATGTTCCATGTGGCACCTAGTAGAGATGGGCGATACTGAAATTTTTCATGTCGATACGATACCAGTAGTTTATGGCACTTTTTCAGCGATACCGATATCGATACCGATACTTTTTGTCCTTTAAAAGAAAATCACGATTGTTCATTTTGCTTTAATACCTTGACTGCAAGGGCAATATTAGATATAAGTAAAATCTGAGAACAGAAGTTCTGGAAAGAAACACTTTTAAAACAATGATAAATTATAGTGATGATGAAATTAAACAAAAATAGATTAAAAACGTCTTTCAGTTGTCATATAACATAATATATACTAATTAAAATAATCAAATTTATTAAGTGGAAAATGTTAAAATAGAAAATATAATAGTTATATTACAAATTTACCAAAATAAAATGTACAATAACCTGCATTAAACCATGAAAGACAACAAAACATCATCATCATCATCACAAACAGTTGCAACATTATCAAGATATCCGATAGGCTACCAAAATAGGGAAGCTAGAATTTGGCTGCTTTTATCATTTCATTGCCTAAAACTCTCAGAAGATATAAACAAATTGCATGTTTCGTATCTGTACATTGGTATTGCGATACTCAAAAAAGTCAATCGATTCTGATATTTTGGATCTGGCTGGTATCAGAAGTATCGACTCCACAAGGTATCGATATGCCCATCCCTAGCACCTAGCCTGCTGCTGAAGAAAGAAAACCAATGATCTACTCTGGATACTTTCACTGAATAAAGTGAACTGAATATAATTTGCTACAACATTCAAAGTTTCTTAAATTTAAGTGAAAAATTTTAGGTGGGCTTAAGTGGGAAAAGCAACTTCATTGATTTTATTTCAAACAACTTGAAAAAATGGTTTGCTTCAATGTAAATGCATGAACTTAAAGAAGTTAGGTTGAACTAACTTTTTTAATTTACATTGAATTAATGTAGAAATGTTTGGTGTGACCGATTACCTTAATTTTTTTAGGTTAAGCCATAGCTAAATTTTTTCAGTGTACTGTAATTCACTCTACCAAGGCCTTTCTAAACAGTCATTACATCGGCTTCAAATAGCTCAGAATGCCGCTGCCCATATGCTAACTGGCAGGGGCAGGCGTGAGCACATTACTCCTGTTTGCTGAGCTTCACTGGTTACGTGGATTTTAGAATTCAGTTTAAAATTCTGTTGCTGGTGTATAAAGCCCTAAATGCTCTGTCCCCTTTGTACATCTCAGCTGCAACCCCCCCCCCCCCAGGGCTCTGAGATCTTCTTCTCAGGGTCTCCTGGTGATCCCGAGGGTTAAATGTACTTCGGAAGGTGGGAGAGCCTTTTCTGTTGTGGCCCCCCGTCTATGGAACGCACTGCCACTGTCTGCCAGATCTCCTTCCTCTGTCACCATTTTTAAGTCAACATTTAAAACCTCTCTCTTTAGCCGGGCGTTTGGAGCTTAGTCTCCTCCTGCTGTGTTGTAATTCTATTTGTTGCCTATTTGTTCTTTCATTCTTATCAACCTTTTTTTTTTTAAATCTTTAAAATTCTATTTTTATCCGCCTTATGTTGTTCGCCATTTTTGTGGTCTCTTCCTCCTTGATCTTATTGTTTATATGTTTCCCCTATTTTTAGCATATGCTTTTAAATCAAAATTCTCATTTGTGCTGTTATTGTTCTCTGCTTTTGCGGAATTGTGTTTCAAGTGTTTTGGCACCTTGTGCCATATTTGTCAGTTGTTAAGCACCTTGGGCGATTGTGTTGATTGTTGTAAAGTGTGCTCTATAAATAAATTTGAACTTGAACTTGAACTTGAAAAGCATAAATGAGCCTTAAGGAGTGACTTTCAAGTTTAGCAGCAACAAAAAAAACCCCAAAACAAACAAAAAAAGAAAAGCAAAAGTCATTCCTGTGTAAAAAAAAAAAAAAGGAAGAGTAATAATTGGTCAAATGAATAAACTGTATGAAAAACGATGCCTTGACTCTTTAGATCAGTATCTATAGATTAATATATATGATTATTTCATGCAGCTGGCTCCAGGCTGTGACTATATCATCTCTTTCCAGCCCAATTTATCTCAATTGCTTGATTCACAGGAGACACTTGGAGCAGTCTGTCCCTCATTCAGAACCACCTTGTCTTTGGTGGTTTTAAATCAGAATCAAATATACCTGGAAACTTGTGGCTTTTGGGATCATTTGTATACTCAAGTCTCTCCACCATTGTAAGGTGGCAAGTAATGTAGGTGATTATAATGAGTGGACTGAAAATGAAGAGAGGAAGGAACTGGTGCGGTGTCTGCCATAATGTGCACTGTCGTCTGTGACGGTGAGGAAAGAGTTGAAGCAAAAGAAGAAAAAATACAAGGTTATGAACAGGTAAAAACACAGTTATATACAGATGATTGTGTTGGGTAAATATAACAGAAATCAGAAGAAAATCATTTTTCCATTTCTCCAGAAGGTTGGAGCTGCTCTCAGGGAAGAGGCAGTGTACAATCTGGACAGGATCCTAACCCCCTCAGTAAAAATCATTAAAGTAAAACTATAAATACACACACTAGGGCTGTCAACGAATATTCTAAATTCAAATATATATTCAAACATTATTAATAAGAAGATTTGGATGTGAAAATTAATATTCAAAAATAAAATAAACAGTGGGAAAAATAGCCTATTACATGAGGCCTACATTTGCTACGCTGGTTTGATTATAGGCCGACTGTTTCAAGTTGTTCAATGTTTAATACAGCTTGCTCAGAGCATTCAATGTTCATTAATTTAATTTTAATTTGTTGCAACCTTTAATTGCCCCCACAAGTTAGGGAGGTTGGGGGGGGGGGGGGGGGGGGGGGGGGGGGGGGGGTGTCTGCAGCGAGTTCATTTTTTAATTTCCTCGGCATTGTTAAAGATGTTAATATTGAAATAAACATTAAAAAACCCTATAGACTAATCCGGCCAAACGCCACAACTAGACCATCCACCATTGTCTGGGAAGCCTTTCTGCACATGTAACGTCATTTCTGTGTAATTAGAACAGATGAGAATTAGACTTTTTCTTAACAATATGGAGGAAATCTGGAGGGACTGTCACATTTGTTGGAACAGCAGTGGAAAACTTTAATTGTAGTAATAAGCGAATAAGAAGATCACTTTTTTTATCATTCTTTTTGTGACTACAACAACCAGTGTTGCTGTCAGTCTTCCTCCTGTGGTATTATTCTTTTCAGGGGAGAATTATAGAAAAAAAAAAAAAAAAAAAAATTAATTCTTTCCCAAAAAAAAAACATCTTTATATTAAAACCCAATACCAAAAAATAAAGAAAACAGTATCCCCCCCCCCTTTACCTCTTCTCCACGATTTGTAAAAACCATATTTTTTGTATAATCCTTAAAAAAAAAACAAAATAAATATTTTAAAAAAAAAAAAAAAAAACTACCTTTGAAATAGTTTATTACAACTTTGATAAGTAATCATGAGATGTGCGTGTTATTCCAGTGTGGCTTGTCATTACAGCCAGCCGGAGATGAATAATAGTTTGAATGAATGCTCCGATGTTAACAAACAAACAAACAAAAAAAAAACATAGTAAATCCAGATATTCACACTGCTTCCCATGTTGGCAGATAGGAAGTAAAAATGCGATTGGTTCCCAAAGCAATGTAGGCGCCGCATGATGGCGCCTCCATTGACACAAGACACAAAACGCTTGTCGGATTACTCCGTACAGGTGGTTATATCTTGTGTTAGTTTGTCCTCCTGTTGGCACATTGCTCAAATGGATACTTATTCGAATTATGTGTTAATTTTAGAGCAAATATTCAAACGTCATTTTGGAGCAATTTTGAAAGCCCTAACACACACTTTGCAAAAGGGTGATGGTGTAAACAGTTCAAGAGATGGCAGAAAAAAATGTTTACATTTAATGTGAACTACGGCGGTGTGTAAAGTTGTTATACACAGGTGAGCTATTATAGAGTGAAAAGGTGAATGGTAGGAATGATTTATGAGAATAATTTTGTGCATATCATGTCTCAGTGTAAAATAAAGGTTGATGATGATCAGAAGTACTAAAGTGTTTTCTATGAGCAATGCGAGTCTGTTATGGAAAGCGCTCTGCAGTGTGTCATAGAGGGGGTGGGATGGATTGTCCATTATGGAGAGCAGTTTGTTCAGTGACCTCCTGTGCCCTAAGCAACTCAGAGTTCTGTCCAATTATTTTTCCAGCTTCATGAATAAGTTTATTGAGCCTGCTGTCATTTCTGCCACTGATGCTGCTCCCCCAGCAGACCACAGTGCAGGAAAACACACACACACCACTGCAGACTGGTAGAAGATCCACAGCATTGCATTGTACACACTAATGGATGTGAGCTTCCTCAAAAAATGGTCTGCTCATTCCTCTTCATTGTCATTCTTCCAGTCTATTGTTCAGATGTTCACTTAAGCGCTTACATTGTTAGGCCATGATGCTGCTGGCTCGATATGCTATTTTCATGATGTGAGGTTTCCGGCCAGCCAACTAGCTGGCTATGCTAGCATGTACCCAATCAGGATGCTTATATAATTCCAAAATCCTTCTCCAATGCAACAAAATCTTCCAGGTATGACATCTTTAAATGAATACATACAGTAGCTCAGTCCAATCCACAAGAAGCTAAATTGCTTGAATAGCGCAGAGTACATGTACGGTGCTGTGTGTGTACAGACACACTAAAACACAAGGCTGTTCTCACCAGGTAAAAGCCTTTTATTTCTTGTTTTTCCAGGCCAAGTCCTGTTCTGACATTTGTTTTGAGGGTGGTGGTGTCAGTGCAGGGCGGGTGGTGGGAGGTGGATGCTGGGAGAGAAACGGCCCAGGGTAGGATGTCTATAATTACATATTGATTTCTCAGGGCCACTGTTCAGCTAGTGCTGTGAAAGTGTAGAATAAATCACTCGGCCTCTATGATAGCTAAGTATTTATTCTTTTTAATTCTGTTTATGGTGATCTTGATTCATGCCCCCCCCCCCCCCATGCCTGGTCACGCCTCAGTGTGGCTGCCCCTTTCATCACCGCGGATCATTGTGCGTGACTATGAGTTTCAGCTTGCACTTCTGAAGAGCAAGTGAAAGCAGGTCATGTAAATCTGTGGCTGTTTTGTACATTCACCAGTTTTGGTGCCAACGCCCTTCTAAAGATGAAGATTAAAGACAGTTTGCTGTCCCTGCGGCTTATCCCCGCCTGACAGTTTGCCAGCCAAGAACAAACATTAGCATTGTTACACATGAACTTTTGATTATGTCCATGAAATCTGGGTAAGGCATTGTGGAAAACTGTCAGTTCACACATGTATAACAAAACAGAAGATTATCCATGTCAGATGTGCTCCCGCTGAGGTGCTTGGGGAGGCTTCGGAGGGGGCAAGAGATGATGCAAAATGTGGGCAGAAATTGCACCGTTTTGTTGACAGAAGATCAAAAATAGCATGCAAGGCTGCTAACTTATATAATTTTGTTTTTGTCATAATATCATTATGTACACTACAAGAGTCAAAAGTTTGGACACTTACCCATTAGACTGAAAGGGAAAGTTTTGGTACTGTGAATTTGGACCTAGAACTGCGATGTAGCTTTTAGCAGTTTTCTCAGCCCCCCCCCCCCCCCCCCCATCAACAGCTAAACTGGCAACGTCACGGCCTCGTCCTGGATGTAAAATTTACATAGTGCGGTTCTCAGCCTCAGGATGCTGCGGGATGGCTCAAAAATGCACACGATGAATGTTGGTGTGCCATCAAAACGAGTCAGAAACGCATAATTTTAACGGTACCACCGTTGCCATCTTGCTGTGTCACATGTGTCGTCACTCCCAGAAAATACTAAAACGGGCAAAGGCAAGTCCGAGTCGGTGGGCAAATGATTGACATCTAACGTACTGTTGGTTAAACGCTAACCGAGCTAACTCAAAGCTAACAGGAGCTAACGAAGATTAGCCCCCTAAGCAGTGGTGTAAAGGTAAGACACGCTTAGACTTGTTATTATCTTACTAAATACCGTAGTTGTGCTGTCAGTGTAATTTCAAAATTAGATAACATCAAAATGAGTTATAAACATATTCACACCCTCACAGTTGACATGAAGGTAAACTTGACCTAAACCTAAAATGTTTTTTTTTAACCAGGCTGTTATTTCTGCTTGAAGTTGACGTTTTAACATGGGAGTCAATGGGTATTTGCTCTGTGTTGCAGCTAGCCCTAGCGAATCAAGGGAGAACTACGAAAAATGACTTCTTCCGGGTAGACTCATAGTTGGCCACCGGAGGTTGCCACTTATAAACAGAAACAGGGGAACACTCCGGACTCTACCTTTAAAGTCAAAAAGTTATGTTGTGGATCTTTAAAAACATTAACAAAAAGATGAAAGCTAAGCAAGAAAACACTGAGACACTGTGAACAGAGAGCAATTACCTCTAGTTACCTGCTTTTTTCATACATGGGATCAGCTGGACAATATCCAGCCTTTGTATAAAAAGCCCCAGCAAAGATGGGTGGGATTTAGACAAATGGCCTTTTACATCAATCATGAAATCATTTTCTAGGAAAAAAAACAAAAAAACATGGCTGCTGTGCATGTTTTTATTTAGTTTATAAATCTGAAAAGTTTTGTGTATGGCCAGACAGCAGTTTTCAGATTTTGCTACTGGTGGGTATTTGAAAAATTAGGAAAAAAAAAAGCCAAGTGTTGCTAATAAGCTCAAAGGAGGGTTGGATCATTGGTGGTGGAAGACATTTTTACTGCAGCCTTGTGCTGAAAAAAGCTGGAGGAGGAAGATGAAATGAACAGTGAGCCCAGATAGAGGATTTTTTTTATGACCTCAGTAATGCACAGATAAAATACACCACTGAGAGCATATTTACTGATCCTGTTAAAGATTAATGACGTCTATGAATGATTTTCAGCTAAATTAGAAGTTGACGGATGCACTGATTGATATTTTATTGTCTGAATGAGGGATATGTTGCATACAGATAGGCCAGTTAGAAACTTTCTTTGTTTATCTAAAGATATTTATGAAGAAATAAACAAATGAACATCAAGGTATTTCATGTATATTTCAAAATGATAATTACATTTAGCTCGCTTGTTCTGAACTCAAGTCACTGCCATAAGCCTGACAAGCAACAAGGGGGGAAGTCTTTGCTTAAAGGTAGAGTCCAGAGTTTTAACCCCTGAAAATAAGTGCTATTGTGCAAGTGAAATCCATCTCAATCCCCACCTTTGGGTCTCTATGCACGTGTGGTGGTGACTTTGTTTGCAACTCCTCTCCCCCTGTCTGTAATTTGCTTTTTCCCCCTGTTTTGGTCTGTTCGGGACGTTTCTGGGTGAAGATATCTGTCTATATTGCCAGGCAATGACAGAGCTAAGGGCATGATGCTCTGTGGGAATAAGCTAATGATTGGAGCAAACGCCAGTCACGAACTCTTGAAGAAAAATAAAAGAAAGACAAACTGCAGACACAGCGAAGAAAAGGAAGTACTTTACACTGAAAAGAGCTTTAGTGTACGTTGGAAGTCCAGGGTTAATATAGGTTTGGTGCGTTTTCGAGGAGGCTTGTTGGTCCGTCGTTCGATGCAGAAGACGGAGCAATACCACCTGAAACCATGGGGTCAGTGTTGAGCTGTACAGCTGATATGCAGCCAGCGAAAGGAACAAACCAAAGACGAACAGGAATCAGAACCAAAACAACACAAAAAACCGCCAGTACCAAACAGCCCAATCAAAGCACCTGAGAAAGAAGAAGCCAAACAAACAGAGGGCATCTGTAGACATGGCTGAAGCTTTTGAGGAGAGGCTGTAGGAGTGTGTCCGAAAATACATTCATATCTATGACATCACATCGCCAGGGCACATGCAGCACTGCCGCCTAACGGACGAACTGACTTATGAACCATGGGAACGCAGACGATGCATGGATGTATAAAGGCAGCCATGCAGGGTGACGCATGAAACGGACGTTGCCATTTACATTCGTAAGGGAGCATAAATGGGCCTTTACCAACTTCTGATCTTTGAGGGAGAGGCTTGAAGCTGAGTAGGCTGAAAAGCGAGGCAGCTATTAGCCCAAGGTGAGGGGCGCTAAGTTTGAATCAGTTTGAATAGTGTTTACAAACAGAAACAATAGGGGGACTCCGGACTTTACCTTTAATTTCAATAATAATAAAGAAATTTCTACTCTAAATTTATGTCATCTCATAATTGATAGGATCAATCCATATTTTTAGAGTTCTAATTGACTTCATGACAAAGTGAAATGTGACAAAAGTTTGTTGTTGACGACAAACTTTAAATTTGACATTCTACAAATATTCTTAAATAATCCAGGACTGTTTTTATGAAATGCTCTGAAAAGTTGATGGAGCGTTACATGCTGGCTCCAAAAAGAGGTTTAAATGCAGTTCGAAATAGCAGGTACAGTTGCAATCAAAATGAATTAGCCCCCAATGAAAATAAGGTTTGATGACATGTATGTACAGTATGATTATGCAGTTATTGGCACCGTTTAAGACACTTGTAAATGAGCTTGTATAAACTCTGTCATGTAAGCAGTGGTGGGATGTATGTTAATAGAAATCTTTCTTCGAGTTGACAGAAAACAGGCATGCAAACCTATCAATTGTTTGTGGAACTTTCTGTCATTTCTCCTTTTCTGCTGACAGTTTAGGCAGCACTCAGGGCAGCGGCTGTCATTTTTTCAGTGCCTCAATTTGATCAAGATGGAAGCACATTGAGAGGCCCCATTAACATGATTTATAGCTGCCATCATTGCTGTTGTGGGAACCCAACTTCCAATACTCCAACCTCTGTGAAAGCAGTTTGGATCCCTCCTTCTCACTCATTAATGCGCATCAGCAAATGCACACGTACAGTACACATATGGAAACACAGAGGCCATATTCACTCAGACATACACACACACACACACACACGCACACACCCACCCACGCAAGGTTTGCTCAGTAAAAGCTGCACAGTCCTCCCAAGGCCAAGGAGCTTGTGTAACACACTTCATTTGACACATTCATCGTGCAGCTCGAGCTAAAAGCATTGCACTCAAACATAAACTGAATTCATCTGCACCAAAATAAGAGAACAAAAACATTTCAATAACCCACAGAAATGACATCCGTTTCCCCCGTCTGCTGCAGCTTAGTGAATGCCGGGGAAGAGTGAGTTATGGCTGGAAAAAAAGGAAACAAATCCAATCTAGCCGAGCTATCATTGTGCCTGATGAACATGATGCCACCTTAAATCATCAAACTCTCTCATGTTTCTCTGGCTAAGCCGCAGCCTCTCATTACTGTTTGATCTTGCAGACCCATCAACGTCAAGATGAGGTTTCTGTCATGTCTGGCAGTTCTGGCTCTTATATCTTTGCTGAGGTGAGGTTTAGCAGTGGAAGGCTGGTGTTTATCAAGGGCATCGCAAAACAAAGTGCAGTCAGTGGCTCAATGCCTCACACATGACGAATAGAGAGATCCAAAGTGGATCGAATGTGTAATCTGCAAGGAGGGGGGTTGGAGGTGGCAGGTGGAGTAATCAGACTATCATGTTTTATGACAGATAATCCGTCAGAGAGAGGGCAGAGCTGCCAGCTGCGAGGCATTGGAGTCTGTGTTCCATCGAAGTGATGCTTGATCAGCATCACCCGTAAACAAAACCATGCGTCACAAATCCTTTTTTATGATTTCTTATAATACGTTTAATAGAAAAAAAAATTTCATTGACGCAACTGAGATCACTTTTAATTGTTCAGCAGAAGTTTATCTGTGCATCAGCAAAGTCGGTTTGTTCCATTCTGCGGGCACCCACCAAGAAATCCAATTAAAAAACTGTGTATCCAAAACACAATTACAGTTTATAGTTATCCTAAAGCATCAACCACTTGAATATGAAGCCTTCCATTACCTCGTGCCTCTAACTGCACCGGTCAGCTTCATGCTCAGAGACCATATAGGCTTTCTCATTGTATGCAGCAGTGCAGTGATGTGTGATTGCACTGCAGCGCTGCAAATGAATAATGTTGCTGGAAGTAATGAAACATGATGGAAAACAAATGTTAAATTGATTTTCACGCCAACTAATATAGTAAGTATTTGAACATCATACTAAACAGAGCTTCCTTATAATCAGAATGAATTAGTTCAACCTCATGTTTACAGTCTTTACTTTGCTCTTAGGCCAAAAAACAATTAGCAATGAGCACGGCAGTAATGCAGGGCAGCAGAGTAATAACATGTTGGTGTCTATTTATGGAAGAAAGGGGTCTGGCAACCGTTTTTGAGGCATTTGTGTGGAGATACTTGAGGAAGAAAGCCCCACTTCTTTCAGTTCTGAGGTTTTATGTGTCAGGACATCATGGAAATCCTTGCCAGGTCATGACACATTGGACCATGATATCATTTATTCAATAAAAAAAACTAGGCCAAAATTCTGAAAAAGTGTGTAGCAGCCAGGTGCCGCTGATCAAATGCATTTGAGCAAGTCATCACCACCAAGTACAAAGAAAGTCTAGGTTTTGTCAGGCTGAGAGATATCAGCAATGGTTTTGGAGAAGCATTTGTTGCTGCAGACCAGTGCCATCTGTATGTAGCAAAGGTATGCAACAAGGGCCTCTGCAGAATTTGATCTCACAGACTCCCAGGTGAGTCAAGCGCGCTCACCAGTCAGCCAAAGGGACATCATTGTGGCCAAGTAGCCAGGGCGCATGATCAATTGGAGTCATAGTGACAGGACCCCACACTGTCACTCTCCCCCTTTCTACAAGCATGTCCTCGTGCTTCGCGCAGGCTGCCACCGATTTCAAATCCATGGACTGTTTTCCAGCGTCACATGGATCCTGCCAACAATGCCATAATGTGGCAAGGTATGCAACGAAGGCCCAGGCGGGATTTGATCCCACAGACTCCTGAGTGAGAGTTATGCACACTACCAGTAAGCGTGCATGACTAAACCAGTTTAATATATGTATATATGTCGATACCAGTTTTTCCAGTAATGAAAGACAGGAAACAAAGAAACTGCCGTAAGTTCAGGAAGTAGTGAAGCTGTGCACTGTGGCCATTTCTGCTATGGTCCTTATTACACATTACAACAATTTTAAAATCGCTGCATTCACTTCTTGTGCATTTCAGGATGGATTTTAGGTTTCTTTTCCTGGTTTATATTTCTTGAAGACCCACAACGTAACTTTTACACCTTAAAAATCTGTGTTTCTGACTTGTTTTGAAGGCACACCAACATTCATCATGTGCATTTTCAAACAGTCACTGCCCAAAGACGTCCGAGGCTCCAGAAACTGCACTATGTAAGTTTTGTATCCACTTCGGGGCCGTGACGTTGCAGCCGACTATTGGTTGTGCACCGCAAGAGACAGAACAAGAGTCAAGATAAGACTGTCTTCTACTGGCTGGAGTGAGCTCACAGTACAGGTAGGATGCATGATGGATGCTAATTTAACTGTTGATGAGGAGTACGCCAATGAGAAAACTGCTAAAAGTTCCATTGTGGGCCTTTAAAGCAGAAGTATATTACTTTAAAAAAAAAAATAAATAATTTGTCATACAGTATATGCTAAAATGTCCCTGTGACCAGACAGCAGTACATGAGATATGTAATCTGTGAAAAAAAAAATGGCTCAATTGGTCCCGCCTACTGGATGTTCTGCAATCTGCGAGAATCCATCGGGTTGAGACAAAAAACCAATCAGAACCAGAGGAGTGTCTGATGGAGTGTCTGGCCTCTGACACTCACTGTTCACAAATGCTGTGTACTGCCCCCTCCCTCTGCTAAAGCTGCCAGTGTTCTGACATTTTATCATGCTTGTCGAGATGTGGTACCAACACACATGCGGACAACATGGAAACATCATTGGTGTGTGCCTTGAGGACATGTAAGTCAACCCACGCTACCCTCAACCGGCTGCAGCTCAGTCAATCAGTGAGAAGATGACCAGGGAAGAGAAACAATCAAAAAGAAAGAACTCGACCGTATGTTGCTGTCTACTGTGTCTGCTACATTCTAATGTTACAGCATACTGGCTGTTCTTTAGTTAGAAAATTATATGAAATACCTTTATAAAGTCGCCAGGTAGTCTCAGTTTGGTGTTTGGCACAGATTCCGGAGGCAGCAGAGCATGAGCGATTCAACACTTCATGAAGTGCCATCTGACCATGATGACCGCTAACCCCATCAGTGCATTTTGAGAAGGGTTTTAATTTCTAAACCATCTGGAGACCTTGAGAGAGATTATTTCCCCAAAAGAAAACATTCAAGGTTTTCAAAACATTCTTCCGTGAGGTGGGCGTTGAAGGCCAGACAGCGAAATGTTCAGAAATCTGCAAAGTACTGCTTGTTTGAAATGGTTGCCATATGAATTAGAACATTACAGCACAGTCATCTGAACAACCCACCAGACCTCTGGAATGATGATTTTTAGACAGACATCAGTAACGTGATGTTTTGCTATAATGTTCAAACAATGTTTGTTCTAAACCAACTGCAGCAGCTTGTTTACAGTGATGGTTGGGTAATTATTCAGGCTCGTTTTACAGCACAGCTAAACAACTTGCAGTCAAGGAATTAGCCACAACATTTTCAGTAACAAAAGTATTCCTAATTCAAATGTGAGGCCACCTGCCTGACAGCTAAAGTTTGGTTCAAATTTAATCAGGCAGTGAAAGATTACTCTAAAGGTCAGCAGCAACTACTCAGAAGAATGTCTGCTGAAGAACCAAGGTGTTGTCACAACCTTATACAGTAAGTTCAGACCTCAACTTGGCTGAGATGATGTGGCCGAAGCTCAAGAGGCTGTGCATGAATTAACATCTGCAAACCTCAAAAGAACCATTGTTGTGAAGAAAAGTGGGCTACAACTCTTCCATAGGGTTGCCACCTTTCAGAAAAAAAATAAGGGACACCTACCACAGCTCATCGGGGCCACGACCACCACGGGCCGATACTCGTATGGTGGGCCCCCCACAGCAGTGGTATGCTTTATTTTGCACCAGTGTTTTTAGAAAAGGAGTGATCAATAAAACAATTGGTGACACTTAAAGCTTGAAATGCTGCAATGAACACATTGTTTAAGCAACACTGTTGCATAGAAAGTGCTGTTATTTAGTCTACATATGCTGTAATTACATCCATCCCTATTTAAAATAAAATGAGGAAAAAATATATAACAAAGTGCCATAAGCACAAAACTTAGTTATTGCATTATCAATAAAACCTAATTAATGAGAAGCTGTCATGCACAAATCACATGGCAGCACCAGCAACCAAAGGAGATGTTTGTGTGGAGTGTGCAACAATTAACTTAAAATATAAGCCTAGTAAATACATGAAGAACTGAATGTAACTGTTAAAGTGATCTGTTGTAGACAGCTCTGATGTGTCCGAATCTGTGGTTCACCTGTGTCACCTCAACTGTAACCTAGAGTGGGATGACAGATTAATTAAACTTATTTCTTTTGCTGCCTCTTATGACTTGAAAGAAAGTCAGGTTATCCAGACAGATAAACCACACCAAGAAAAGAATTTGTGTTGTGAAAACTGAACACTGTGTTCCTCAAATAAACATTTGACACAGAATACACAGAAAGCTGTACAAGTTTTGTTTATATAGGAAATATATTGAATGCATATAGGCTATACATAAACACACACACACAATATATATATATATATATATATATATATATATATACACACACATTTATATACATATATGAATGAAACAATATTAATTTAATTTATATTAATTTATCTATCAAATGTTAATCCATTACTGTGATTTATTGTTTAAATAACCATATAACATTTATATTGGCTGCTACTAATAATGGTTTCTGTATAAATGATCATTCATTCAAATTTAAAAAGTCATCATCCTAAACAATCAATAAACTAACCAAACCACCTTCTCCTAAACTTTCCTCTGACATCTTCTGGCAAAAACACAACCAGATAAAAACTGATCCTGTTCTGAATGTGACGTCATGACTGATTCAGTCTCAGGAGATGAGGAGATGAAGATGGGACACTCATGTTTAGGTCGTCTTCGCGGTTCTCACGTGTCTGTGTTGCTTTTCTGATGCGTGATGATGTCTGATGTCAGACAGTCCACCGCGCGCCACAGAAAACACTCACATACGTATTTAACAGTTTCTCTCATCATCTCCACTGATGCTGTCCACCCAAGGACGGGCCTGTTCCCACTCAGGTGTTTTCTTTAGCAGCGTTTTCGCTTTTGAGAGCATGCTGGAGTATCAGGTGTGGACATTTTAAAAGGCGCGGGTGCCGAGAGCGCGCGTGACAGCAGCACACGCAAGCGCGCAGGCAGCCAGGCAGAGATGCAGGACTGGAGGATCCTGCGATGATCCCGCTGGTTTTGGCTGGCTTTAAAATTTCCGGTGTTTTATTGAGCTCATTATTACTAAATTTAATGTTTATATATGTGTGACAGACATGTGTATTTGACAATTATGGGAATACGGAACAAATGGCGTCCCGTATTGGTTCAATACGGGACGCAACGTTTTATCGTCAATTAAAGGACGATTCCGTATTTTACGGGACGGGTGGCAACCCTACTCTTCCACAATGATGTGAGAAATTGCTGAAATCATACAGAAAATCATTATTTTCAGTAATTATCCAAGTTACTGCAGCTAAATGTGGTTCAAAAAGTTAATCAGTTATTAGGTAAACTTTATTTTCACACACTGCCTCCTAAATTGGCTTAATTTTTATGCAATAAATATTGAAACAGTGAAACATGTAATGTGTTGTTGTCTATCTGAGGTTTTATCAAATTTTAAGACATGGTGAAAACCACACGATTTTTATGTTCTAACATGAAAGCTTTGAAATTGAAACAGAGTGTAATTTTTTCACATGATTATTTATAACGTTAAGTTAAGATTTAACTTTCCAGTAACTTGCCAGTCTGCTGGCAAGTTACTGGCAAGTACTGTCAATATATATATATATACAGAGAGAGAGAGAGAGAGAGAGAGAGAGAGAGAGAGAGAGAGAGAGAGAGAGAGAGATAACATGCAAAACATAAAAAACAAAATTATGTAAATCTAAAGAAGCAAAACCTTGATAAACTTGTACTTGTCCCAGCTTCATTGGAAGGTGTTGCAGGCATCCATTTCAAATTGAGCAAATATTTGCACAAAAACAAATATTTTATTAGTTTGAACATTAAATATCTTGTCTTTGAAGTGTATTCAACTGAATATAGGTTGAAAAAAGGATTTGCAAATCACTATCATTTTTATTTGCATTTATTTGCAAGCCTGACCCGTCATCCCTCTTCCTCTGCTCTCTGGTCTATGCTCCATCCATCTCACTTCATGCCCCTCTTGTCCTCAACATTCTCAAATATATCTTATATTGTATCTTATTCAAATGCCTGTCTGCACTGTTTTAGTGACATTATTTTTATATATTTATTGTTTGAGAGGGAGAGTGGTTACATTTTCCATAAATAAAGAAAACAACAGAAGGTGGAGATATTGTATATAGCCGAAGACAAACAGCAAACGTGTGAAAACAAGTCTAAATATGTATATGCGGTGTCTGACAGTTGTGGGTGTCGATTTTATTTCCTCTTTTGGCCAACATCTTTGTCTCCCTCTTGAATTGGATTTCTTTTCTTTTGTTTTTGCCAGTAAAGGAATTTCACCTCACCCAACAACTTTATTTACATCTCCTTCAATTCCCTTCACAGTTGAGGCTGCAAAGGCCCAAGGCAACTGCAAGGACATGTGCCTGAGCAGGGCCTTGCTCTGCAAGAGTGTGTTTATGCATACCCGCATCCAGTATGCGTTTTGAATTCCAGAAAATCTTCACAAGTATGGAGGGTGATGTGAGGAGTTGCTGAAATATCTAAAAGAGTGATGGAGGACATGAAGAATCATTTAGAAGCATATGTCATAAATACTACTCTATGCAGGCCTGTAGGTGTTCAGTCTGGCTTGTGTCCCTCAGCCACTGCTTGAGGTCAACACCTCCCCACAGCCCTATCAGAACTTTACAATTAGTTGATTGAACCTGCCACCAGTGAGCCATCTGTCTGGGCACACGGTGGAACTGATGTCCTCACCTGCCAGAGGCAATTAACTCTAAGTACGACTTTCTCCGCTCATGCGCCACAATTCTCCTCCCATCTGAGTTTAATAAGGTTGAACTACGTTGAAGTTGAAGAGGGGGTGGGAAACCTGCTCATGGCCCCTAAAGGCTGATGGGTTATTACTTCCGTCAGATTTATACTGGCAGTCATGCGGAATGGCGGACGACTGTCTTCGACCCTCTTGGGCAGAGAAAGCGGGAGAGGGGTTTTTTAGGCCGCCACGGGTCAACTCCGATTGGATGGTGGGATGAGAGGAGAGGGCAGCTGGTGGCGTGAGGAGAAGGTGAGGTGATTAATTGGTGGACCAGCTCAGGGTCAGCTTCCATTGTTGGGGTGGTGGGTCAAATGAGTGTGGCACTGAGTGCTTCACCTGCTGCATGGTTCGCCTCAGTCCTACAGCAGAGAGATGAAGTTGTAATTCTGAATGGAGCAATGTGAGAATAATAGGAGAGAGATGAGGACACTGGAGACAAAAAATAGGAAGAAAGTGTCTGTGTATCAACTGACATTTCAATTAAATTCCTGTCATAGTTTCTGGGAGTATGTGGACTTCATATCGCGCAGATATTCTTTTTCATGCCAAAGGACTGGAGTTGCTTTGAAAAGTGCAGGAAATGTACGCAGCTCAAGTTTTACTGCACTTATCTGCTCGTAGAAAATGAACGTCCAAAGAAAAAACAGCTTTAAGCCAATTCTTCATTCGCAGAAAATGATAAAACGGCTGAAAATGAAGGTAAAGCCTCTTGATTGCTCCAAAAGTAAAAGCTGTCAGCTTCACTCTTTTTATTTTTACCTTCTTTTAAAACAGCCCCCCCGGGCTTCTGTGAATGTCACTGCAGTGCTCCCCCATTACAGCCGGCCTGGAACATGACAGATCTTTGAAGCCCCACCCTGGCTCTTCCCAGCGATGTTCCTCTCCCTCCTGCCTGAAACAAGGAGCTGCGAGAGTAGCGTGATGTTACAATGCTGTATTTCAAAGCTTTAGTGTAAACATTTCTGACAGTGGTATATGTCTTTGGACTATCTTCTCTTTTATTTCTCCCACTTTTTTTCCCTGCATCTCTCTTTCTATTATTCAGAAATGTCATTTTATATGGTGGTGTATGCCCCTGATGTCCTTGAAGAAAACAATGAAGATCTACAGAATGCTAAGAGGCACATGGGTGTTTCATTGATAGCAGCAGTGAGCTATCAATCTTTTAAACGGATGGCCTATCGGTTGCATGGCTTTGTCCTCGACAAGTCTGCACTGCATAGAGGTGACCTTTTAAAGATAATGCACAGTAAAGATGATGCTAAACGCTTCATTTACTTTTAATCAAATTAACTTTGTTTGAAATGAAAAAGTTGCATATGTAGTTCTTTGATTGTTTTGATTATCATCACTGCTGCAGATGATTAACACTATTTCCTACATTTCAAGCCATTTTTCTTTCTTGGAAGCTAACAAAGACTTGGATTAAATGTGAAATAAATGATTATATTATAACCAGCTACCCATTGTTCTAGCACCACGTTCTGCTTATCAAACCTTCCATGTTGACTTTCACCACACAAGAAAGAGCAGCCATGTCAATCCCCATTAATTCCTCCAATGAATTAAAGGCAAAGAAGATGATAGGAAATTAATGTCTGCAAGGAGATACTTAAATTATTCAGCAGCAACAGGATTATGATGAAAGATCCTTATAAGGACCTCTCACCCCCCTACCTTCCCAATCCGCTCTTTAATTTTGTGCTTCCTCTTCTTCTTTTCATTTCAGACAACTGGTAACCAGTTTTTAAATTAGACCCTGTGTAACACTATTGCTGGTTTTGGTGTTAGACTTACAGAATGTTTCCATGCACAAAGTCAAATCTTTTTCTTCATCTTTATTCTTTTATCTGTAACAAAAAGTTTGCCCTATGGAACATGTCCCCACATCTCTTTTTAAGTCACTTATGTTGTTTTTGGAGGCTGATCTTTTTATTGGGAGTTACTCTCTTCAGAATGGTGTCTTTCCAGCTGCATATAAAAAGTCTTCCAGTGAAGCCCCCTCTGAAGCGACAAAAATTGAGGCACCACTGATCTCAACAGTTACAGACCTTTATCCATTTTACAATTTCTAAGCAACATTTTAGAAAAGTTCCTTTTTGACAGACTGGGCAGTTTCATGAGAGACAATCGTTTCTTTAGGGCTAGGCACAGCTGGGAGACTGGTCACAGTTAGATGATGTTAGAATTACCTGGATGAGAAAAATTGATCAGTTCTTGTCCTGTTTCGGTGCATTTGATACTTTTAATCAGACCAGAACTGAGCTAGCATCTCTGGTACTGGTTTAGCCTGGCCTTAGGTCTTATTTCACAGACAGACGAGTTTTATAAACATTGATTAATCAAATTCTAATGTAACCTGAAGCACAGTGTTGCCCAAGGCTCAATACTATGTCCTGTTCTTTTTCATTTCTACATGCTACCCCTGGGGGATGGCATCAGGAAACAAACTTCCATGGTTATGCTGATGATACACAACTTTACATCACCATGTCTTCTGGTGACACTCGCTCTGTAGATGACTCTTTTCGCTGTATTTTAGATATAAAGTCATGGATCCTTCCGTTAAATTATGCACAATCAGGAAACAGCATTAGTTTTTATTGATATGGATGACTGATGCTGTGTCCCAAATTGCCTACTTCCATACTCAATACTCAAAATTTTGATTATACAGCGTCAAAATGAAAAACAGTACGTGTAGTATGTGAAAGTTGAAAGTTGCATATGCAAAAGTACCCGGATGACAAATTTAAACCGGTCAAGATTTTGAGAAGGTGACTGTGAACACTCACCGCAGGCTCTCGTCCCGAATTCGATTCAGTAATGCTCCCTGAAATGGGTAACAAACTCGCGACACTCATCACAAGCAGAAAAATGGCAGCTTTAGCCAATAGCAGGAGGACATTGATTGCTGGCGCCGATTTCAGCGTACGGCTTCATGAAGGATGTTCATGTTTTCATGATGGCAAATAACACTCAAAGGTGAAAAGTGCCGGCAGAAGATGGTGGCATTGTACCGTGGCTGTAGCTGGTCAAAAGAATTTCCGTAGAAGAAGATGACATTGCGCTGTCATTTCCGGTGAGTACTCTGCACTGGAGTATGTGATTTGGGACAGCACTGCAAACTCGAAAATCACATATTGAGCCACTGAGTACATCGTATGGTTAGTTTACTCAATTTGGGATTTTGAGTATTGAGTATGGAAGTAGGCGATTTGGGACACAGCATAAGACACCATTAACGATGAGTAAAGAAACCTGAAATACACATCCCCAACTCATGTGAGCTGCCTCTGCAGAGGTAAAAATGAAAATAAATCCTTGGGGAATTTTTGGAAAAACAATAAAAATTCTTGTCAATATTTTGAAGCAATGACATTTGAGTTGGTATTTAAATTTTAAAAGCAAAACAACTGGAAATTATAGTAAGCCATCATTTTACATTCACTATGTAACCAAAAAAAAAAAAATAATAATAACCAGCAACAGAATAAATGTATAAACTTTGTAATAGAGCTGTCTGCAGTTATGGCTTAATTGTACTGCATATGCATAGATGTAAATCAACATACGTACAACAGTATCTTCACTGTAGCTGCAAAATATATTACAGATCCTGCCCTGTGGAAGGAATGAATCTTTTATAAGCATGCACATTCATTTGGTGACAGAGCAAGAGCAGTTTTCATGGATCTTTGCTATCATTTGGAGTAAGCATAAATTCTGTTGCTGGTCTCCCCAAAACCATCAACACATATCCTTTCCTATAGTGGCAGAGTGTTCTGGTAATAACTTGGACCTACCTTATCACCATGTTTCCACTATTTGTGTTTCTTGGTTCCATGCCCTTTTATGGTCAGTTTTAGTTACAGTATATATTTGAAAATTATGAAGAGTCTGTGTCCTTTCAATTTACAACAATCATTTAAGAGCTGAGATGTGAAATAATTTCTTGGCCTATGAATCTGCGAGTTTTCTCTGGGAAATTCTTAGGAACAACTTCAAGAATTAAAGAAAGTCTTAAGAAGATATTGGTGAATGAACCCCATTGGCCTTTAGCAAACATGGACATGAAGATCAACTGGCAGAAGAAAAACATTTTTATGAGAGTATAGATATTCATTCTGAAATCCTGCTCTAAAATGAAAGTCTATCTTACAAACCATCAAACAATCAAAACACCTTTGTACTCCGCTCTAAAAAGGAGTTTGCATCAATAACTTGTGAAGTGTAATGACATATTTTTAAGAAAAAAAAATTGTGCATATAGAAATGTTTTGTTAGTCTATTTAGCAAGATATGATAAAAACAATTCTGTTTTTTGTGTATTTTTTATATTTTTGGCATAATTCCAACAGCATTATAAATTATTGGTGTCCGTTAACCTTTTAGCTTAAGTTGCACAGATTATAAAAATCATAAAAATATATAACACTTGAGGATAGAGCCTCCAAGAAAAGACCCAACTACAGAAAGCACAAAAATATCAGAGCAGGCATTGACGGACCATTTCTATTGCAGTTTTTAAAAGCAAATCTGTTGCTGTTCTATCAAGCTCTGATTGGTTTATGACCACCGCACCCAGTAAGAACTGACTTTAAGACTCACTCTTTTGTTTTTTAATCTTTAACCACACTTTTTATTAATTTATTCAGTTACATTGCACCCCGCTGTAATGCTGTTAATGATTTATGTAAAACACTTTGAATTGTTTTGTATATGAAATGTGCTGTACAAATAAACTTGCCTTGCCTTACTTGCCGTACAATTGGTCCTACTCACTGACTATTATTCTTAACTTTCAATGCAGGACTTCAAAGAAGTAACTGTGGCCTGGGATGCAGTGACTGTGTTCTAATTACCAGCTGCTTCAGGTACTGTAATGGCCAATTAAATATGAATACATATGGATTAAATGAACATGAATAGTACCTGACTTTAACCTCGAGTGATCGAATAATTAGAGGAGACCTGTGAATTATTAAATTGAATGTTGAATGAACACCACACTGTGCCAAGGCGGATGCTATTGATAGTTAAAAATCTCCAAGTCCTACTTAATTAACTGTAGCAAGGTACATATTTATTTTCCTTGTAGCTCACATCCTCTAGACAACATGATTTAGAGTGCAAATTATTCAAGTAAGAGCTAGGTGGAGATAACTGGAAGAACATAAAATATTATATGATCTATTTATTTACTTAACAATAACTAAACAGAAGAGCTGTACAGTGTCATGAACTAAGTACATCCTTAAATCTGTTATAGACAACTACAGGCAGTTGGAAGTAGACCTTCTACCACTGTTGAGGTTGCACCTCTGTACATGTGTATGTAATTAGAACAGATGAGCATCGGACTGTTTTCTAAACGATCTCAAGGAAACCTGGAAGGACTTGCACTTTCTTGGCTGTTGGAACAGCAGTAGAAAACTTTAATTGTGGTAAAAAGTGAATGAGAACATCACAGAGCTTTACTTCATGAAGACTGCTGCTGTCTGTATGTGAGACACTGAAGAGGACAGTGGCTGATGCTGTCTGCTCGCTGAAGTCAGTAGTTGTGTCTCAAACCGTACGCTTGCCCGAGTGCATTGGAATTCAGTGCGTAGTGCGCACTGTGTACTTTGTCTGTAGAGCACACTATTGTTGCTAAATGCTGACCCAAACAGAGCACTGCACTTACAGGAAGTGATGGACTAGCATTGCCCGCTAACGTGAGCTAACTCTAGTGAGCCGGTATAACCGTGGCCTCAAACTAATGGCTAGATCATCACTGTCATCAGGAAGTGAACAGCTTGGTAGCATGCTATATACATAAGTAATTATGTCTAAATCATTTCATAAACAATACTTAAATCAGTACAATACCGCCTCCGATGCAGCAGGGGTTGCCACTGCTTCATTCACTGCAGTTTGAAAGTCCTGCCTCTTCCTCAATGTCAACAAGATGGCGTCCGTTTAGTGCAGGGGTGGCCAAGTTCAGTCCTCAAGAGCCACAATCCTCCGAAATTTTAGATCCAATCCCTTCTCCAGTACACCTGAATCAAATGGATGGCTCGTTATCAGGCCTCTGCAGAGCTGAATGACATGGATATAAGGTAATGCAGGTGTGTTGGGGAAGGGGTGGATCTAAAAGTTCGAGGATTATGGCTCTTGAGGACCGAACTTGGCCACCCCTGGTGTAGTGTGAGTAGTGTGCTTTGTTTTGCACTTCATTTTTGGCCATTATTAGGGCAGCATCCTGGTACTTTCAGTGCACTGAATTTTCACTTAAATGACAGTATGAACACACAACACACTCAAAAAGGTGTTAGAAGTGCTCAACTACGTGGTCTGAGATACGGCTAGTGTGTTCATGCGAGGGAGGAATATCGGCCAATCAGAGGGCAGACAAGCAAATATAGATTTCATTTCCACCAGCAAAACCACAGTAAATTTTGATGAACACTCATTAATCTGACATTACATCCTACGTATCCACGTTACCTTCGAACTGAGCAGGTTTGTTAAGTTCATTAATGCTAACAGGTAACATTATTATGCTAGTAGTTGCTAAGACAGAGACGAGAAGCTGGGTTGGATTCCAACATGTAGAAGCTACATACATAAGTTGGTGGAAATTGACCCCCTCTGATTCGGCTGTTTGCGACAGAGACCAGCTGGAGAACTCTAAAGGCCCATATATGCTAACTTACGTACATAAATGGCGACGTCCATTTCATGCATCACCCTGTGTGGCTGCCTTCATACTTCCATGCGTCTTCTGCATTCCCATAATTCATAAATCAGTTTGTCTGCTACAGTAAGTGGCAGTGCTGCCTGTCCCTGTGCTCTGGCGATGTGATGTGATGTCATAGATATGAGTGTGTTTTCGAACACACTCACACAGCATCTCCTCAAAAGCTCCAGCCACGTGTACAGATGCTCTCTGTTTGTTTGGTGTCTTTCTTCTCAGGTGCCTTTATTGGGCTATTTGGCTCTCGTGGTTTTTGTGTTGTTTTGTGTTCCTCTCTGGTTTGTCCCTTTCACTGGCTGCATTTCAGTTACACAGCTCAACAATGACCTTACGGTTTCCTGCAGTATTGCTCCGTCTTCTGCATGGAGTGATGGACCAACAAGCCCCTCGAAAATGCACCAAATTTCATGCGTAACCAATGCAGATGACGGACGAAACCGTCCATCCGTCTGTGTATCCGTCTTCTGCGTTGAGCATAAATGGGCCTTAACGCAGACGTCAAAACAGCATTGCAGCCTGAAGCCAAACATCATCTGTTATCTAATCTCTGCCCTTGAGATGCTGGTGGAAGTTCCCATGATGAGAAACGGCGCTCTGCATACAACCATCCAATCACACAACAGAAATCATAGATGTATTGCACAAAACCAATTTGGGATTAAATATAAAACAAAAACGTAGAACAGAAAAAACAAATAATAAAACATGACACCATTGCACAACTCTACCACAGCCCCAGCAAAGGTAATCTGCAATCTCTGTGGCCATAAAAGGCATAATTCTAATTTACTGAATGACAGAAATATTAGAAAAAGATGGAAGAAGCATGAGTTATTTGAAAAAGCTGCCAGGGAGAAGCCTCCTCTGTCTAAACAGAACATGGCAGGAGAACAAACCACATGACTTCTGAACAATGTCAATGAACAATTACAGCATACAATAACCAAAGTTGAAAAATTTCTGGACTAGAGATTTTTAATTCAGTGGGTATAAATGTGACTTGACTTTAAAAGAATTTTTTTGTAATTATAAATTATTTCATTTTTACAATTCTCTTTTTTTTTTCTTTTTAACAACCAGTACTTGTACAGTATCTGTGATATTAAAAGAGTTAGAAGTGGAAGCTGTGATACTTAACAAAAGATTGCCATAGCAACAGCAACTATATGTGCTTAGTTTCAGTGCAGATACCACCATGTGAGAAGTCTTTCCCTCCTGATCCTGCACAGGGGGATTGACAACACCCGTTAAAGACACAAGCAAATGCATCCTTTGCAGAGCCAACATTAATCTAGCAGATTATGAAAGCCAGATGTGTTTTCATATTCGTCACAGCTCACTAGCAAAGGGGATAAAGTTGGCTACATCAACAGTACATGCTGGCAGCCAGCCAGTGTTATCCAGGCATACACAGGTGACAACTTCATCAAGTACATGACAAAGCTAGGTGGATGAGATAATATGAAATAATTCCCTGACAGGGCATTTTCCCTCTGAGCTTCTCAAAATGTCATATACATAAAACTGAGCAAACAAATGTCAGACAAGAATATTAAGTGGAACAGAAATTAGGCTCTTTGATACTGTCATATTCCTGATGATGCTTATATCCACCTCAGCTTCACTTGTTCAAAGTATCTGCTTCATAAAGGAGAAAACCATGTCATCCCCGTTGCAACTAAAACCTCAGGCAGTTGTTTTGATTCTACATCGGGTTTTTTTCCAGCCTCTTTGATTTGAGGGACTTTGAAGAAATCTGACAGAGCACGTTAAGGGAAAATACCTGCTGCAGGCCCTGCAGGGTAAAACGCAGAAGCAGATATTTTGCTCACCAATAAGGTCATTGCTGCCTGCTTCTTGGAGCGCCCATTTTACTGAACTTTTTGCATGATAACTAGTTAATTGAGTTCAGCAGATCACTCCTAAATAAGAATGTTATCTTAATGGCTATAAAGCTTTCCCAAATTGCATGTCATGTTTATGAACTGGAACTGTGACAATGTGGTTTTCTTATGTGGAAGCCTGACAACGGGAGGAAAAAGAAAAAAGAAAAAACTGTATCATGAAACAAAAGCACAATTCCAGTAAGAGTTGGATAGAAAAATAATGAAAGACTGTACAAAGGGTCAAAGGTTTGCATTTCTGCTGCAGGACAAATTTGGCTCATAGTAAAAAAAAAAAAAAGAGCAAAGATGCAGGTTAGCTCGGGTTAACAAGGTCACATGAAGGCAGTGCAGCCAGTTCAAATCCAGACTGCTTCACTTTTTAATTCATTCCTTATTTCATGAAAAAAAAATCCAGACAACAGCATAAAGGCAGATTCAAAGATTTTTTTTTTTTTTTTTTACCGTCTCAATGCTAGGATGAGATGAAAAAATTGAGCAGTCCTTGAGCAGGTCAGACAGGTCAGGCCTGTCTGGAGGCACTTGAGGTGTTTTCTAATACAGAAGTCTTCATTTCTTTGGTGTAAGTGCCTTTTGCAGACAGCAGGCTTATTTTGGTGGTGCTCAATTAAATTGTTGTCTATGGGGCCATGCTTTAAACCTTCACAGTGTGTTTTACAACCCAAAGCTCAGGGTAAAGTAGTTTTTTTCTCTCATTTACTCTCAACATTTCACTCCTGGCTTGCATGTGGAGAACACAAAGGTCCTTGAAATCTACTTCTTTGTAGATAAAAATAAATGTTATACTATAGTATATCTATAGTACAAGTCCACTATACAGGTACTACCCAAAAAATTAGAATATCCAGAAAACGTTAATTTATTTCTGTAATTCAATTTAAAAGTTGCAATTTACATATTGCATAGATAAATAATATGTAAATCAATATATTTCAAGCTTTTATTTGTTTGGATGTTGCTGATAAGGACTTGCAGCTTAAGAAAACTGTCATATTCTAATCAGGTAAGTGATCCAAAACTTCTGCAAAAGTGCCCCTATCCTTCTAAAAAGTCCCTGTCTTGGTTAAGAAGAATTCACAATCATGGGGAAGACCTCTGATATGATAGTTGTGCAGAAAACCATCATTGACTCCCTGCACAAGGTGGGAAAGACACAAAAAGTGATAGCAGAAGAAGCTGGGTGTTCTCAGAGTGCTGTCTCAAAGCACATTAATGGACAGTTAAGTGGAAGGAAGAAGTAGTGGAAGAAAACTGTACAAACCGGAGGGGCTGACAGCAACCAAGATGGTCAGTGTTAAGTTTCCCAGTCTGTGATGACCTGGGGATCCATGTCAGCTGCTGATGTTGGCCCTCTGTGCTTCATTAAGTCCAGCATAAATGCAGCCGTCTACCAGGACATTTTGGAGCACTTCATGCTTGCTTCAGCAGACCAGCTGCATGGGGATGCAGACTTCATCTTCCAGCAGCACTTGGCACCTGCCCATACTGCCAAAGGTACAAAATCTTGGTTCAACAACCATGCTTGATTGGCCCACAAACTCACCTGACCTGAACCCCATTGAAAATCTGTGGGGCATTGTCAAGAGAAAGCTGAACGGGAGAGACCAAACAATAAAGAAGAGCTCAAAGCTGTGATGGAAGCATGTTTGTCTTCCATAACACCTGAGATATGCCAGACGCTGGCAGCATCCATGCCACGCCAGGTTAAGGCAGTCATTCATGCAAAAGGGCCCAAACCAAGTATTAAGTACAGATGCAAGATTTTATTTTAGGAGGTCTTACTTTTTTGCTTTTAAAATCCTTTTATAATTGATTTCATGCAATATTCTATTTTTTTTACTTTTGAATTTGAGGTTTTCTTAAGCTGCAAGTCCTAATCATCAACATCCACTCAAATAAAAGCTTGAAATATATTGATTTGCATATTATTTATCTATACAATATGTAAATTGCACCTTTTAAGTTGAATTACAGAAATAAATGAACTTTTTCAGGATATTCTAGCTTTTTGGGTACGTACTATCTCCTTTCATGAAAGCATGAAAAATATTTACTTGAATGTTTGTGAGAACTTTTTTATATATAAAACCAGCAGTATTCATCACAGAAATGGTTTGCTAGCCAATAAACAGGATTTTCTATCCAAACTGTACCATATATGGAGAAAAGTTGAGTCCGTGGCAGATACAGCATTTCAATCTGTTTCAAAGTATACAAAACACTGTGAGATAATTTATTATGTGAAGAAATGCAGTTTTGATGATGGACGATGTCTTCAATTAAATAAGCTGGCGAGACGGTGGATCATAAAGATGAAGCTTCTCTTGTCCTTGCAGAAGTCTATAAGAGAGGCTGATTTTGACAAGCACACTCATCACTGACAATGTCAATGTTTGAACTACACACTTACACTAACTTTCAAACGTACACATTTTCATATTGATTTATTACCTAAGTATGGCCTTATCTCCATATCCATGACACCGGTCCAGTCCGCCGTAAATAACCTTGTATTCCCACATTAGTAGGACAGTCATGTACATCTCGGTGTGCCTACATACAAACACAGCGTCACCCTCTGAGGCCAGGCCAGCCATCACTATCATAAATCCATGGAAGTGCAGTGGTGAGGGCATTGAGGTGACCCAGACGCAGATATAGGGAACCCAAAGATGCACACAGAGATAAAAGCTGACAGCCAAGCATTGTGGGTCTGAAAGGCAGTCTCACTTTAAAACTGATTGATGATTAACTGATTGACTATTGGTAATTAAAGTAACCAATAAGATTAGAATTTGGCCTGGAATGGATAGGGTTGGACAGTTTAAAGGACAAACTTGTATATGAACGCAATGTGTAAATTACAAGTAAAATATAAAATGTTATGCAAGCATTGCTTTTTGTTGCCTTCCTTAGTGTCAATGTTGTCACATAAAATGAAGTGTTTGGATATTTTAAAAGGCGTCACACCCGGCTCCATTTCCATTTTTCTGTTCTTCACTTTAGATGAGGTTTTGGTCTGCAGACTCTTTCAATATCAGCAGTCATAATAGAAACAAAAGAAGAGGAGATATTTGGATCTGAAATCTCAGTGGCCTCATGAAATTAAGACTGATTCTAACTCTTTTTAAAATATACCTGGGATTATTGTATATTTTATATCAGGTTGTTTCAGAGTTAAGGTTTTACCTTTTTGTTCATCTGCTTCAAGAATTATACAAATGATAAGAATGTGTTTTCTATTTTTTTTAATGCAAGGTGTGTGTGTTTTTTTTTTCTTTTTACTTGTCCTGTCCAGCGTCATGCTAAGCAGAAAGGTGATTTCTGGCTACTGTGTTGTGCCTAACAAAAATTACTGTGCCAAGAGGAGCTTCATGCTTATGAGGCTCCTCTTGATGCTTGATGCTGAATTCCCATATTAATGCTGGACCTTACAAGGGAGTGGGGACAAAAGAAAAGAGGGAGAAAACAGAAGAGAAAAGGAGACAAGTGCATACCAGATAGAGAGCTAGGTTATATAAGATAAGGGGCAGGTTATAAAATATTAATCTTCTTCCTGTTCCCTTTGTTTGTGTCAGAAAAATTAAATGATTTGGCTGTACAATGTTGATTTTAACAGACGTGAAGAATAAATGATGTTGAATTGAATTGTTGAATTGCATAGATAGCAACAGCATCAGCTGTTCAATCAGAGCGGGATGGCAATGGCTCAGGTGGTAGAGTAGGGTGTCCAATGACCGGAGGACTGGCAGTTTGAATCCCACTCCCCCCAGTCATCTGTTGTGTCCTTGGGCAGGACACTTCTCCCACCTTGCCTACAATGTCGGCATCACTGGTGTATGAATGGTTGGAGAAGCTGTTCACACACATTAGCTGCCACATTTCCATAAGTTTGCCCCGGTGGCTGCACACACACATACTGTAGCTTCCCATCACCAAGGAGGAGTGGATGATGGATCCAATGTAAGCGCTTTAGTCAGTTGTAATGTGCAATATAAATGTATTCCATTACTATTATCAGTCTAAACATGAAGAAACTGATGCACCTGCAGGGAAACAGGAAACCGCCTGCAGCATCTTCAAGGAAATCAAAGCTGACAATCACAGATGTTAAAAAAAAACAAACTGGAACAATGTTTTTGTTGAATTACAACAAAAACATCAGCAACACAAAGAAAAAAAACTGTAGTTATTGCTGATTAATACCACAAGACATCAGTGCAACTTTATCAGCAGGTTAAGAGATGTGGGTGCAAAAGGAATGAACAGCGATCAGTGTGATCCTGCAAATGTGACAGGACCCCTGCAAAGATCAGAGGCAAACCAGGGGCCTCTCAGGGCCTGGTAGACCAGCTGCAGAGCAGGAATCCCAGCCAGCACACCACAGACACAACCACGCATCCACCTAGAAGACAGCAGAGGAAGGCCCCAGCCAGACCACCCTGTGGCCCCAGGGGGCAATGGAAGCAGCAAGAATGACCACATGTGGACAGCAGAATTTTGCACCTGGTCTTGAGGTGTAAAATTCTCCTGGTAAATCCTGAGACTGGATCTAATTCTTGCTGCTCTTTATGCAAATTAACATCAAGTCTGTGTGACACATTTAGCTGTTGGCAACAAACCAGACATCAGTTGAGAATCTGTAAATGCTTCTGCAAAGTGTTAAATTATTAAATGATCTGAACAATGGTACATATTCAGACATGAACATTTCAGATATTTCATTTCATTTTGAAACTGACTGCAATATGAGACAGGATGCCTGCTTTGACTGCTTATACCTGTACAAAGCACTGGTCATTTCTGACTCTCTCACCCAGGTACAGTAGCTCTCACAGTCTTGATTGGTGGAGCATTATTATCTCACCATATCATTCATTTGGATGTGTCAGAATATACCAGCACCTTTCTTCTGCAATGACTGCTGATCTTGAAAACCTCAGAGATCTAATAGAATCTCTGAACTCTGAAAGATCTGCAGTAGATCTTATCACAGTACAATTAATTATTCTTTAATCTCTTTTGATCTCTCAATAACCATTTGTGAGTTATACTTTTCCATTGTTTAATGTTTCAACATTAGTAAGGCATCAACAGGATAAGATACTGTAAATGGATCCACTCAAAGTTACAGTATGTTTGATGACTGTTTGGCTGTTTAAATCAGTGTTTGGTGTTTTAGTAATTCTCGTTTCACTCTCACAGTTTGCAGATGCAGCATGCAGATGCTTTTAGTGAAGATTCTCTAAATGCTGACTGCCAGCCAGACAAATTAGCAACTAGCTAGTAATCATAGTGGAGTGTTTAGCAGCTAAAGAGCTGCATATTTCCCTCAGGACCTGGTGGAAAGCATGGCAGAACTAAGAGGATGGTGGAAGACTCGCATTCAATCAAGTGGATGCAAGAAACAGACCAGTCAAATGCAAATGATGCTTCTGCTGGACGTACAAATGAGCAAATGTTTGCTATCAAGTTGGATTTCCATTAACCAGTTTCTCGCGAAAGTGAGAAATTGGTTTATGGAAAATAGGTTATCCTTAAATTGGGACAACTGTATAACTATATTATTTTGGGGAATCAGAGAAAAAGCAACAGTGTGAAACTGACAATTGATGGAGTTATTATTGAATGAGTAAATGTAAGTTTAAATTCTAGATGTTGTTTAAGATTTTTAAAAAATTAAACTGGAAAGCCCACACAGATTAAATAAACAGAAAAGTTAGTAAAAGTATTGGTGTTGTATTGTAGTTTGTTGCGTATGCTGTATCGCTCAATGATTCTTCCATACTTCAGTTATTGCTCTGAAGTCTGGGGTTACACATACAGCAGTGCAACTAAGCCCTTGTATCTGTTTCTGTTGCAAAAAAGGGCCATTAGAATTATAAACAAAGAAAGTTACAGAGAGAACACCAATGATTTATTTATTCCAACTAGACAATTCAAAAGGATCTTGTTGACTTAAGAATTGGGCTTGTTATGTCAAAAGCAAAGCAAAGAAGTTTGCTAGACATTCAGAAGTTATTCAGTTCCATAACGCTGGGTGCTCGCCATAGAAGTCAATTTAATTTGTGGTCTATGTTTGCGCAGACAACGATGAGACAGAAGTGTCCCTCAGTTTTTGGAGTTAAGCTTTGGAATGCATTAAATGAAGAAATGAAATGTACTGTTTATAAATTCAAAACAGTGTATAACGTGTAGGGTCCTGTCACTATGCCTCTAATTAATCTCGCACCCTGACTGGTAAACGCGCATGACTCTCACCTGGGAGTCTGTTGGATCGAATCCCGCCCAGGCCCTTGTTGCATACCTTGCCACAATAAGAACAAAATAATGCAAGAAAGAGTATAAAAAATTAGAAGACAAATGAATATAACTGGAGAAATATATAAGAAATGTTTTGTTAATGCTGTTGTTTTGTCTTGTTGACTGTGAAGAGATGGGGGTTAATCGAGGAAATAAAATGATTACTCTTCATTTTGCTATGAAAGGCAGAGAATGCAAGATCTATTTTCCCTCTGTTCGTTTTGATCATGAAAACATGCATATGTAGTACCCATGTAATGTGACATGAAATGGCATGAACAATAAAAAAATGAATGAATCAATTATATAATTGGTATCGGGTGATGTGTGAAATTCAAAAATATCAAGACAAGAAAGCTGCTAACAGTTAATGTGTTAGATAACAGACCAGACACAGATTCAGCCTGTTCTGTGTGCTATTGTGTGGTTGAATAACTTACTTTTCCAGATTAAATGTCTGTTTCTTGGATTTTGTGATATAAATTACCCCCCCCCCCCCCCCCCCAAAAAAAAAAAAAAAAAAAACAAAGAAAGAAAGAAAAAGAAATTTGTGGAGCCTCTGTGATGACATTGAATAATAGTTACAAACAAACCGTGGCAACACATTACTATTGCATCAAGAACTGGCGCAATGTTAGCATATAAATGCTTCTCACTGAAATAAGGCTATTTTAGGACACCAAAACCCCTTAGTTGGGTTTACAGCTGCAGCTGGTTGCCTTACTTAAAGTTTGAATATGGAATACGGACAGAACAGCGACATCACGTGTGTCTAGGTTGTAGTTGCAACGGCAGAAAAACAACTCCAGCTGCTGGGATGCCAGGCTCACTGCCGACAGGAAGTGACCAACAGTCTGCAGCATGTCCAACAGGTAACGCAGAGGAGTTTATAACTGACAGCTAACGTTAGCCACGTTAGCAAACAAGCTAGCTTACCAATCCAGGGGGAAAGTCGCCCTTTCCGTGTTTTGACTCCGTGGAAAACGTTTATGTGGGTCCATTTAGTGTAGTCTTCACCTAAATTTACTCCAGGTTTTGCTCTTCTCAGGTCACTCTTCCTCAGACACAGATATTATCTCCAGGGCTCTGAAGCAGCTGCTTCACTCGTCATCTCCACGGTATTCCCCTGTAGCAGCCTAACTGTGCCCAAAATATTGTTTCCACACACAGATCATATTTGGCAGCCCGCAATGGCGGCATGCATTGGCTTATAATATTATCGAACCCGTTAAAATTTATTTTATAATTTTTTTTTAGCTAAATACAATTTTTCTAGGAAATGTTGTACTTTCATTCTGTACACCCCCAAACAACCTGTGGAGGTATTATTTTTTTTAAAATATAGCTTTTAATAAAAATGTTACATATTTAACCTTTTAAGTTTACTCAACCATTTTTACAACCGTGTTTTATGGTGTAGTAATACGCACTGTCCCTTCAAGTCATTGCATCAAGTAATATAATGATTTAACATCCTCTTTATAAAACATAGTCTTGACAGATACATGTTAATACTCATGGCAATACTATGTGTTGTATTGTAATAAAGAGTGTGATAGCACTGATGTAAAAATAACCCAGAATTTTCCATGATAGGGTAGGGTGAGAAATTGAATCATTTTGTCATGCCATTCTTACAGTGGAGGATTAGAGCCAAGTCTGTCTGCCAAGGCAAGATCATTCATTTGTCACTGAAAGCCAAAAAATAAAACAATAGTCGAGAACATGGCCTTCCAAATGAGTCAGAGCTTCCTTTAAGAGATGGCACACCGCACCAGTCTCCAACCTGCTGTAGTCACGCATCAGTGGTTCCCCTCTGCTGGGGGTGGGAGAGAGGACGCAGTTTCAGCAGAGATGCTGATAGTGTCATACTGCTGCTGCTGCTCTGCTTATGTTTATCTGGGAAACAATGACAGACAAGAAAAGGCAGCCTGCTGTGCTGCAAGGTGCCAGGATGGCGAGGTGTGTTGTTTATGTGTGGGGGGGCCGACTGGGGTTCAGCGTCTCGCTATTACATTTTACACAACATGATTTTATTTATTCATTCTTTTATTTTTAGTTTCTGGTACACATATTTAGCCATGCATATAGTCCAAAGACATAGATTTACCATGAGAGTCTCACATAATCTCCCAGAAAAAAAACAAGAAGCCCTGGCTGCGGCTTGCAGTAGTCGGATATTGGGCAACGTTGGCCAGAAAGATTGGGAAGGGCTAGGGGGAAGGCTGAAGATAAACGACTCAAAATGGTAATGTGGGCGGAGTCAGACGTCTGACCCCGCCCAATATCCGACTCTGCTTCATCCTGCAAGCTGCAGGTGGGACCTTCTCCGAAAAAAATGCATAACAAGGTTAGATTGCTACTAAAGTTTGCTTGAAAATTTTGTCAGGGAACAAGCTCGAAATTGTCACTGTTGAAAGCAAAAATACAGTAAAACAAAATAAATTGTACATGTGTTAAAATACGGTGCCAGGTTTTACCTTGAAATTAGACTTAAGATTAATTAAATTAAGTGCATGAAATTAGACTTATTAATTTATTTGATTTGGTCTGTTTTCCACCTGTGGCATCTTTTTAAAAAAAGAATCTAAACCAGTGAGCTTGAAGAGATGCAACAGAAGCAGCATCCAGAGTCATAAAGACCCATGCACTCATGATTTACATCCTTGTTTACTGCCCATGAGAAAACTTTATATCAAGGTGGAAATAAAGAGGGTTGCAGAGGTCAGGGTGGGATGGGCGTGTAATATGAGTTGGATGTGGGAGACCAGGGTTTGTGCCCTGCCACAGATGTACATTTAAAAACCAAGGCCTCAGACTGACCGTCCAATACCCAACCCTAATTATAACTTTAACAGTCATGTAGAAAAAATTGTAACTGAATGCTACAGCAACTGCAGGTGAATATAATCACAGGTTTGTTAAATTCCTGAATGATTATAGGCTTGTTAATAACTCATCTTTCTGATAAGCATCCACAAATAAATCACATTGGAACTATAGACCAATCCAGCCAAACGCCACAACTGGACCGTCCGCCATTGCCACAGGGGCGTTTCTGTACATGAGCTGCTACTTAAAGCACCCGGGGAGCAGTTGGTGGGGTCAAGGACCTTGCTCAGGGGTCCACAGTGGTTCACCTAGGGGTCGTGTCAGGGACTCGAACACGGGTCCTCCACGCCAAAGCCACTAGGCTACCCACTCCCAAACGAAATTTGGAAATGAATGAACTTCTCAAGACATTCTGTGGATGTATTGTTTTTGAAAACTTGATTGTTTTGATGGAAAAGTTGTAGCTATGACCATGAAAAAAGGGATGTGGCAACTGGATCTACAGAGCAAGTTGTTGGTATCACTTGGAGAGAAAATTTGACCAAGTATCTGAATATCAACCAGGACAAAACTCTTTAGTTTCTTTAAATCTGCATCTATTTAAGGATCATGTGCTTTAAAAATGATTTAGGTTTTTTTCTTCCTCTTAGAATTAGACTTTGTACATTTCTAACTTTTTCCCAATGTTCCTGCTTATTGTTTTGTTTCCCAATATGTGCCCTTACTAGATCTAACAATTTAGTCAAAGTTGGTTTCCAGGGAAACCCAATCTGTTTTCTTTATTTGACATAGCAGGTGGCAGCACTCTGACAACACTGTTATGAAGATCAGCTGGAAATCAGTTGCACGACGCCATACTAAAAGGCAGCGAACTTAAAACAGCTACAAAAGTGAAACTGCTGCAGGTCTGAAAATGAAAATGAGGTTCAGGTTTGGGTTAAATAAATTGTATGTAAAAATAAACGACCAAAGAAGCTTTGAGTCACACTGTTTAACCATTGTGAAATAGCAAAAATTTGCACTTAAACCAAACTTGAAACAAGGCCTTTGTCCAGGTTTTTCAGTAGCAAAAGAACAAACCACATGGATTGTTTTCTTGTTTTTTGTTTTTTTCATTGACTGCATGGATGGAAAATGGAGGTTTGACTTTTATCACACCCAGTCATCTGACAAATCCATTTTAGTAACATTGCTCTGTATGCTGTGGATGGATCTGCCAACAGCTAACCTCCCACCTCCAACACCAATCAAAAAGGGGAACAGTGCTCATTATTCAAGACAATTAGCCAATAGGCTGGGTGCCCTCTGTGGTTACTCATGGCTCATTTGGTCCAAATCGGATGATGATGCCATGTCAGCTCAGGCTGCATGTCACTCAAGGGAGCTAACACAGAAAGACAAGAGAGGGCCGCCAGTTAAAGATCAGCTTGGTATGAAATGTAGTTTTTATTGTTGTGTGGTGTGTAAAGTGTAAACTATTCCCCCCAACAAGGAAACATTTTACAGGTTTCATCAAATATTTAATAACCTTGCAGCATGGCAGGCTGTGGGGCTGAAATGACAGCGAGAGATGCTTTAGGCAGCATATGGATGAGAGACTATCTATACAAACACAGATTAAACAGGTAATGCATGAGTAATCCAACAGTTAACATTCTCCCCCAGCTGTATGGCCTTACTGTGTAATCCAGTAACCCACAAATTTGGATGCCCTGCTTGTGTACAAAATCTTGGCAAGTTTGACTTCTTTAAATCTACTGTGGTACAGTATATGTTAACAAGTTGATACATCACTTTTTGTCGTGTGTCCTATATGGATAGCTGTCAGAAATATGTCTGACAATGTGAATACACCCACAGAGACTGTATTGAAACAATGCAGATGAACTTTAGCAAACAGGGCTGAATGAAACTCAGCTTCATTGGTGTCATTTTAATTTGATCACAACTATTGAGCGTGTACAGTATATCTGAGAGATTCTGTATGTACAGAGTTCAAAACGTAAAGGGAACACATAATCGTTTGCAACTAACTCCTCACCAACACCCAACGTACTCGGACAATATTTTTATGGTTAAATCAGGTCAGTCTGTTGAAGCCTTCCATTAGCTCCAAAAGAGACATTGAAATTTAAGCCATCTGACATGGACCAAATTTAGCCCAAATAAGACACTGAAATTTGAGCCACGTCCAAAACTGACCACAGTGATGGGGTTGGCTCATCGTAACCAGTGTGCATAAACCCCATTATTCCAAAATTTGTAGGACTAAACAGATGATAGCATAAACAGTTGGAGTAGACAGGGTAGCCTGCATCTCCAAAAACTGGTGGGGAGCAGAGATGACCGTGCCAGGAAAACACATTTCCCATTGTTTGAAAAAGAAAGAAAATAGTAGAGCCATATCCCAGGTCATTTTCAAGGTGGAAATGAAGCCGTCAACCAAACTAACTTTATTTACTAGATTGAGTCTTGGTCTCATCAATAATTATATTTTAGAAATTATAAATATGAACATATTTATATGTTCATATTTTGGCACACCAGTCATGGAGACTGGTGTGCCAAAGGAGAGGAGAAGACAAAAGGGGGACCACTACTGTGTTCCCACTGGGTTTTCCAAAGTTTAGGTCGGGGACAAAACAGTCCATTTTCACAAATTTCAGCTGAAATGGAAACCAGTACTGCTGGGCTGGTTGGCAGCACTGAAACGGATAACCCTCCGATGGACACTCACTCCAGGGCATGTGGTGACCATTTTATAGAGAAAATTAGAAAATGATCAAAAGACATTGAGTCAGGTAAGCTAGAGGTCCACCGGACCAACAGGCAAAAGCCTGAAGCTACTGTACGTGTTTTTTAAATTTTACTGCCTATAACCTGATCTCTACTGACTGGCCAACACACTCCAACGTTCGGTCAGCAGCATCAATCCATAACAACCATCATACATAGATTTCCAACTTTCCAGCTAAATTTTCTGTTTAGCGAGTAAATCTCAAAGGGCTATCCCCCACATGGCGAGTAAATATTTCTATCAAATAATTCATGTTTTTAAATCTTCATTTTGGTGGATTTCTTCTTTATGTTTCCCTGCTGTCTCCCCCTCTGGTTTACAGAAGTGCATAAATGATGTGCATGTACACAAGCATGCACTAGTAGCACGGAATTGCCACCCACTACGTTACTTCTGTTTACTAACAACTAGCGTTTAGCTCAGGCTAATTAAGTAGCAGGAATATGTGGCGAGTTTTAGCAGAAGGCAGGCACCCTTCCAAAGGAAAGCACCGTGAGCAGGAACTACTCACTACTCACAGCCAACCAGAAAGTTCAGTGAGTGGCGCTTTGGAGGTGTCGTAAGAGTTAGTTAATTAGCTAGTTAACGGCAGTTAGCTAATTAGCTTCTCAACTCCGAAGTTACAGTTGTGCTGTCTTCACTTCTAGTGTGTAGTGGAGGGTTACCTGCCTTCCAATGGACAGATAGAAACCCCACGTGGGATACGCTATTTGCAATGTGACGTAGAAGTGCAAGGCTGTTCCCGATTCGCTCTTTTCTTCGTATTGTTTCTCTGATGAGAAAGCACAGCCGACTGGGAGGGACACAACACTAGCAAGTCAGCATGTGTAAGTAAACAAGGGGAAACCCTCCGTATTTCAGAAGGAGCAAGTTAAATGGGTTTTCAGTGGAAGGAGGCCTTTAACATCGTGGCCGGTAAAAAATATGCTTTGGCAGTAAATTTTTTCATCTACAGGCCAACTTGGCCGGTGAGTCAAAGAAGTTCACTTTGGACACTGCCTAGTGCTGCCAACCCACTCCGCCCCAAGACAAGCCAGGCCTTACATCTTCCGCTTCTCAAGCCACACGGCATATGGGCTTAAAACCATCAGGGTCTGGATGCCCGATTGGCCTTTCAGCTTCCCCATCCATTGTATTCATCTTCTAAAATGTGTTACAGCTTGTAACTGTAGTTACTGTATAGTGTCGTGTAGCCGGTGATACCGATATCTTCAATCCACAGCTACAGTAAAGCACCAATCAACACGGTGACATCATAGTTTAAAGTAAGATGGCGGCACTCTTGCCATGAAAACATCAAACGGCACTATGTTTTACTTTTAAATGCTTATATTTGTCACTTTTTAAAAAATCATATCATCGATAAGACCTGAACTCAATCTAGTAAATAAAGTTAGTTTGGCTGATCATTTCATTTCTACTTAAAGGTAATTAAAAAGTTCTGTTTTTTTTAATGGGAAAATCTTCTGACTGTGGATTGATTGCTTCTGCAATGGGACTTTAAAAGATTAAACCCACTCAATATGAAGCAAATTTTTATGTTTATGCAGACTTTCAACTGTATATCAGTTATCGAGGATAGCTCCAAAAAGTAATACATGATTCTGCATGTATAGTATAAAACCTTCAGTGGAAGGGTTTATGAAGTATGGTCTAATCTGTAGGATTTATAAGCATGTGAATATATTAAATGACTCCGGTTGCCATTAGGCATGTTGCACTAAATTGTTTATCGACCCATCTCTCAGCACTGACACTTTCTGATGAATGATGTTATTAAGAAGGGAGGAGCAGTGGGGGTTTGGGCATGACAAGCCATTTTGTGACTGCCCCAAAAACATTGACCATTAATGAGAGTACCCCTGTGCACTTGTGCATGAAGTTTATAACTTGTCCAGTCTTCCATGTGTTTGGTGCACAAAATTAACATTTAAAGCAAACCCAGCCATGCCTTTGTGTCAGCTGGTGCATTAACGCTTGCAGCTAGCCTGTTGATGTCTGTTATACGAAAATGCCCATCCATGTACAGCATGTATCGACAACCTCATTAAGACAGCGGTGTATTATGTTGTCTGGCAGTGAAGTACTCTGGTGTTTTCCGAGGCTGTTGGGTAATTTCACTGATAAACATATATTCCAATGAATTACTGCAGCAAATGCCCATTTTGAAAAAAATCATCCACTCTGCACTTTTTGCCAAATGAAGGGGCTTTTACTCAGGACGCCAATGGCCCTTTCAGACTGGTTAAGTGTTCAGCCTGTGTTTTGAACAGAATGCAAATAATATAAACAGCATGCCAAGGTTTTCACAAGCCAGCTATGTTCCAAATTTCTGCTTTTATGCTCCACACCATCATGATTCCCGTGGCATTGAATATGAGGTGTTTTATATTGCAACTGTAATAGCAGGAAAAATGAGATTATATCTCAGAATTGCGTAGCAGCAATCAGTAGACCAAAACCAACACTGGCAAAGCACTCCGTGCCTTAGCAGAACCACCAGCATGGCAGATTTTTTTTTTTTTTATCTTCCACCTGGAGTTAAGAGCAGTCTCCATCACTCTGCCCACTTCTTGAAGTATTCTGTCAACCACCAGTGATGGAGCCTGGACCATTGGCTGCGAACCCAGCCAGACAGAGATACAGTAGGTGTAGGTGACCTTTGAGTTGTGGAAGGCTTTAAGTCATCCGACACCTGTCTCATTCACATCTGTTCCAGGACCCATGGGCCACTGATTTTTAATGTATGTGTGCTTGGCCTCATATGGTGTGTGTGTAAGTGAGACAGAGTGAGAGGGAGAGCGTGGCCGTGCCTCACTACGCCTACGACAGATCAGTCGGAGGGGGAGGAGAAAAATGAACTAATCAGCTTCTCCAGTTGTGGAATCTCACCCAATTTATTTCCAAGCTAACCGGCGTTGGTTAATGAGCTGAAGCAAAGCATCGTCTCTCTTCTCTCCTCCTGTCCTCTGCTGTTCCGCCGGTGATTCTGCAGACCAAACCAATTATTTCTGAGCGCATTCATTCATGTGCACACACTCTGACGTTTATGGGAGCGATCTCACATGTTAAGAGTCCAGCATGAAAAAAGAGAATTTCAGAATATTTGCTCATAAGCAGGCAGGGATGGTAGAGCCACTCTCACTCCAACATGCACACACATTCAGTTGAACAAAACACTTCTGTGCACTGCTCTGATTTTCTTTGTATGGCTGGCCAATTAGTAAAAGTACGCTGAAGGATAAAAAGCTGTTATTTTAAAAAAAGGTCAGATCCAGACAGAGTCATTATCTAAAGATGTCAGCAGACATGATGTCTGTTGGAGTTAAAGTAAAGTTATACATTGTTACAAGGCCAGGGGACACACTGCATCTAAAGGTGTGCAGAGAAATAGTTCCTTTCAGGGTTTTAATACAAACCTGTGGACTTTTTTTTTAAAAAAGACAAAAGAAAACATTGTTTTCAATTAATTGTTGCATAGCATAGATCAAGGCCTCCCACAACTTTCCAACCAACCTTCTCATCATAAAATATTTTGAATAATACAGTCTGAAAACAATTTCCATTGGAAGCAACTTGGCAACTGACTTATACAGTAGTTAATCATACAAACTCATAATGTTCTACATTGCATCTTCTAGCCATTTCCATCAAAATACCATGCATTAGATTTTTTTTCTGTTTATTTATTTATTTATTTTTTTTTTTTTGGTCACTTTTGTAATTTGCTGTTGAGACAAAATAGATTCCCTTGTGTGATAAGTGAAGGATCTTTCTGCATGGATCAGTTAACATTATAACCACAAAGCAAATATTGTGTAGGTCCTCCTAATGTTCCTTAAGTATGCAAGAACAAAACTGCCAAAATCCAAAATAAATACAGAAATAAAAAAAAAGACAGGACAGCAGGGGTGTCCCCGACTACGAATTTTCATACTTAAATGTGATTCATCAGATCTTGCTTTTTGTCAACAAATCATCAAATCATGTTGTTTTTTTCTCACTGATTCATAATCTCATTTGTGTCTTTTTCTTATATCACTTATATCTTAGGCTGTGTAAAAAGTGTCCGCTCATTTAAAGTATAGAAGGTCCTTATTTATGTGAGGGATAATGTATGGAATGCAGGTCATCATCAGGAAATACTGACCGACAGGGTGAATGCAGACCCCGACGTGAAGCATTCGTGGTCACCACATGGTCGACAGTAATGTTTGTTCAATAAATGCCTGAAAATCAGAACACCATTGTACCCACTCGAAATGCTTATAGCTGCAATTCTCCTCATGATTTCTATCCCTTTTCAAAGAAAATGTAGATTTTTGTTTGTGTATCCAGTTGAAGCTCAGCAGCTTTGAAATGCCACAGTCTAAACAGATTACCTGCAATCAATAGCTGGAACACTTGAGGACTCAGTTCACCTATAAAGCCCCAATATTATCAAACATATCAGCGAAAGAACATTCTGTAAAAGTAATTCAGTATATCTCAACAGTGAATGGTTCCTGTGACCTTTTGAGAAAATGCCAAAGGATCCTTCTGGCAAAATCCCACATTCCTGGAGCAGCATTCCTGACATTATGGATGAGGATTTGCAAATCCTGTGGCAGTGTAATCTGATTTCCGATGAGGGCATTTAGCTGACCAACAGCCATTATGAAAATAAACCTCTCTGACCTTTAAATATGGTTTCCAACTTCTTTGATATGGAACTGACCACCTGAGAAGCAAAAGAGGGAAAATATTGTTCTTTTGTTCCAGTTTCTTGTATAACTTTGAAAAACTGAGACTTCCATTGGAAATGTTTCCAGGTTTTCATTGAGCTTGTCACATACAGTATTATGTTGAGTGCCATTAGAATGCAGTGCAGCCAAAAGACTTTAGAATAACACGATGGTTGTAATGTGATGTATTTGCATGAGTGGCAGTTTGAACAATAATGTACAGTAAGATGAAATGAGTGGGTGGACTGGACCATGGAGTCACTTTTCACTACTGAATAAGTCACATCTGAAGATTATGTACAATGTTAAATAATAGATGAGATTTTTAACAGTTATTACTGTTTTTCAAAGCTAATGTGAAAAATGAGCCTAACTTATTTAGATTCACAATATTGTTGTAGTTGCCATCATTTACTGTGACATCATAGGAATCTTATGACCAAAAATGTATTTATAGTAACTTAAAAAATATGAAGTACCAGCTCTTATAAATCATCAGATGATGCTCATGGGGAGAGCTTAAAATTAGGTTACATCCACAGTTTTATGTTACATTTAAATGTGCAGGACACCTTTGTGGTTCTCCTTGAAATGCAGTGTAGTCGGGTGAAAAGAAATGATAGTTTCAAGTACAACTTCAATCTGTGACCTGTGGTGGTCTACATCTCTGTGGACCCTGAACCCTGACTAATAACCAGGTGATTAAGTGATTTAATGTGCATCTGATAATTGAATCTGAGCTCATCAGTATTATCATTGCTAAGGCTGATTAGCTCATGTCTTAGGACTTAATACAGCTATGGCAAAAAAAAAAATCAGTATTAGTTGTATTTCATCTACATAAACTGTTATGAAGGAAAAATGTGTGATGAGAATCTTTACACCTTATGCATCTTCCGGTCATGCATACACCAACTTTAATATCAATATAATCCTGATATAAGGTGGGAGCAAGAATGGAGCTAATAATTCACCATAAAGCAAGGCACAAAATATCTTGGAGCTTATTCATTATGATTGCAATTTTTTTCCCCATCATCATTTTTCACAACATAATCTTATTTACGGTAATTGCAGGTGCTATAAATAACCGCAGAAGTGCGTAATGGTTGTGGCAGACTTCTCTAATGAGATTTTCAAAAAGAAAACAATTTTTTGGAGACTTTATGGCAGACTAGAGCGTTACAGGCTTCCACAGTGGAACGCAACAAAACAACAATGATCTATTTCATCTGAGTGTTCCACATAAACTGGACAATTTGCACGTTTCCGTTTTCTTGTTCTATCTTACTTTTGCAGTTCTTTGTTCTGAACTTGCAGATTTTTTAAAGCTTAAAGGTCCTGTACCTGATTTTATTTTAATCTCTTTCAGAGAAATACTTTCTACAAGGTATAATGTGTGTTAAGAGGTAATTTCATAAAAATAAATCACTCATTGATTGCGTATTTGCATGAATCCAGGCCTTTTCAGTTTAGGTTTCTAAGGATGGCGTGACGCTCTCTTCATGCCCATGCGGTTCATTCTACATAAGTTTCCGTTTCCAATCAGCCACTCACAGCGTTTTCTAACGAGAAGCGTCCTCCTCTCTCGTGCACGGCAGCACTTGTAAACAGAACCGCATGGCGTCTACCAAAAAGATGTGGTTCCGTATGTGGCTGGGCTGTCTGAGAAGTTCCGGAGGGTTTTCTCCAAGCATAACATCCCGGTTCTTTAGTATCCCACTTTATGTTATGCAGTGTTGCACCAGGACTTGATTCTTTTATAATTGTTATTGCTCTTATTTATTGATTATGTTGTTGTCTTGGTGTTGTTCCCATGATCTATTATTTGATGTTATGCAGCTGTATCAGTACTACTGTGCGCAAGACAAATTTCCCCTCGCGGGACAATAAAATTCATCTTATCTTATCTTATCTTATACACGTGATCACATGTTAAATTCTAAATGAATGATTTAAAAAAACAAAAAATATATCAAACATATAAAAAATGGTACGTTAACCTCTGTTTAATGTATTTTTTCAGCTATTGTAAAAGTAGAGATAGATAGATAGGTTACTTTATAATAAAAATTTAGCACAAAGATACTACCATCACTACAGATTTGAACTGGAGGCAAAGTCAGGTACGTCTCACACTATGAAAGCAACACCAGCAACATCCAGAACTGCCTTCTTCCACCTCAAAAACATTGCACACCATGGATCTTCACCCTCTTCCTCTTCACCCCTACCCTCCATCCCATAGCCTCTGGCCACCCTCCTCTTGGAGCCAAGCACATTCACCGCTGTATCTCTCTCTCTCCATCACCTTCAAACAGACTGCATAGATCAACTTGCCTCTCAAAACTTTTACATTTTAAAGTTTGTATACTTTTGTTTACTTTCTAATGATTTACTAATCTGATTATTTATTTATTTGTTTTCATGTCTATTATCTGTTTGGGTGTAAACCTTCTTTGAATACCTTGTGGAGGCAATAAAATATGTTATTTTTTTAATCATTTCTATTATTTCCTATTTTTAGTTTTTAGCTGGCTGGGAACCCCAAAGAACAGATTGGTGCATCTCTAATATGAAAAGGACTGAAGAGTCCCCCAGGGCACCTCCCTTTCCTTTAGAACTGTGGAAACCAGGCAAAAATACAGAAAGTGAGAAAGTACAGACTGATGCTGAATAGTTCAATATTCCATCTGCGGCGTGTCTCATGAGGAAATTAAAAAAAAAAAAAAGTACAGTAGCATAGTGAAGTAAAAATGCGATTTAACAGTACAAAGGAAATTTTTAAGTGATATCTACCATTCAGTCCCATAATGTAAAAGATTGCTAAGGCTCTCAAAATCCAGGAAACAGAATTAAATGGAAAGGCTGTTTTCTCTTGAAATAGGTTTAAATACTATAAAAGGGAATGAATGACTGAATAAAATGTGAATGTCTTTAAGGTCTAACCATGTCTCCTAACACTGCCGAGGTAGTGATTAAGGTTTCAAGAGTGATTAGAGCTCTGAGCAACCAAATGAAGGCACGCCCAGCCCAGTGTGGCAGGATTATAAGAGGGGAAATCAGCCCCTTGCTGCTCCCAAATGGCCACTAGTGCTTTGGCCAGTCCATAAGTCTACAGCATGCAACTTGGATCAGCCGCTACTCAGTATGAAAGTGACAAAGAGTTGGCTGCCAAGCAACAGTCATATAACTGTATTTACACCAAGCTGTTCATGGAAATGTGTGTAACCAACTGTTAGAACTGATTTCATTTGGTGATAAATATATTTTTAGCCCTCCTCTGCCTCTTACATAAGTTTATCAAGTAAGGCAAGGGGTGACTTCTAATCTAGATCCGATGAGGAGATTGGCTGTTTACCTGTATAACTTATGTAGTAGACCTGTAGACACCACCTCAAATAATACACAAACACAACAATTAAGAAAGTTGAGAAGTGAGAATGTATTGCGAACCACACAAAGATTTTTTGCAAAATATGACAATAAAGCATGAAAATCACAGGTTTGCTTTGACAATTCCATTACCAATACAGGTTACAGTTCAGTTAACTCAAATCATAAACCCTCTGAGATCTAAGGGAAATGTGAAAAAGTGAAAGATAAATGTATTAAGTTTCACAAAAGAAATCAATCAATCAATAAAGTAATAAAATAGAAGTGAGTGCACTCAGACTGTCCTACCACCCTGTCTCTCAATAATGCCCAAGGGGGTTGATGCTGGAGGAATGTATGGTGGTGATGTGGATGGGACTATTGATGAAGGGAGAAAGAAGGGGAAGATGCAGATGGACCAGGGAAGAAGATGATGGAGGGACCAGACTGAGTTCCAGCAAAGACTATCACAAAAGAAAAAAAAAGAAAGAAAAACTATGTTCCGATTTATGAAACCATGTGTCTGCACAGATCCAAGTAATTTCCTCTTTAAAATCACCCTCTTCCTGGAAGTTTGCACAGGTGAATTTGGCACATATCCCGCCCCCACACACCCAAATTCTACCATAAAGTACCTTATGATATTTCTTCTTATAAATAAGCTTGCTGATCTGTAGCATTTAAAGCTAAATCGTGGCAACTGAGAAGACAAGAAAACAATTTTATGGTGACTGAAGTCGAGGTGCTTGTTGGTGAGGTAGAGGCTCGAATAACCAACAGCTGCAGATGCGCCGGGATCACACAGTTTTGGCGGGTCGGTTGGCTCCAGTTCAGCACGTCAATCTAAAAGCACTGCTTTAGGCTAGGGGTTCCCAAACTTTTTGAGCTACGACCCCCAAGATACCAGACTTTGGTGTTTGTGACTCCCATGACATCTGAGCACATAATTGTGTGATATCAGATCATCCTGCAGCATCTTCTAAATGTATCCTCTGAAACTGTCAAATCTTCATAAAGTAGGAGGATAACATGGTTTTTGGTGGATTACTGTATGTTCACAGCTGTAAGAAAACAGCAGTATGATGAAAAACAATTTAGCTGACTGAAATAATGTCACATTGGGATTTAGTCAGTCAGTCATCAGTCATTTTCTGTACCACTTATCCAATTCAGGGTCACGGGGGTTGCTGAAGCCCATCCCAGCTATTATCAGGCGAGAGGAGGGGTACACCCTGGACAGGTCGCCAGTCTGTCGCAGGGCCCATATTGGGATTTATTTCTTAGAAAATTAATTTCACAGATGTATTAGGACATTTATTTTGACAGCCTTAACAAAAATCCCAAATTTAGCTTATATATTTCTATAGTAGTCTGGTGACCCCCTGAATTATCTAGGACCAGGTTGGTAAAGGTTGTTCTGGGAATATAAATTGGTATATCGCTCAGTAATCATGGCTCAGGAAATTTTTGAGGTCCCCTTAAAACTATCTGCAAATTGATCCTGCTTGCTATATTCTTCCAGCAGTGCCAACATATCCATTGTGTAAAATTACACACGAGTGTCACTGCAGTTTACTCAGTAATTACAGTTATTGCTACACACCTTGTTACAGTTAATGAACCAATGAGTGCCATCGCTTTTTAATTTAGAGATGTATGTGTGAACATGCTGTGCTGTAACTCTTAAATCAGTGCCTAATTGTATGGCTAAATCCAGGAGCACAGAAGGTGTACAAGTCTGATATGAATGGTAAAATGCATGAACATGGCCTAAGTTCATCATCTCATTAGCAGCGAAGCCAGTTTCCTGTCTACAGGCGCTCATGTTCTCCTGTCAGTTTTGTTTTTATCTACCTTACTCTTAGCCCCCATGAGTCGTTGCGTGAAATATGCGACTGCTAGCAGGAACGACAATTTACACTGTGAGTCAGTGGTGAAGCGCTCTTTCCGGTATCTCACAGGAAGTTGATCGCATATTCGTTGCTACATTTGCTAGCTCAGGAATAAGGTGAAAAAATTAAACTGTGTGGAAAATCACTTACGCCACTTTCAGACCCTGTTTTGTGCGTGAGTAAGCTTTATACATAAGGCGCTTGTTCTATAATGAACAGGTTAATCTCCTTAACATATAGGAGCGATACCTATTTATGATCAACTTGCAGTTTTATAAAAACATAACTGAACTTCTTTTGGGAGTTCAAGAGAAAAAAACAGATTTAATGTAGCTTGACTCATTTTATTAAAGACATAATTAAAGGTGGATAAATTATCTGGGTTACATATTACATATTATATAGCATAGAGAAAAAAAACCAACAACTCACGCTCACACCTGCTCATGTCTTTGGACTGTGGGAGGAAGCCAGAGAGAACCCACATACATGGGAAGAACATGTGAACGGCCACATTCGATTTTTGTTCGGCAGCATTGAATCCTGACAGGAGAGATTATCTGGTAACGTTTCAACATCTGCTTCTCTACTGTCTTTTGTAACATAAACAACGTAGCTTCCCATATATACTGATTACACTGAACATATCAGACAAAAGCTTTATTGGCGATCGCATCAGTGGGATAGAGTCCACTTCTTTCAATTTGTCTTTCACTTCCAGACCACCTGAAGAAAAATGATGCAATGCTATTTGGGGCAAGTCAGGAAAACCCTTTCATTATCCCCCGTGTCTGTGGTGAGAGAGAAATCGATAAAGGTGTCCATTCTGGATTCATCTATATTCTGCTGTGTGAACATAATACGCTCACATGGGGATAGGAAGATGAGTGGGTGGTTTGTGGGTAAGAGGTTTGGGGCTTGCAGGGAAATGCACTAAAGGGGAAAAGAAAGTTTGAAATGGAGAGGTATACATACATTTTTTTGGTGCGCTTACAACTCAAACTGCAGGAATATACATTGAAATTTTATTCTGATTGTGAAACCCAGAGATACATGCAATATGTATATTGCACGGACTGGCATCCTTATTTATTTCAGGAACGAGTGCACAAGTGACTTTCAGCAAACATGAATGTCAACTTTATCAACCAACAAACAAGCACTTATTAGAAGATGAATGTGGTGGCAGATGGCACTAATCCATCCATCACGTCTGTTGCTTCCACCAAAGAAACATGAGTTTGAGTCCTGGTGGAAAGTGTTTCTTGCTTTTTGTTTTATTCTCAGTATACTCGTTTAAATCTGTAGCAAGTTACTTTTCTTTCACTTTTTCATTTTCTCGAACACCTCTGTTAAAACTACTTATAAAAATGACAAAAACAGAAAATATCTGGTTATAGGTATGTAGCAATATGTGACTTGGAATTAACTACAAGCCCACTGGAAAATACATTTCAAAAAGAAAACACTTGGTTCAGATTACACACAGCAGTCTGATGTCTGGAAATGTCTATTTTCCTTGAGACTGGGAAGCAACTTTTTCAAGTTTCCCTCATCAATATAAGCTGAACTACAGAGGAAAATTAAGCCCCACTCAGCTCTGAAGTCTATGGAATATAAATAAAATAAAAAAAAAAGATGGTACAAATCCAAAAGTTTTGGAGGGGAAACGAATCAAAGGCAAACACACGAGGGCAGTTGGAAATATTGGCTAGAGTTACACCTTCACGAAGTGGGATGCTAACGAGGCACTTGTTCAAACTGTGAAAATCCACACCCATGCACGTACGTTCACATAAACAATCTAACAGCCACATCACCTGTCACCGGGAGCCTCATTAAGCTGACAGGCCGTGGCCTGTCAGGGCAGGGCAGGACGTCAGAGCCCTATCCCCCCTGTCATTACATGATGGATCTCTCCAGCGCTTGCTGCCAAGCTGTCACTCAAGTCCACCTTCCTGTGGCCTTCCATCAGGAAACACTCGCAAAGCATCCTGTTGATCAGCTCATTTGGATATGTCTACTAACACCTTTCACTTTCAAGTCTGAGCGAATGTTGACGGGACGCTCAAGACTAGCTCTGTTAGCAAGTTCCCGCCTGTCTTTCCACGTCAACATGTGCAGAAAAGCACAGTCGTATGAAAAAGAAGGTACATCTGTCTTAAGGTTTATACACACATCATAACAATCATCTGGTCCTATCCAGGCCAAGAAAAATGACGTTCTTAAAGACAAAACCTGCAATTTTGGACCGGCAAAATGAAAAACCTATTTAAGTTTTTTAAAATGGAATCAGCATTTTGTTTTAATAATCCAAAACATGTTTCTGAAAGAACATAGAAACAACTAAACAAACACTTTTTCTTACATTTTGCAACAGCTAAGCAGCACCTCCAACCTGGCCACCAACCTCAGAGGCCATTATCCTGCAAACTTCACAACAGCAGAGCCTGTAAAGTGAACTCAATATGCCAACCCTGAAGAAAGAAGTGTTACATTCACGTCTCCTTTGTGTCATTCAGTGCATCACAGCATTGCATTTCACTCTATTGTCTCTCCACTTGTTATGCATCAGACAAATAAACGAACAAGAGCCTGAAATTCAGGTCAGTTAATGTTTGAAACAATGAATAAAAGAAAAGCAGACATGACTGTTGTACATCAAGTAGAAACCATCATTAAAACATTGCCCTACTTCTTGAGGAAGTATACAATGCTCTTCATAATTAACAGGAGGCCAGATAACAGTTCCTCCCACACTAAATGTGCTCCACACAAGTGATGTTGTTTCAGCTGATACTGTATTGCAGATAGATTATTTTGGATCATCTGTTTAAATAGCACAAGTTTACCTTTTGAAAGTCCATAAACTACAAGTCTTGTTTGCTCTTTTCGTGTCTTCTGGAGTTAGTTAACAACTACAGTTCTCTACATTCACATATTCTCTCAATCGTTAATATTTTTTAAGGTTCTTTATTATTATCAGGGATTCCTTTGATTTCTTTGTGTTGTCTTATGGCAGCTGCTAATGGTCCAGTGATAATGGTGATAGTGGGCAGCCCTGTCTGCTGCCTTGCTGCAAACAGAAACTTGGAGAAGTTCTATCATTGGTCCTCACACATGCATTTGGGTTGTCATCCAGTCTATAAAGGAAGGCGCAAAACCAAATTTATCAAAATGTTGGTCCAAAGTTTTTCTCCATCTAAAGAAATGATTGTGCATTCTGGATTATATATGGTAGCGTAATCCATTAAATGAATCAATCTACATGTGTTAGTAGAAGAATGTCTCTTTTGTGACAGTGTGGGGTTGTGTCACTATGCCTCCGTTTGATCATGTGCCCTAGCTACATGGCCACGGGGATGTCCCTTCGGCAGACTGGTAAGTGCACATAACTCTCACCGTGGAGTCTGCAGGATCGAATCCCATCCGGGCCCTCCTTGCATACCTTGCCACGTTCTGGCGTTGTCGGCAGGATCCATGTGACACTGGTAATATGTCCATTTGTGATTGGTGGGAGTATGCACAGAGCACGAGCATGTGCTTGTGGAAAGAGGGGGAGAGGTGTGGCAGTGTGGGGTCTCATTACTGTGCCTCTGATTGATCATGTGCCCTGGCTACTTGGCCACGGGGAAATCCGTTTGGCTGAATGGTAAGTGCACATGATTCTCACCCAGAAGTCTGGATTGAACAACAAAAAGCCATCACCAATGGAGCCCCGAAACCTGGATTCATCTGGCAACCGCTGACAAACAAGTTATTTCACAATTCGCCTTACTGGAGGAAGAAGTTTTTATTCAAGCATATGAGCAATGATGTATTTGGTAAAGAAAACTGCCATCTGAGTCAATATGGAAGTGGCAATCCATCTTAATTTTATTTATTCAGTCTCGATGGGAAAAGATATATGTTGAGAAAACTTACAGTTTTTCTCAATTGCTAAAACACTATTTTTGAAATATCCCCTCAGTTTTCACAACTTTAAACACTAATCCCATAACTCAAACTACTTTCCCAAAACCTCTGCTTCTTGCTGCAAAAGAAAGTTATTGACTCAAAACAGCATCACCTGGCCTCAAATAGCGATACTATTGCCAAATCATGCCCCAAGCACCGCAAAACACTACAGAGCAATCAGGAAACACTGGAAGGAAAAATGTTCTGGTGTTCTCAGAACATCATGCTGTCAAAATCTTTTTCTTTTTTATTTACATCAGGCCAAATGCATCATGTCACAACACAGAGAACTCATAACATAAAGTAAAAGTAAAAATACTCCATTAAACATAATGAAAAAAGAAAGTTCAACATGAGCAAACAGTATATGGAAATGAAATTCAGCCACAGCATCATCTCTCCTGGCTGGGTCAGGCCACAGAGCCACATCCACATCACAGGCCACATTCTCCCTGGCCGAACAACGGGGGAAAAAGCCCCTAGCACGCCGGATCCAGGCTTGGCATGCCTCCACACCTATCTCATCACAAACTATTCACAAACGCTTCCATCAAGTTTTCCTGGCTTACAGCAATACTTTACAGCAGTCTTCTTTACAATCCAAACATTTTTATAGTATACAGTCATGCAATGGGGGACTAACAACTACCTGTTCTGTTCTCTGAATGCCCGTATGATTGTTGAAACAGAGAACCTGATGTTGGGTTGCACCCTTAGTCTGGCTTCGCTCATAGTCAACCCATGGACAGTAACATGGTCGATCATAGTTTCACCCGCATGCACGGATTTCATCTGAAATGAAGGCTCTGTGTTGGACCTGATTTTGCCCCCTTCCACTTCCCCATCCACGACCACCTCTGATACTATCTCTTATACCCTTCCTTTCTGATTTCCTCTGTCCGTTGCAAAATTTTGACCTCCCACAGCTTCCTCAACTGGTTTATATTGGTTCCCTCATCATCAGCCAAAGGTGAAAATAATTTTGAGTCACTGTGTTTACCTGTTGACATCTGTGTCTTAGTTGTGATCAAAGTGTGCAGCATGTATTTACCATTTTGCACAGCAAGTGCATCACAATGCAAATGTGTTTGCAAGCAGTGTCTACTGCTGTGAAATGTGCTTTAGGTTTTGATCACAGCGGGACTGATTTGATACCTTGGCTTAGGCTTCTGAAAAATTTACTTTGAGAATGGGATTTAGTGTTTTACTGTAAACACTAAATCTGTAAAACTGTAATACATCTTTTAGAAAGTAATGTGTTGTACAAGACCATGATTGGACATCGTAGCTTTTGATTTCACAATTGCTGATATAAAATTTAAATATTCAGTGGCTATTTCTACATATAGTAATTTAAATTCCCAACAAATACTGCTGTTTTATCTCATTCATAAGTGCTGATATATACTGTATATACTGTATATATATATATATATATATATATATATATATATATATATATTATGTAAGTAGGGGTGTGTCTGTGTGTGTGTGCTGTTTAAAGTATTGAATAGCATATGGTAGTTCAAAATATACTAAAGTAGACTGATCTTCATCACAGAAGGAGGAAGAGGATGGTGAGAAGACGTCATCTACTGGAATCCACAGACTGACAGCAGATGTCCACCATCACACATTTATGAAATTATTATTTCAGGCGTGTGTGAAGACTTTCCTGATGACTTGACACAGTTGTCTTTTTAAAATGTTACCAATGTTACAAAAAAAGATCCAATTTACAAAAGAAATTTAAATAGTATCAAAGTTCAACACAATGCTCTTACTGTGACATCATCTTGGATTGTGACAGTTTTCACATAACCTGCTTTTTGGAATGGGTCCTGCTGCTCTTTGCGCAGTGCTGAAAATTTGCTGTTAAATGCTATAACTAGGAAGTTGGGTTTAGAAACAAAAACATTTGTTATGAAGTTAAAAAATACATTTTACTTTGTTAACCCCACAGGACAATGAGTCGGTGAAGCTATTTTACAAATAAAAGAATTCTTCTGTTTAGAGAAGCTGTTCATGGTATTTTCTAGCCGTGTTGCCAAAAGTCTGCAAACCTACAAAAACTTTTTCCCTGAAATTTGATGCTCCTGAATACAAACAAAGCTCACACATTGTTATCCAATTTCAGCTGACTTTTAAAGGCAGGTATAATTTTTTTAGGGAGAATTATCATGCTTATTTTTTTTTTTTTACAAACACTTTCTAAAGAACACCAGCCTCCCAGAATGTGGAGGAACACAGACTTTGTCAGCCTTGGCGGTGATAACAGTCTCAGACACCTGACACTCCATCACCAAATCCCTCCATCCAACATTCCCAAGTCTTTTTCTCTGTTTGCATCATCAAAGAGCAGCTGATGGCAAGCCATGTCCCGTTGAGATATGTCCTCCCGTTGGTGCTATTGGACAGCAGACCACTGTAAATAGAGCCGGCATGTACCAGTTCAGTGCTCACTGGTCCCAATGGGGATCCAGTGACCAGAGCAACACAAAGCAGGGGCTACTTGGTAGATGTAAGGTAATTAGCTCATCAGTTATTAGGAGACACTCGTATTAGTCTCTCCAATAATTTTAATGATTTAAAAAATGCTTTGCTTTCTTGTTTGTCTGTTTGTTTTATCTTTATATAAGTGATCCCATTGAGCCCATATTATACCATTGTAAAGAGAACTGGGTATAAATTGGTTGTTTTCTCTTCAATTAAGGATCCAGAAGTCAGTATTTCATTATAGAATGAAAGTGTCTGTAAATCTGAAATCTTTTCAGTTCTCTCCCTCCATTCACATTGTGTACAAAAAGCTTGACCTGTGTGTTATTGTATATGCTTGGTAACCTGCTGATAACAGCGTGTTATTGAAGGTCTCTCAGTATTCCTCTCAGCAGCAGGCCAGACATGGCAGGCTTGAGGTCCTGGGTGGCGAGCAGATAGAAAAGCAGCTCAGACAAGGGATCTAATTCTCTTTCCCCATCCAAAGCCTCTAAGGCCATGTATTATTCACATAAGAAGACAAGGGATGTAACTCTGCATGAGGGATGGCAAGAATAAAGGGAGGAAAAGATGAAAGGAGGGACAGTATCAAGCAAAGATGTGAAGATAACAGCACTTGGGGGACAGAAACATGTGAGGAAGAGATAAACTGATGGACGAGCAGATAGAAAATTAATCACAAGATTACTAAAAAGTAATGGAGATTGCTTGGTGGTACAAGTTGTGTGCTGGTGAGAGCCACACATAGAACGTAAGCATTTGCTATCACTGATAAGCATTACTTCAGTAAGAGGGGAGAAACTAATCAGAGGAATCATCCCAACAACCCAGAGTCACTGCAAAACATGAAACAATTAAAGCTAATCTACCATTTTTGTCCACAGACATGATTTTTGCCAGCATTTCTTTTCCTTTTTTGTGCTGCTACTCATGAAGCAATTCCTGTTAGCATCACAACATCCAAGCATTTCACAAAATTTCAGTCACGTTTTGACTATTACATTTTTCAAAAGTGTTGTGCAAAAGTCTGCATGTGTTTGTTGGGCTGCCACAAACGATTATTTTCATAATTGATAAGTCACCGATTATTTTTTCAATTAGTCGACAAATCAGATCATACGAAAATTGTAGCATATTAACAGTACCAGTCAAAACTTTGGACACTTTCTCATTCAATCTAATAGAAAAAGTTATCCAAACTTTTGACTGGTAGAGTGTGTGTTTATTTATGTCAATAAACAATTGAAGAAAAGCTGACCCTGATATCTACAACTATGCACATGCGTCAAAAGAGAGACAGGCCTCCAAGGGAACGGAAGGTACAGAGGCAATTTGAGAGGAAAATCAAAGCTTAAAAACAATTTGTCAATCATGAAATTAGTCAATTATTTTGATAGTCGATGGTTAGTCGATTAATCGACTAATAGTGTCATCCACCTAACACCCTGGTGTTAGGTGGATGATTGGGATGCTGCTACACATCAAACTGTATCAGGAAGGGTCAAGATTAACACCTGTCCTTGTAATGTCATAAAATGATTGGCTCAGAGAGATAGAAAAAAAAGAATAGAGTTGGTACTGTTTGTCTTGATTTCTCTGCTGTCTTTGATATCATTGATCATGAGCTGCTATAAGAGAGCTTTCTTGTTACGGCTTTGATTGGTCAGTGATCACCTGGTTTTACAGCTATCTATCAAACAGAACACAGACAGTGGTTTTTTAATGGCATTTTCTCGAGTATCCTAAACATATCATGTGGAGTGCCACAAGGGAGTAGTCTCGGTCCATTATAATTTTCTATTTTTACAAATGATTTTAGACAGAGTAAAAGTTGTGTATGCTGAAGATTCCCCCATATACACATCAGCATGCATACAGGGCTTCGTTTACGTGCAGCCAAATTGCAATTGGTTTGAAATTGTCCTCCTCTCTGACAAAGCTTGTCACTAATTACTGCTCTGCAGCAGGTAATCAGCTGATTTCAGGTGGTGCTAAAGAGGCAAGCTTATGTTAGCAGCAAACAACTTCCATGGAGCACATCAATCCTGGAGCAGAAACAAAATCACATACCGTGAAGTGTGCACTCTTGTGGCCGATTCTGTTGTGAATAGCCCACACTCAAAAACAAAGCCACTTTCACACTCTGGAGTTTCTGGCATGTTTTAACTGAGGTCCTTCTTCACCAATACATGTTTTAGCATGAAAAAGTGGAATTTGCGAGTGATGACACCTTTAAATGTTAGTGCATATACACACCAGCTCCGAAATTAGTTCCCATTTAAACAGCTGTCCTGAAATCTTAAATCGGAATGATTTCAGTCTGAAAGGGGAAAAAGTCTCCATGTAAACATGGCTACCGATCTGGAAACTATTTTACATAAAGGATTACAAAATGTAGCAGACTGGGTAAAATCAAACAAGTCCATGTTAAATATAGAAAAGGCTAACTGCATGATTCTTGGCTCTAACTGTTATTAATAGAAATCCTGTATTGAATAGTAACATTGATTACATAACTATAAATCAGGTACATGAAACCAAACTACTGGGTGTAACACTTGACTCGAGTCAATCGATCTCAACTGGCTCCTGGTCAAAGACAAGCTGTCTCACTGATCATTTTCATGAGAAATATCTCTGTCTCTAAATCCCCTGCTATTCTGTTTAAGAATTTCTCTATCAGTACAGAAAAAAACATTAATCCAGTACCATACATGCAGCTGAGGGTAGCGTCACATTACCCAAAGCAAGAACAAATGCAGTAAAAACCAGAGGTCGAAAAAGTACTGAAAAATTGCATTGAAGTAAAAGCATCTTTACTTTGCTTAAAAACGTACACAGACACAGACAAACACACTGACTATGAAGCCATGCTCTTAAACGGGTGTAATGCTGAGAAACAGGTTATGGCATTATCCCTCTGAGATAATTCCAGGGAAAATGAATTGTCTTAATGCCAGCTATGTTTCTCCAGAATGACAATATATACTTCTGCATCAATTATACCCTACATATAAGCAAATTATCAATTCCATAAAGAACGATGAACACCAATACCATCACACACACTGACTTTTATACTTTTCACTGTTAAAAAACATGATAATTTTTCTCAATTTTGGTCATCTGTGACAGTTTTATGTTTTATCTTTGATCTTTTTGTTTTATTATTTTTATTGCTTTTATTTTTTAAATGTTTTTGTTATTTTTATTTTTCTATGCCTTTTTCTGTTTCTGAATTCTAATCTGAAGTATATGTGTGTTCTGTTGTACAGAACTTTGTATGCAGTGTTTGCTGTGGTGAAAGTGCTCTAGAAACAAAGTTGGATTGGATTGAATTGGACAGACTGGCGACCTGTCCAGGGTGTACCCTGCCTCTTGCCTGATAATAGCTGGGATAGACTCCAGCAACCCCCACAAACCTGAATTTGATAAGTGGTACAGAAAATGACTGATGACTGATGAATTTTGGTACATTGTGAAACACTGGCTAAGTTCACAATGCAGGTCTTAATGCTCAAATACGATCTTTTAATAAAATCCATTTTATTTGGGTGGCCATTCATATCATCTTTTACATGTGACCTCCATCAGACTTTAGGATGAAGTGCACTTGGCTTGAAGTGACCAGCATGTGCAGAGGAAGACAAAACGCTTTGCTTTCGGTAAATATGGATACTACACTTATTAGCATATATGTATCAGTTTTGAGGTGAATCTGCGATCAGAGCTGGAAAAAAATATGTGACGTTCTGTTCATCGTTTACATTCAGTCTTACGTATCCCGTCTTCTGCTGCGCAGAAATAAGACGCTTGTCTCACTTTTCTGACGACACAGTCAGAAAATGTGACATGACTGTTCAAACTGCAGCCGCTCCAACACAAGTTGGACACAAATGGGACCTGGGTCAGATTTGAAAAAAAAAAAAAAAAAAATCAGATTTTCACTGTGGAAAGACTGCTGTTTAAAAATCCAATACTAGACATATGGGGGAAAAAATCTAAATTGAGCTTGTGAATGTAACCATGGAGTCATCTGAACCCAGAATGTTTGTCCACTGTCCAACTGAGAAGAACCTTTGGAACTTAGCAACATTTCACTGTGGAATCAAAAGATGACTATTCTTGTGAGGTCACATTTTTAGATGTTGCAGCAAACTTTATTGAGCAAAATTGGTTTGCCAAGATATTCCTGAGTTCATGTGGCCATACTGGTAATGGATGCATGATGGTTTCAAACTGTGCCACCTGAGGTCCTCATCCTGCAGTGGTTTCAGTCAGTCTTCACACTCTGAGATTTCCTTAGACTCCATAAATCTTTTCACAATATTGTTTGTCGTAGATGTTGAAAGACCACATTTTCTGTAATTCTGCCCTGAGAAAGAAAGTCATAACTGATGACTCATCCTCATTTGGAAAAATGAAGCTTTAAAGACACACAACGTAACTTTTAGACCTTAAAAATCTGCATTTCTGACTCGTTTTGATGGCACACCAACATTCATTTTGCGCATTTTCGAGCCGTCACTGCCCAGAGGCGTCCCAGGGCTCAGAAACAGCAGTATGTAAGATTCCCATCCGGGACGCGACTGTGACGTTGCAGCCGACTATTGGCTGCAGCACCGCGTCACTCACTAGCAACCGGATGTAAACCAGGGATCAACCCCGCGAATGTTTTGAACGCCGTTCATGTCGGATTTGGTAAGGAAACATTACAGGAGGAAGAGAGGAAAAGGAAAAGAGGAAGGGACAGAACAAGAGTCAAGATAAGACTGTCTTTTACTGGCTGGAGTGAATCACGGTGCAGGTATGATACAAGATGGTTGCTAGTTTAGTCGCCGATAGGGGGCGCGTCACTGAGAAAACTGCTAAAAGTTCCGTTGTGTGTCTTTAAATGGATGCTTCTTTTATATTCGATCCTGACACCCTAACCTCACCAATTCTCACTGCTGATTTCTATGCCTCTCCCATTTTATCCTCTTTTATTCTCTTTTAATCAAATTGAATTGAAATTACATTAAATTAAATTGTATTTAATTTTGTTTTCATTTAGCATCAAGTTCCATATTTGTTAAAAGGAGTGATGACATAGCAGTGAAAACTGGTTCGTGTTGTTGACATTGCTGCATATGTAAATACTCCAAAGAAAAAAAAGGGATTGTTTTGGCACGCTAGACCTCCCTTCCTCAGTAAAAGAGTTGGGTGCGGTAATGATATGCAGCTTTACCCAGAGACCAAGTTGACTTCATTTTGATTGGTTACACCTTATTTGGCTATAACCTTATTTAGAGAAACTAGGTCAAGCTGCCCTAGCGGGAAGGGCTATCTGTTAGCAACATGGGCACTTCAGACAGTGAGCTATGTTTTTCAGACAAGGCAGAATTTAGAAAATAAATAAACTTACAGGTAATGACAAGGTTGCAGTCGCCTCCCTCAGTGTTGCTGCAGAAGTTTTCTTTTAAATCCATTTGTTTGAAAACCCAGACCTGACTGCTCAGTAGTTAGCCTGCACAGCTCCACTCACGCAGTTAAATCGAGAGGGATCAAACTGCAGTCACGATACGTTGCCATATATCTAATCCATGCAGGAAGTCCCAATCGGAAGTTTGTTCGTCCTGTAACTTATTAAAATCTAACCCTTACCCTCACCCTTCTCCTAACCACCCGACTGCACCATACGCATCTGTTTGCAAGCCGCAGATTGATACTCTTAGCTGTGTTTAACTTCCGCTGGAGACTTCTTGTATGGATTGGATGTATGCCGGTCCCCTTGTCTGTCATTGTAACTGCAGTTAGATGCTCTTGGTTGAATCAGCAGAGGGAGGGGGTGAGAGGCGGAGCGGAGGGTGAAAGCACAGAGGAGGAGGGAAGGCTGTTTGCTTGATAGTGTGCTCTTATTGGAGCAATTGAATTACGTAGAATGATAAGCTGCTGTCTGATTCAACTGTTTCTGAACAGAGAGACAAAGCTGACAGACCATAAACAGGAACTTTGATACTCACTCTGGACATTCACATGGCTTCATCAGTGCACAACAGATCATATTATACCCCCAGAAAAGTGAAATTTGATGTCATGCCACCTTTAAATATTCAAAATTCATTGAAGTTGGTCATTGAACTGTAGCCCTGGGAAATTAAGGAATTAATTAATTTAGTCCCTTTACTAAGTGAAGCTATAATAAAAAGAAACATTATAGATCAAAAGAAAAAAAAAATTGAATGATGGGTGAAAATCTGTTTCAGTACACAGGTTTTAATAAGATGGTTAAATGTGATTTCATTTTGGAAAAGAATATTAATGTGTTTAACTGATTTTTGAATGTGCTTGTGTACAAACATAAAGTTACTGTACTGCATGTTTGCTGTGAATGCAGAGTCACAGACAATTTAGGAACACACCAAACACTCCGGAAGTGACATTTTAGGATTTTTTATGTTTATTGGCTGGAAGTAAGTGTCCAGTCAAGATGACTTGTGTTGATTGGGCGAGGAGAGAAGCAGGCGGAAGCAGGAGTGAGAGCGGACGGAAGTGGAAAAGAGAGGAGAGAGCGAGAGGTGCGAGGGGAAGCAGCAGCGTGAGGAGGAAAGAGAGAACTTTCAACTTTGTCGCAAGTTGGCGGAAAGACGGTGAGACGTTTCCCGAACGCAGCTGCAAGTTTCGGCAGTGTGTCCCGATCAGCTGCGTCGTCTTTCCATGCGAGGCTGCGTGGAAACGGAGGAGAACTGCAGCTTTATGCCCAGCGTGGATCTGCGTGAAGGACTGCACGTGCTTCGTGATGGCGGATCAGCGGCTGAGGCAACTGGGTTTCGTCCGGCGTGCTGTAGGAGAGTGACCAACGGAGGCTGTCTCAGTAACTTCTGAAAGGAGGAGGCAACACCTGCCGAACGGCGTTTGCGCTGCGGAGTCACTGCTGCCCTGCACCTTGACTGCTAGGAGGAAAAGAGGTTTTCCTGCACCGCTCCCAATCCACCTACAGGCCTGCAACGTTTTTTCTTTTCATCCCCTGGGGTAAACAAACTGAGTGTGAGTGTGTGTCTGGGCCCATTTGTTTTTATTTCTTGGTTGAAAGTTAACATTTGTCATATTTAGTACTACTGTTTAAGATAAGGTGTCTGATTGTATTTTTGGGGATTTCCACTGATTGCAGAAATTTATTGAGTTCTTGTCTGCACTTTATCTGCTGAAGTTTGAGAGTGGTGGACAGTTTATTTCACTTACCTGAGAAGAGTTTTGAGGGTATTAATACCCCTTTTTTTCTGTTTTTCTTTGAAGGTCAAATATTCATATTAAATTTTGGCAAACTATTATTTCTTTATACAAAGGTTGTCTGGTGTCATTATTGGTAAATAGTTTTGATAAGGGTAATTTGAGTTTTTCACTGCTGGGTAACTATAACAACCCCCAAAACAGGTAAACCTTTGTGGTAGCTACCTTAACTCAACACGAACCCAGAAAAAGCACCCCCTCAGCCTAGTAAAGGGGTGCTACAGAACTATAAAAATAATTTCCTTTGCTTATGTTTGTTAAATGTGGGCTCCAACAATAAACAAACTCTGGACCTAATGGTTTTTGGCAATTTTAGAAAACCTGCCAGCATTTATTTAAATGCTAATACTCTCTGGCATCCTGGCAGTATGACAGAAACATTTCTCAGCTGCCTAATATCAGTAGCTTACGTTTAGCATACACAGAAATATATTGATCTCTAATTGAAATTAAGTAAACTATTTATTTAAAACTGTAATATAGTGTAATTACTCACAAAGACACATTGCTGGATTTTTGTATTGTGCCATGGGAAATCCTCTCCTTTTCATGGGCCACTGCTTAATGAAGATGCCTGATTTTAACTGCGTGTGATTGCCAAATTCTTCCTTGGTTAATCTAAATATTCTAACAGCTCTCTCCCCACTGAACTTGTGTTAACTGGGATTTTCCATTGTTTTCCCATCAGGTGTCATACCTCTGCATTTTGTGCAGAAGTATGACACCACATTCTGTTTGAAAACTTTGGCAGCAGAACAACATTTGCTATGAGCAGACATTATCAATATTTCGCACTTAGTTTCCAACCGCTTCTCTGCTGTACACCCACATCTACATGCTTTTTTAAAATTGTGTGGACCAAAAACCTATCAAATTAAATTTGCACCCATAGCACTCCTTTGTAATTACTTTGCAAACTGTTCACCCGCTTAATTAATCAAATCAATCAGAAAAAGTTTATCAGCCTTATCAAAACATGTGTCATATCTGGCAGCATCATCAGTATCCTGCCACTGTTGCTCAGCAAAGTGTGAAGGGTAGGAAGACTTTCAATCTGGTTTCCTAATCCTCAATCATCGCCAAGGGATGCACGTATCACTGGCTGTGAGTCTGAAAACTCCATTTTCTTTGCGTGTTTAACATGAATTGGATTTATGTTGACAATAATTAATAAAAACCTAATCAGACTAGCATTTTCATGCTGAAGGTCTGTGGACAACCAAGTTTCAGAGGACATTACTGAGAGTCTTATGGTGATATGCAACACAGCTGAAAATAACGAATGCTTTACATAAGGAAGCAAACCTTTTATAGAAAGATAAACTGCTAATTCAAAATGCAGCTCGTTGATGTGCAAATGAAGTCCAGCCCACACTTGTCCTGCAGGAGCAACTTTAATGACAAGTTGGGGACTAATCGATTCTTGTGGTGCTGTGAGCTGATGTTGCATCTTTAAAATTCAGCGCTCGTCTCGCTGATGTGCTAAACAAAAATCTTAATATGGAAGCCTTTTGGTCGGAGCTTCCTCCAGGGTGTCAGCAGCCGTGCCCTCCTCTTTTTGTCCTTCTCTTATTACTTTCAAGGACTTCTGCAACTGCAGTCTGATCACCCTCTGTGGTGTTTACACACCAGACATCCTTCAGCTACTTTCTATGCCCCGTCTGGCTCGTCCCTCCTCCCTCTCCGTCAAGCTCCAAAGACTAGACACATGCCAGTATCAACGACAACACGAGTGTATTGGAACCAAGAGAAGGCAGAAGGCGATGCTAGATGGATAGAGGAGGAGAGAGCATCGGTCCTTGCTTTTATCACCACTCTCGGCATCAAAGCAGCAGGTGAGACCTTGCTATACGGTGATGGGTTTGAACACTCATTTGATCCACTAAACACTAAAGCATCAATGCTGTAGGATTAAGGGAAGAGGAAAGGGCAATATGTTGAGGACAGCCAATGGCAGTGGCCATTGTTGACAGGTACAGGGCAGTTACAAGGAATTTGGGGGCCCCAAGCAGAATGTGCCTGAAGCCCCCCCCCCCCCCCCAAAAAAAAATGTTTGTCAATAAAACAGTCCAAATGCTGCTTACATAATTTGCATACTGCATGCCTAGTATTTTTATATTTGAAATAAGAATACCACCATCCCTATATCATAGTAAACTACATATAGGCCTACTCTTTAATAAACGGTCGGTCATAAAAGGGGGAACACGGATGCAGCGGGAGTGGGAGTGGACACTAGGGATGAGCTGGATACTCGTTTCAGGCGAGTATCCGTTATGGATAAAGCATTTTTGACGAGTACAAGCATGATACGAGTAAAACTTATCAATATCCGTGCTCGTGCTGAAGGAGAATCCTTATTTGCTAACTGACTTTCTGCACGCTCTGTGATTGGCCAGTCAGGAATTTTTAAAAAAACAAACATGCATGTCCATTTTTTTAATACTAATGGGTGATGAAGTGCTAAATACCAAAAATAATGTTTCCACCCACGTTTCTCTCTGTTGCCTTTAACAGGCTATGTGCTGCAAAATGCGCAGCAATTCAGTGTCCGAATTTCCCGCGCTGCCCTGCAGACGTGACGTCAAATGACCTACATCCGCAGTTTTGATACAAGAAGAAGACGGAAGCTGTAAATTCAAACACTGTAGGCGATAGTTATGGATTCCTCTGCCGTCAGCAAACGATCCAGATCAACTGAAAGACACGAAAAAGTGTAACTACGAAGAAAAAGGTTAGTAAACAACATCATAGCTTCAATTTGTGCACGCTCCAGTGACGGCTTGGCTCGTGGCTGCAGTTACCTGAAGCGCCAGTCGAAGCAGTCGTGAGTTTCGTTTCTTAATCTTGCCTCAAGTCCCTTTAAAGGGGTAATTCAGAATTTTTGTTATAGAATAATGTTACAATAATGTAACAAATAAAACTAGCCTAGCAAAGTTTACATTATATTTTGAGGAACTAATTACCAGCTGCAGAATTATACTTTGCTTTCGGGTGGTGCTTCTACCTTCATCATTGTATTCCAGTTTATACATATATAATGTTGGTTCGTTTGCCAAAAAACGAAAAAAGAAATTGTCTTTAAATCCGGCATATCATCATGCCATTCACGTGTGACCATATTTTTGACTGTATATTTGTGTAATCAAATTCCTTTATGCACATAGTGGCAGATAATATCACTCTGCTGCCAAATACAGGAAGTATAAAACTTTGTTGCTGCTGAAACACTTTACCATCAAAATGCAACACAATGCAAGGAACCTGTAAGGCTAGCTAGTTACTATTGACTTGCGCTAGCATTAGCATTGGCAATCTCTTATAACTATAATAACCGGATAGAATTTGTTCAAACTGGTCCAGTGATAAGTAATACCCTGGCTAACTCAAAATCAAGGCCCTATCGCAAAAATTCAGAACTACTCTTTAACAAGGAGTCACCAACTTGAGACCCGTTGTCCTGCGGGTTTTAGATGTTTCCCTGACATATCTGATTCAAGCTAACTGGCTCTCCAACAGCTTCTTGTCAGGTTTTGTACAATCCTCTTTATGACCCCTCACTTTTAGTCAGGTGTGATGGAGGAGGGAAACATTTAAACCCTGTAGGGTAGAAGCCCTTGAGGAAGTTAGTGATCCCTAATCTTTAGGGTTCTGAAGTCTCCCTTTTTGGATATTTCAAGTAGACTACCCTACCCGCCTGTGTCAGACATTTTTGTCCTTGTGTGTTATGTCCTGGTTAGAGCAAGTTTAAGGCAGTTTTTTCAAAGTCCATTGCTCAACTGGCTCTTACTACACACACAGACATCACGGGTCACGGTGGTGGGAGGTTGGACTAGTTTGGGATGGCCATCATCAGCATTTGAGGTGAGCCGTACTGACATGAACCAGTGTTGTGTGTGGTCATTTAGCCTCTGGCTATGCCAAATCTCCACTCTGTCCACAAGCAGAAAGAAGCATACGCTCACTGTAAACTAGATGTTGTGTACTGCATTTCACACGGTTTCTATGGAAAGTCTTAACTCCAAAAATCCTGTTTTTTTTTTTTTTTTTTTTTTTTACAGCAAAAATTAATCAAAAACAGACTTTGCCTGAACAAATTAGAAGTGCAGGGATTCTAATCCTGCTGTTTGTTACAGAAGCGAAATACTGTACAGCTGAGATACAGAATATGCATATCCATCTACATGTATTCTCTCTACTGCTTATTCCAGTTCAGGGTTGCAGGGAAAAATGGTATAAGTATGAAACCTAAGGGCATGAAAAGGATTATAGGTTACATGGGGGCATGAATAATAACTTTCATTTGTGATATGCATGAATCATGACAGACTTTTAATGCATTTAACAATCTCTTGCGCTCTGCGATTACATAAGTGATGAGACAGCCATCTCAGCTGTCATCACATCTGGCAAACAGTAAGTAGACATTAGGCTTCATGAAAGGGTGACATGACACACCTTCTGCACTGATGGAAGCTGGCACTTAGAGTCAGCCTGGGTTAAGTCCAAACATTCACATACACATATATGTTCGTTCCCACAATGAACATCTAGGAGATACTATTACACATCATCTTTACTGCTGTGCATGTTGTCCTCATCCTCTTTGAATATTTAATCACACTCCTCCCCTTGTTTCCGATCAAATGTCTGGTATTAATGCGCCACAGATGACGTGCGGTACTCATTGCTGCCTCTTCTGTCACCCATTTGATGTTGATTTTTGTCCAAGCCCATACTTTATAAGTGGTGTGACTCAGGCTGTTGGGTAACATCAACAGGGAGGGTTATGTTCGGTGACACAAACACAGTACATACAGGACCATTTGGGATTGTGTGAGGATTTTGGATATGTAATTTCTCTACTCTGTAGAGTCACCAAGAAAAAGAAACGAGGATTTAATTTGCAGGTTTATGATAGGAATTTAGATAATTTGTAACCATTTGTGAAGACACCAGGTATCATTGAAAATTCCTGGAAGATAATTTGATGCCTGCCCTGAGACTATTCAGGGCACACATCCGGTTAGATAGAATGGCAGGTGATGACAGTGAGTGATATGAATCGAAACAGCAGATAAAATCAGGATGTCAACAGACTGCTTCATAATGATTCCTGCTGCAGAAGTGCCTGCAAGTCATACAAATTTTCCAAGACAAATAACTTAAGAGAAAAAGGACAGCTATGACTCATATCTACAAGATAACACCGTGTGCTATGAACTTGAGTGACAAGGTTATCTGATCAAGCTGCTGACACCGGTGTGGGTTGTGGTTGCAGCCTCAATTCCCCTGGTTGCTCATGACAGATGCAGAGCAGCGTGGCTCACACTAATTGGCTGCATCTCAATCGCATCGAGTCGAAATGCCAGCAGAGGAGCCCAGTGTGGCGTCTTAGCTACTGTCAAACAGGCTGCGCAACGAGAGTTACAACAATGACATTCTGTTTCAACAAACCGGCCAGTGGACATGGAGGAAGCCTTTTCTGTGTAGGACTCACGTGAGCACTGTGGCAGCAAGTGTCTGTGGAAAAATAGTTCTGACAAGAATGCAGAAAAATGAGGAGCAGCAAAAATTTGGTGATTAGAGATCAAACCAGCTGCAGCACAAAAAACTAACAAATAAGGACCGTATGCTTCTGCCCAAATAATCAAAATGAGGCTACCATTTATAATAATAATTCCTTGAAAAAAAAAATTGGCTTTGGACTGTTTTGAATACTAAAATGTTTTCCCCCACTTGGCTGCTAACCTAATTTATGTACGATCATCTTCTGATAGGCAGAAGTAACGGATTACAAATACATTAGTAGATTTTGGGTACTTGTACTCAGTACTGGTTCACCCAATACGCACACTACGCACATTGCGTAGGGCGTAGGATGCTTGTGACAACTACATGCTGCTCCAAGAATTAAAATCTGAAAATAGCCGTTTCTCCGCAAGCAGAAATAAGACAAGAAAATGTCAAGAAAAAGTTGCCGAGTTCCGACGAGTCCATCAGCGTGAATGCTTGTACCAGAAAACCGACATTAACAAATAGTTCTGCTTTGCTTCTGATGCAAACTGCTACTAAGTGTATTAATTTAACATGTTAATCTTTTGTAATTAAATAATTACCAAATGCATTAAAGTCCCACACCCTAATTTATTATTATTATTGTTATAACTATTACTACGCACATCGCAGTATCTTTCTGACTGCGAGCCAGCTAGTTCTAGCATGCTAACATGCATTCTGCTAACATTTCAGTTACTTCTTACCGGGCTTACAGCAGCAATTCTGACCTCCTCCTCTTCAGTCTATCCCTGCTGCTGGGTCATCCCTCATGTCCTCCTCCTCCGAATCCTCCTGAAGAGCTGCTTCCTCGATTACTTTTCCCCTGCACCAGGCCCTGCACCTGCTGACAACTGCTGCAGTTGAACTTGTGGTGGCGGTGGCAAACATATCACTAATTTTGGCACATTTTGCTGCATCCTCTTGCAGGCTTTTTTGTCTTTTTTTCCTCAGCTTTTCTGCACCTCCCTTGCGCTTTTTTGTTTCATCCATCACTCCTCTCCCGGCACCCAGATGGCCTGTCCATGCCTGCCCTAGAGCCAGCTAACATGCATGCATGCATGAAGGCATTATTTAATATATGAATTCTAAATTACTGTAAATGGACTGCATTTATATAGCACTTTTCCAGTCATGTGCCGACCCCTCAAAGTACTTTACGAATCTAGGACTCACAGGACACTCAACAAACATATATTTTATGCTAGACTGATGCTATGTTATTTGAAAGTTTAACATTCATAATGAAACACGTGTCATTAGCTGTTAGCTTGTCGGTAAGGAGGGTAAATTTAAGCTAGTAGCATTTAGCTCCGAGTATATCTTTTGCTGTTTGTTTTTTTTTTTTCATTTAGAACCTAACTGATACAGGATTTTTTTTTAGGCTGATTCTGACAAAATGGAAAACAATTTAGATACTGATATATTGGTCGATACTCCTATATATGGTCGATACTTTACAGATAGTATCCAAATGACAGAATTTATAATGTATCCAGAAATAGATTTTTTTTAAATGATCATTCAAAATTGATTTGAACTTATGATTAAATATAGAAGACCCTCCCACCTGAGACGTTTGTGTAAGAAGCGGAAAGGAGAAAGTCAGGAAGTGTAACTGCAAAGAAACAGAAGAAACTGATAACAAAATATAATCTGTCACACAAAAGAAAGACAAAGACTTTAAACAATAGCTATAAGAATTTGATTGCATATTAAGTTTGATTTTTGAAAATTTTTTTTTCCCACTGTTTTTTCTCTCAAATTCTTTATTTTTGTTTGATCTAAGTATTTTTTTTTTATTTTTTAGGCACAAATCTAATCCCATTGGCAGGGTCCTTGAACTTTGTTGTGTGGAGCTTCGGGTCCGGTGGAAATGCACAGCCACCCAATCAGATACAAAATTCATAAACACAAAATTCTGTTCTATTCATATCTGGTGGTTGGCGGGCCTTAAAGCTGAATTTATACTCACGCAGTGTCTGGGTAGCTGACGTTGAGATATTGTGTGCTGTTACTCGAGTGTAGGGTTACTGCAGTTTCTTTTCCAGATTTGCAGCCAACAGCAGGGCTTTTATTTATTTTATTTTATTTTTTTTTTTTTTTTTTTTTTAGTTTTTTTTTCTTTAAATAAGAAAGGGAAGAAGGGGGGGAGAAGCAGAAACCGCCCGGGGAATAATTGGGGCCCCTTTTTGAGATTTTTGCCCTTTTTCTGGGGGGCTCCACCAATAAATTCCCCCAGAAAACTCCACAGAGCACCGATGGTTCGCTTCAGCTCTGGCATGTATTTATTCTGTTAGAGTAACTGTACAAGCTATCTGCGACTTGCAACCAAGGGGCGTGTCCTATAGTGGGCGTGTCGCATAGTAGGTGGGTCTTGTTAGGTTTCGGGGAAGGGTCAGGGGTTAGATTTTACCATGCTCTCATACTGTACTGTAGGTCTGGTGTGTGTGTTGTAGAGTGACATCACTCAACGACACTCCTCTGTCTTGCGAGCTGCAGATAGACTGTACTCCAACAGTAAGTTCAAGGCGAGTTCTTCTTCATCTCTGCGTTTGTGTAGGCGGGATGCAAGTCGGGTCTGAATAGGTGCATCATGTCAGGGCTCCGCGAACCTACACAGAGTCTACGGTGGTTATGCAGACGCAGACGACTCCATGGGGTGCCTTGTCTGTGTCGTTTTTTTCGTCAAAAAGATAACCAGGATATCTTGTTGAATGAGGCTACATTAGCAAGTTAAATATTTAAATTAGCTCAGCTTATATGTTGTAGCTGGCTTGTTGCGTAGCAACAAGTAAATAAGAAGCATCTATGGCTGCTGTCGCCCCTTGAGCTTTGATCATAGACTGTATATAATTACTGGACGTAGCTTCTGGTCTCTTCTGAATAGAGAAATGTGAAGCCAGTTGGGCGTGTCTTACCGTCGCCATCTTGCCGTGTCACGTACGTCGTCACTCCAGGAAAATCCTAAAATGGGCATAGCGCGGCCGCGGGGCAAATGATTGACAGCTGACGTACTGTGGGCTAAACGCTAACTGAGCTAACACGAAACTAAGAGGAGCTAACAAAGATGAGCCCCCTAAGCGGCATGGTTAAGGTAAGACATGCTTAGACTTGCAATTCGCTGACTAAACACCGCCGTTATGCGACTCTGTAACAAACTGAGACCTTATTAAGAGCAAAGAAGGAGCTAACTAGGAGCCTCCGGTCGGAAGGCGGAGCTTCCGGTCTGCCGCATGTCAATCATAAGGACACGCCCTTAATTATGTGTAATTTGAAGAATAAATAACATCTAAACGAATGAGTTATAACAAAATGTACCCCCTCACAGTTGACATGAAGGTAAACTTGACCTAATAAACCTAAAATGATTTTTTGAACCAGGCTGTAAATCTGTTTATTTCTGCTGTGAAGTTGGCGTTTTTAACATGGGAGTCTATGGGGATTTGCTCGCTCTTGGAGCCAGCCCTAGCGGATGAAGGGAGGATTACACTATTTGCAACAAGGAAGCGAGCTTCACTGTTCTGAGGCGGAGTTTGCACCTTGGCTTTGATATAGCCCCAGTACATCATCAACTAACAGAAGGGCCCTTACCAGCTGAAATAAGATGTTTTACAAACCTTTAACCAAGTGATCATTAAAACCTCCACCACACATCAACTTCTCATTTTGATTCCAACCAAAACTTCTGAAACCACTTTTCTCATTGTTCTTGAATAAAATCTTTGGCTAAAATAATCCTAGTTTTATGGATTCATGAGAAGCTCTGAAGTAACCAGTTTCATAATCTGAACAGCTAAAATTGTTGTGAAAATAAGGCATTTGTACAAATTCACCACAAAATTGCTAGTCTACAGTGAACCAAGCTGACCACCACTGGTCTGCAATGAGCCATACTGACCACCACTGGTCTATGATGAGCCATGTCGACCACCACTGGTCTACAACGAGCCAGGTTGACCACCACTGGTGGACGTGGACCCTCTTCCGAGTCCTGGGAGTTCACCCAACAAGTCTACATGTGCTTGGTAGATTTCTGTGGGGGGTGCTTCGGGAATGTGGAATACCAGACAACCTTGTGCGGGTGGTCTGGTCCCTGTACGACCAGTTTCAGAGCTTGGTCTGTATTTCCGGCTGTGGGTCAGATCCATTTCCAGTGAGGGTTGGACTCCGCCAAGGATGCCCTTTGTCACCAATCCTGTTCGTAACCTTTATGGACAGGATCTCTAGACTGAGGTGTTGCGGGGATCCGGTTTGGTGGCCTCAAGACCGGGTCTGCTTTTTGCAGATGATGTGGTTCTGTTGGCTTCATTAGGCCGTGATCTCCAGATCTCCGTGGGACAATTCACAGTGAGTGTCTTCTCTGGGTCGGGGGCAAGGCCCTGGCCTAGGTAGAGGAGTTCAGGATCTTGGGGTGTTAATCATGAGTGAGGGAAAAATGGAGCGGGAGATCGATAGGCAGATCGGTCCGGCGTCTGGAGTGATGCGGACTCTGCATCGGTCTGTCGTGGTGAAGAAGGAGCTGAGCCAGAAGGCGAAGCTCTCAATTTACCAGTCGATCTACGTTCCTACCCTCACCTGTGGTCATGAGCTGTGGGTAGGGACCGAAGGAACAAGATCACAGGTACTAGTGGCTGAAATGAGTTTCCTCTGGGGGGGTCTCCCTTAGGGATACGGTGAAACGCTCGGTCATCCGGGAGCCGCTCAAAGTAGAGCCGCTGAGGAGCCAGATGAGGTAGCTCAGACACCTGGTTAGGATGCTCCCTGGACACCTCCCTGGTGAGGTTATTTACTGGCTACTTTTTAGTCGTTGCTTGCTAGATCACTGCATTTTAAAAACTGACTTCAGGGTTTGCTTCGTAGCGTACTTTAAATAGGCTACCGGTTCACATATTAAAACTCCTTTATTAGGACGCAATATTTTCATGGACTTTCAATGGTACATCAGCAGCGGTTAAGAGTTGCAAGACTTGGGGATTTAACTTTTTTCTCGGAGATGAAGAAGAAAATTATTTTTATATCTCGAAAGCTTATTCGCCATTACCGCAAAACATTCAGTATTGTCTTGTACTGTTGGCATGGAGGGAACACAAAATACTCTGTGGACTGATGAGACAAAAGTTAAACTTTTTGGAAGGTGTAGGTCCCATTGCATCTGGCGTAAAAGTAACACAGCATTTCAGAAAAGGAACATCATACCAACAGTAAAATATGGGGGTGGGAGTGTGATGATCTGGGGCTGTTTTGCTGCTTCAGGACCTGGAAGACTTGCTGTGGTAAATGGAACCATGAATTCTGCTGTCAACCAAAAAATCCTGAAGGAGAATGTCCGGCCATCTGTTGGTGACCTCAAGCTGAAGCGCACTTTGGTTCTGCAGCAGGACAATGATCCAGAACACTCCATCAAGTCCACCTCTGAATGGCTTAAGAAAATCAAAATGAAGACTTTGGAGTGGCCTTCTCAATGTCTCAACCTGAATCCGATTGAGATGCTGTGGCAATGACCTTAAAAAGGCGGTTCATGCTGGAAAACCCTCCAATGTGGCTGAATTACAACATTTCTGCAAAGATGAGTGGGCCAAAATTCCTCCACAGCGCTGTAGAAGACTCATTGCCAGTTATTGCAAATGCTTTGATTGCAGTTGTTGCTTCTAAGGGTGGCCCAACCAGTTATTAGGTTTAGGGGGCAATCACTTGTTCACACAGGGCCATGTGGGTTTGGATGTTTTTCCCCCTTAAAAACAAAAATCTCCATTTAAAAACTGCATTTTGTTTTTACTTGTGTTATATTTGTCTCACATTTAAATTTGTTTGATGATCTTAAACATTTAAGTGTGACTAACATGCAAAAAAGTAAGAAATCAGGAAGGGGGCAAACACTTTTTCACACAACTGTAACTCTTAGAGGATGAGGGGAGAAGTTTTTGCTTTTTTTCTGTTCATATTCATGTCTAGAATTGCACTGCCCTCAACAGGCAAAGACAGAAAACACTCAACATCCTTACAATCAAACTTTATTTAGTCAAAACCAGGTTGGGACCAAATGACAATGACAACCCCCCCACCCCCTCCCCAACCAAGCCACTAAACTCTGATTGTGCTCTAACTGGGACAGATTTCAGCGCAGTTAAAGTGAGCTGCAAATGAGAGCATTTAGATAAAACACAGAAAAATAATCTGGCTCCACATCGTTCACAGTATCATTCCACAGCTCCGTGGGAAGACAGTGAGCCTGTGACATAACAACGCTGCCTAATCTTTCTCATTTTGGCTCAAGGTTATGACAGACCCTTTGATTCTCATTAATCAATCTTCTAACTTTTTCATTTAGCATAGTATATCACACTCTGACAAGGGTAAATTCAAAATTGCATACAACAAACTAGGTAATCATTCACATCTGATTAAACATGTTAATAAATTAATCAGCTATCAGCCCTCTAGTTCCCGACCCCACTGCCCCAGCCCACCCCTTAAACAGAAACAAACAAAACTCTCCTGACAGAACTCAAACCCAAATTTCCAACATCCTGCTCATCACCACCTTCCTGAGCTAATAAAGAAACCAACAGTCAATCTTACATCACACTTACAGATTATAAAAGACCATCAGAAGAGGAGTGCGTTACAGAAACTTGCCAGTTGCGTATTTTTAAGTAACAGGACATGACTGACAATAGAGGGCAGTTATTACGTTGTCAGTCTTTGGCTGCCTTCCAGTCACAGTTAACAACTGGAGAGTCCCATATTTCTGATAACATTATGAGGCTCAGCCAGGTTGTAAGCTCACTGAAACTCTGTTCGGCAGTTTTGAAACACTCGAGTTAATATTGATTGGCCTGGTGAGGTCTGATCACATTCAACCCACAGCCTGACAAAAAAAAAAGATCCTGTCCTTTCTGAACCGACCCCTGTCCTGATTGGCATGGCATGCAATGTTAAGACTAACATATGAGGCATGTAAGTGCAATCAAAAAACCTTTAAGTTGACCTAGATAAATTACAAATGTATAAAAATTGTTCTTTTACAAATATTAACAGATTTCTTGGACATGACTGTTATGGAAAGAAAAAGAATGAATCTATAAAACAACAGCTGTCAGTCCAGTGAAAAAGAATGGCTGCTGAGGTGGTGGTAATGCATGTTGAGTGGTCTGTGTTGGGCTTCACCTTGACAGGCTAAAAAGTTCACTAGCACACAAAACACACGGCCGCAACCCCTGATGATGAGTAACCCGGTCTCTCCGAGGCTGAGGTTGCGGTTGCTAGCGTTTAGTTTGGTGTACAAAGACGTGAACTGTGGCTCATGTACGCCTGGCTTTCTGTCTCTTGGCCTGACGTTTGGCTTCATCTAAAGCAGCGCCGTCGCTGCTGGTTTGGGCCATGTTCCTCACTCCCTGGATGCGGTTCAGCAGCTGCAACACCAGCGGAAACACCTGCAAAACAGGTCAGCAGGACATGTCAAAGAAATGTAAAGTATTAAAATCATCCATGCAACTAATAACAGAATTAATGGGTTTAAATGCAGAATATAAAAACTGCTTCTTTATGCCAGTCAGACTTTGAGGCTTGGTCCTGACAAGGCCGAACATTCGTGAGGTTTATCCCAACTAAAAGGATTCGAAAATTTAAAAGTTGGGCAAGAAAATCTCTTTATACGTCTTGTCTGGATTAGCTGGAGCTTGCTGTGTACCTTCTCATGGTTGTACGCCGCTAATAACAGCAGTAAGGTGAGAGGCAGAGCGATGTAGGAGCCTTGTGCAACATCCTGGTCAGGCACTTTACGCTGTTGGAAAAATACATGCGTTTTATGAGACAGTTTTCAGAAAGATGAGCCAATCTTTACTTTTTTAACAAATACAATATCAGAAATAAAAAAATAACAAAAATAAAAGACGTGTCTTACGGTGGGGTTGAAGGTGAGAGTGATGTGCTTGTGGTAGCCGGTGGAGGTGAAGGAGACCTGAGGCAGAGTGTAATCGTACTGGGAGCGGGACAATGTGGAGTACAGCATCAGCACGTAGTTCTGGAAGACACACAAGAGGCAACGTGTGACTGCAGGGACAGCAACAGCGGGCAAAAACCAAACCAAAGAAACATTCATCTACAAATTTGCTTTAAATTATCATAGTTCAGTTCACCTCGCCGTCCCTGTCCAGAGGAGGGAAGTGGAAGAAAAGAGACTGTCCCAGAGAGACGCTGTTGATCGGATTGTCCAGATTGTCAGTCTTGTACAGTTTCACCTGGACCAAAAATAAAGGTAAAGGGGTCATTTCTTTACAGTGTAACTGTGCATATTTCCAGTAGATGAATTAAGTGAAGACTGCAGAAATAAGTCGTACAGATAACGTTGGGAGATGTTCAGGAGACGTGATGATGTTTCCGCTGAGGTCGAACTGATTGATCTGCCTGAAGGCGATGATGTTGACCCCTTCAATGTCACTACTGCCAACCTGAGAGAGAAACCAGAGCTTAATCTGATAACACAAACCCAGCCTGGTAATGAAAATACCAAATGTGAACGGAGGAACTGCTTTGGCTCAAGTCACACGGTGTGATAATAACAGGGAATTTAGAGGAATTAAGGCATTTCCCGCTTCGCAAGAGAGATTAACGGCACTGAACTTTTCAGACGAGCTCAAATTATGAACAGTGAGGTTTTAAACTTTGGTGCTGGGATTATGGTTGCTTTTGTTCTGTGGATAGAGAGGAATCATATGATGAGGCAGCTGATGTAAGTCATAATCACAGGGTTCTCACAGCCATTTCAACTATTTAGTTACAGGAGGTTTTTATAACTGCTACAGTGATGGAAAAAAAGGAGGACATAAGATGTTTTCAGACAGCTTGACCCTGAAAAGACTGAGCTTTAAACCGCTGACACAAAAGCTCTTTCATGCGCCAGATGCCAAACATTTAAGGCTTCATCAGTGTGTAAAAGTGATGGGTCTAAGACTGTCACACACTGGTCACATTTCCTTCAATGTGCCTCAAAGTTTCATACAAACGGTACTCTGAAAGTGATAAAACGACACAGTGTGTGATGTGCATTTGCCAATAAAGGCAGATAAGAGAGTCAATTAAGTTAGGTGCACCACTGAATTCCTCAGGGTCAGAGTCTTTAAGAAGTCGTACGACAATATTGTGTCATCTTCGCATCCCAAGCTCGCTGGATCTGTAATAGCAGAGCAACAACTGCTGGAAGCAGCTGAAAAGATAACTTCACAGCATGTTTAAGCTTCCAGCAGTCAGTGTTCTACATCTGAAGGTTTACTGGCACCACAGTAGCTCAAGAAAAGTCTGATGTTTAGCCAATCTGAGGAAGTGTTTCCAGCATGGTCGCTGCCATTTTGCAGAGCTGAAACAGCTCCTGCATGTTCTCCGTCGGTACCTTAAATGCACCAACACGTTACAGAAGTTTACTGCCACTACGGGGAACTGTGTTGGGACTGCAGTGTAACACAGTTCGCATAATGAATACTGTTGTTGGTTTTTTACCAAAGACTGTAAAAAAAAAAAAAAAAAAAAAAGGACAGTGTCTGGTTCACATCTGAATCGGGGAAAGTGAAGCCAGTTGGGCGTTTCCCACAGTCACCATCTTGCCATTTCACGTGTGTCGTCACTCCCAGAAAACACAAAACGGCAAAGGCAAGGCCACTCTGAGCTGCGGGGCAAATGATTGACAGCTAAGCTAATGCTAATGCTAACCAAGCTAATCCCAAGTGAACGGGTACGGACAAAGATAGACGGTCTAAAGGTAGGAGTGTGTTCCAGTTTTCTCGGAACTCGTTTTTCCGAGGTAATCTTCCGAGGAAGTGAAATCATGAGCTCGTTTTTCTGAGATACGAACTCGTAATTTGCAGAGGTTGTTATTGTTATGATTAAACTTATATATCAGATATTTTCTGTTCATAAGTTTTAGTTGTTGTTATTGAATTTTACATTCTCACGGCAGTCTTTTTCTTTAAAACAGTGTAAATATGTGTTTATTAAACATGTACACTGAAAGTGGCTTTTGTTGGCATGGTAACATTGTTATAACATCTGTGTTATTTTTCTAGCTAGAAATTTGTTAATTTCTGTTTGTTCTAGCTCAGAAATAGACTGTTTTGGAGATGTCAATTTTTCCCCGAGTTGGTGCAACTGGAAGGCAAAATACCTGGTAATGACGTCACCAACTCGCGTCTGCTCGGAATTCCGAGACAACTGGAACGCACCATTAGACACACTCAGACTTGCTGTTAACCAGCTAAAAACCGCTGTTGTGCAACTCTGCTACAGACTGAGGCCTTCCTGGGAGCAAGCAGGGAGCTAACTATTAGCCTCCATGGCTAAAACCATCACCCGGTCTGCCTTCTGTCAATCAAAAGAACATGTCCCTATTTATGTGCAATTTCAAGAGTAAAAACCATCTAAATGGACAAGTTTTAAAAAATAAATTCACCCCCCTCAATGCTGAAGGTAAACTTGACCTATTAAACCTAAAAGGATTTTTTGAACCAGGCTGTAAACATGTTTATTTCTGCTGTGAAGTTGGTCTTTTTTAGCATGGGAGTCTATGGGGATTTGCTCTGTTTTGGAGCCAGCTATTGCGACCCAGCGGATGAAGGAAGAACTGCTATTTTTTAAGTTAACTTCTGGGTTTCACACTTTTCCAGCAGAGTTTACCCCTTATTTTCTACCTATGCTTCTTTGCTACTTGTGATTTTAGCACTTTGTAACCTCAGTCAATGATCTGTTGTTAGCTGGCTCACACTAACTTATAACCAAACAGCACTGGGCCAGTGCATAGTATCCGGTCTAGAGCCTGTGTGTCACTATTTATAAACTGTACATCTGCCTACATTATAAAAAGTGAAGAACTCCCAGTGGGAAGCGAGCACTGCAGACAGATAGCACTGCTGAAGGTGTTAAACAAACTTCAGAAAAGAAGCTGCAGAAATCTCAAGTCCTTCCAGCTTTGGTTTTCTTTGTCATTTTGCCATAAAGTTCATATCAGAAAGGCAAGCATGTTGTATTGTGTTTCAATGTCATAATCTAAAACTCTGTTTCTATTGACGTGTAACTGCTGCACTAGAATAGCTGTTGTATTTTTATTTTCTTAGAATGAGCCATTTATATGTACTTCCTTGGGGTCCACATACATGGAGGCTGCCATATTTGTGCCACTATTTTTGCTAGTGAAGTGAGAATTCTCTGAACATTAAAACTGCTGTACCAGCTTTTTTCAATGGGAGTTAGAGCACTGTTGGGGATAAGTAACGCCTTGAAAGGGATTAAAATTACTTATTCGTACAACAGTCGTAGCTACTCCTGAGACTACTGGATCCAGTTACAGATGAAACCATCATGTCTGGGAGCATTTTGGCTACTAAAAGCCACTGTACATTGCAACAGTGCTTGGAAAATTAAGTCATTGCTATAACCATCTTCACCACTAGATGTCAGTAATTCTTACATACTGTACCTTTAAATCACTGCTTGGCACATCATTCATTGCAGAATGATGTGCCTTCATTTTCTACTCACCCTCATGCTGAGCAAGACTCTGGAGCACTTTTTAATATCTCAAACAACCGATGCGAGTTCACGACACTATGGAAGCCGTGATGTTCAGTGCCTACTCTGCCGATAATGCAAGTGAAGAAGAAGAAATTAGCTGTTTACAATGTGCTGAGAGCGCCAGAGCTGCAGACAAACCGGGACAAACACAAGACGGGTTGGCTATTGATTTAAAAGAAAGAACGCGCAATCTCGTCTGCTGCGGCTTCCATAATGTCGTGAACTCGCATTGGCTCACATCGCAGAAGTAAGATGTTGTACTGTTTAAGCTATAAAAATATACTAAATGATGTTGTTTCGAGTAAATTATAGATGCGACCCACGAAGGACACTTGGCTTACATTGGACGAGCAGTATGGAGGAATATTTATGGACCTTTTGTGTTGAGCGCCCGTGAACTCCATGATACGACAATCGTCCAATAACGAAAAGCCTTCCGATCTTCGGCTGCATTTGAGATTTTAAAAAAGTGCTCCAGAGTCTTGCTCAGCAGTAGAAAATGAGGGCACATCATGCTGTGGGTGTACAATTCCTTTTTTTAGAAAAGAATGACGGCTCAGGACTTTCACATGGTGCTGTTCATTCTATAATATTTTTCTACACTTTGACATGTTAATCAAAGCTTATGAACCCAGAACCCGGTTTCCATGCACATACAAGTCAACTCTTGGTATCTGGGTGTTGGCGTGCTGTTACCTACCTCTACAGCTCTGTGCTGAGGCAAGGCTCTCTCTATATGGTCGTTGCCTTCAGCTCGCAGCTGAATCAAATATTTGCAACCTGGCTGCAAGAAAGCATTACAAGAACTTTATCATGAAAGAAGACAAAAGTCCAGATAAAATCCTGTACAATCATATCCATGCAGCTCTCATGCAACATCTACATTTCTCTGTGATCCAACGCAGCATCTAGAAAGTGTTGTGTGATGAGTTAAAAGCTCCCAGTCTAGTTTTAACAGTTTAGCGTCTCACCAGCAGACCCCTGAGTCTGAATCGACCCTCCTCATCAGTGACTGTGTCCTCACTGTAGAGGCTGCATTCTCCCTGACCCACCGCCTCCACAGCCACGTCCCTCTCTGCATCCCCGCTCAAGGACTGCACCGCTCCATAGCAGCTGAGGTCAAAAAGGACAAAACCGAAATGTTCACTTGGAGTTGGTTTATTCTTTTAGCGTGTAATTAACGAGCACAAAACTAGATTATTTTATTTAGCAGGGTGAAACATATACTCCTCACCTGTATGCGGTCTTAATGCCTGTTATATCGATACCGAGGTTTTGACCCTCCTCCACTGTGATCATCTGAGATGCCGGTTCAAAGCGGAACTCCTTCATCATGGGCTTAAAGTAGTACTGACCAGGACTCTGCAGAGAGGACACAGTTATTTAGAGAGAAAAAAACCCCAAAAATTTATATTATCTACAGGGTTTTCCTAAATTTTTTTTCAGGCCCGGTGGTACCGAATAATTTCAGCTCCTAAAGGCCGATACCAATAACTGATAACTGAAAACACACATATATACCTAATCATGTCGTGTGACCCACGAAATACAGCAATAAAACACATTTAGACTAACAATCAATGTTGGCCTATATTGCTGATTATCAAAATGAAATCATTAGGCTTAATCTGGCTAAGCTTTAATCAAAGTTGCATGTAGGGTGACCAGATTCCATCTAACTAAATGTGGAACAAAGACTACATAAGCGTGGGACAATGATAAAATCCAAAGTAGAAGAAGGAAAAGAAACAATGAGCTGTCAGTGAAATCAGTTTAATTTGACAAAGAGTAATAATAAATTAAGATTCTATGAAAATCACGATTTTTAATTGCGGTTCAACAGAAATATTAAAAACAAACATGATGGGACTCCTAGAATGTTGTTGCTAAAATGTTGTTGTGCAACACTTTAAGGGAATCACTGCAATCAGGTGTTTTCTGTAGTATTCAAAAACACTTCTGTACCCGTTGCAGGTATTTCAGTCCACTGTTCTAATTTGTCTGGTACAGCTTTTTTTTTGTTGTTGTTTTAATTATTATTTTCAACCCTAATTCAAAAGCAATAATTTATAATATAAATATAATTTTGCAAAAAAAAAAAAAAAAAAAAGGTTTCCTTTGTTTCTAGTTATTTGAATTACTATTATCAATTTAGCCTTTTCTTTAATGGGAGGGTATAAATAATTAGACCTATATATATGGCTACACCCATTTGACTTCAACTTTGTCAAGTTCTCTGCAGAGGAAGGGCAACTCAACTAAATATCCGGAGTCAGTGATACAGAAATTTTACCGGTAAGTAAAATTTACTCCTAGAAATAAGGTCCAGGTTGAAAAAAAAAAAGAAAGTTATGCTCCAAGTTCTTGCCTTCTGGAAGGATTTATTGGTTTAATCATGTTTTTGTTACTCTGAACTGAATGCTTCCCTGTATTTCATGGGGAAATACTACATGGAAAACGCTTTAAAAAAAATCGCATTTTTAATGCAAATTGCAGTGTTGGGGAAAAGAGATAATCGCATTTAGATTTTTCCCCAATATTGTTCAGCCCTAGTGGTGGGCGTGTCGTTTAGTGATGTCACTCCACGACACGCCCACTTTACAACACGCCTCTGTCTTGCGAGCCGCAGACAGACCCTTCTCAGAATATTTAGCAGGGGAAAAAAAGCACCATCCCAGAATATTTGCCCACACTCAATATCGGCACTCGCATCGTTACGGGCTCTAGGGGAGGACTCTGGTGACCTGCGTTCAGGCAAGGGACACGTGGCACCAGTGTTTTGTCTCCCCATACGGGTGTTCAAGCTGCACTTTCTCTGGTCCTTCCCCCAGAGACCTGTTTGTCACTGGGTGACCCTACCAGGGGCATAAAGCCCCTGACAACATAGCTCCTAGGATCCTCAGGTGGCAGCCCAGGGAGGGGAAAGGGGGAAACACAGGAAAGAGGTGAGTGTTAAGTGTTAAAATGTGTGTCCGGGTTTTCGTAGACCACCCAGTTGTTTGAGATTATAATGCACTGACTCAAATGTTTACTTTTCACATGTACTAATATGTGTTTTCATATTTTCCTTTAAGAAGAGCCACTGGGCACATTGTTTTACTGTTTTACTAATTTCACATGAATTTCTGTCATTTATGTGAAATGAATAGACAATATTTTGTAATTCATTTCAAATAGATTTAGTTTGGTCAATAAATTGGGAATGTCTTTAGTATTGTTGCTGATATTCATTGCGATACATTGATTACTGCAGAGTCGCTGTATCGTGATATTATTGTTATCATAGGCAAAATATCATGACGATATTGTACCGCGACATACCTAGTGATACCCACCCCTAATGTGAATAGAGATTATTTTGTTCTTACCAGGTTGTTGAAGGTGAGGAGGCCAGTGTCTTGAGTCAAAAGGTTGGAACGAAAATGTCCTCCACTTAGAGACAGCAGGACGCCTGACAGCGGCTGACCATCTTCTGATTTAATCTACAGAACAAACAGAATGTTTGTGTTTTTCTCTCCCCCCCCCCTTCATAATCCTTCCACATCAAAGTCTGAAGAATCCCAACAATCTGTCAGATGTGACCAAAAACGGCTAAGCTGTAGGAGTACCAAGACCCCAAACTCAGCAGCTGAGTTTGAGGTCTCCAGTTCAGAGGACGTACAAGTGAAGGATAAACAAGGGCAGAAAGAGACATGTAAATGTTCTGCTAAAGACTTCAAAGCAAATTATCTCTGTCTGAAAGGGAGACCAATACTAATTTGTGCAGAGTTCTGGTGGTACAGCAGGTGAATGCATAACCTTTTAATGAAGGCAGAACAAAGGATTAGAGCTGGAGAAAAGCTCAAAACTGACTCAACTATCCATGAATGATTTTCTCCCCTAATTACATTTTACAAAAAACATTCAAAAGGAACCAAAAAGCTTTTTATCGTGTCATTTTATATTCCCTTTAAACCATCATCATCAGTGAAGTGTGCTGAAGATGAAAAAGTTGGCTAAATAGCGTGAATATAAAAGGGGCTGTTAATTACTGGGGTGCGACGCTGAATGTGTGATGCTTGCATGCGAGGACGACGGTCACATGTACCTTGAAGGTGACACCGGCCAGAGCGAAAGCCTTGAAATCTCCCTGGGTTCCCTCCACTGGACTCAGGACGAAACCCTCTTTACTGGCGCTGATGTCGTACTGCCGGTCGCTGTGAAGCGGACCAACGCTGAGGGGAAAGACAGAAGTCAAGTCTCTTCAGGGTGCAACTATCACGGTTGGATTTTCTTTAAATAATATCAAATGAAAACTACTGACTTTAAAGAATACTTTAAATACTTTTGCATTTAAAATATAAGTCATCTTAAAGAAATATAAACAGATGAACCTGTGACATACAAACTGTCTTTACTGAAAAACAGAGATGCTTCATTGCAGAATTTACTTCCATTTAATGTGGCTGCTGCATTTGCACCTGCTGGTTTACAGTCCCGACCCTCGAGGCATCTAATGGATCTGGGCCATCTTTAATTCCCCTTCCAATTACTGTACAATCCTCAACCCTCAAAAAACATGGATTCAGTGCTGGGGTTTTAATCTATTTTGGGTTTCCTGTCATCAGCACAAGGTGGCATACACAAACACGTGCTTCTGGGATGCTTCCCGAATTCCGGTTGGATGTTTTAACATCTTTTCTTGGCACAGCTTTAAAATGCTGATATTAAGAGGGTTAAAGTCAGGATGTTGGAAAGCTAGTTTCAAAATATCAACGTCCGGATCCTTGTTCTATTCCACAGCCAGTTTTTGTGCATGTCTGGAGTTGTTAGCCTGTGGGAACAAACCGTTTCTAACCAGTAGTTTGGGGTTGAGGTAGCCTACCGTCCACCTTGGTTCCACTACCGTCACGACCAACAGTTCCGATGGTGTCTCACATTTACTACTCCAAATATACCTCCGCTCACTTCGACAACCTGAGCAGAAAACTTTCGGGTGACCACTTAAAAATCTCAGTCGAGCTTAAAGGGGAAGTTCAGGATTTTTGACATAGGGCCTCATTTACAAGTGAGCCAGGATCCTACTCATCACTGAAGACAGTTTCAACATATTTCATCCCATTATTCTAGTTCCAGGAGGTCGCCGATGCTAATGCTAATGTGAGTCAATAGGAATCTGCTAGCCTGTTATTAAAAACAATCTTATCCACTCCACAGAACATCTGAGGCAAATAAGCAAGCCTATCTGTGTAAATGCCGTGTTAAACTAGTAAACACGTGTGTTTAACAAGTAAAACTAGCCTTGTGTGACAAAGTTTGCATTACATATTGAGGAACTAGTTTCTTACCAGCTGCGGAATTATATACTTTGCTTCCTGGTGGTAGTGTTACTATCTTTGTCACTGTCAGTGTATTCCGGTTCATAGAGATATGGTGACAGTTTGATGAAAAAAGTTCGAAATAGTCTTCAAAATCCGACATATCCTCATGCCTTTCAAACGTGGCCGTAGTTTTGACTGTATATTTGTGTAATCAATCACTCCGCTGCCAAATACAGGAAGTAAAACTTTGTAAAGTGTCTCAGCAGCAACAAACAAAATGCATCGAAATGCAGTTTAGTTTTATCTGTGACATTATTCTGTTAACACGGCATTTACACAGATAGTCATTAGTCATAAATGATTTGCCTTGGATGTTCTGTGGAGTGGTTCAGATTGTTTTTCATGACATGCTGGCAGATTCCTATTGACTTACACTAGCATTAGCATCGGCAACCTCCTGGAACTAGAATAATGGGATGAAATATGTTGAAACTGTCTCCAGTGATAAGTAGGATCCTGGCTCACTCGCCCTATGTCAAACTCCCCCTTTAAAGCTGAAGATGTTAGAGAGATTTTTTCTCGGACAGCGTCTCCACTTTCTCTGACTTGACACTGGTGCTGAAGCAGCTTCCAGTTCAAACAGACCTGAGCCTCACTGGTTCCCAGATTGCTCCTGAGCCTTCAAACCAGCGTCTTCTCAGCTACACTGACAATTTGGAAGCGCCAGCTGACAAAATGGCTTCACCCTGCTATTGCTGATATTTGGATTTGTAGTCATTTAAAAAAAGCTTCAAGAGACACTCGTGCAAATCTACAATCATCTTTCTCTGATCAGCACTGAGCTCTTTAACCTCCCCAGTGTAATGTTTTATTCTGCTGGTGCAGAGAAGACACCAGCTGAACATAATTATGAGTGCTAAGAGAGAGTTAAAGTATCTGGGGTCTTGTTACAAGCAGGAATAGAACAGTGCAGGAGACTGGCAGGTTGTGGTGTAGAGAGCCAAGCTGAAAGGCAAGTTAGCGACTTGCCAGTTAATTTGTTACTCTGGTGACAAGCTGTGGGCAGTGACTAAAATAATGAGATTGCAAGAGGTCAAAATTAGTCTCCGTCAAAGGGTGTCTGGGCTGACCCTGAGGGAAAGGTTGAGAAGCTCAGACATCAAGGAGAGGCCCAGACACATTGGAAGGAGCCTGTTTACGTGGTTTAAGCATTTACTTAGGAAACCTTCCAGACCCAGGCAGGATAGCAACCAGTTCATGCTGAACAGATGAGCATATGTGATCAGGTCTCTACCAGTACAGCCTTAGTGCATATGACTGATAAATGGTTAAAATGTATGGATAACAAGGAACTAGTAGGTGCTGTGCTCCTGAATTTTACTGCTGCTTTTGATGTCATGATCATATCATTCTCATAGCAAAACTCAAATGTTACGGCTTTTCTCCGTCATCTCTGGATTGGATTAAGAATTACCCTCTTGGCGGAACACAGCAAGTTTTTTTAATGGTAGCTTTTCTACCAGTGGAAATATGTCTTGTGGAGTCCCACAGGGAAGTTGGTTAGGGCCACTTTTATTTTCAATTTTCATAAATGATTTACTCTGTAAACGCTGTTAAAAATGCTGATTTGATTATGTATGTGGATGACTCAACTTGGTTCTGTGCATCACCATTGTCATCTGTGCTGACTTCAGCTTGAGGGGATTGCAATTTCAAGGAAATGCTCTGCGTATGTTCTATGTTCTGTTATGCATGATGTTGTTCGATAACTTCTCTTGTCACATTTAGAGTATTGCCATGTTATTTGGTCAAGTTTTGCTGTAAAACGCCATAAAAAAATTGCACAGAACAGAGCAGCCAGATTAGTCCTCCAGTGTTCTTTCCGCACCAATGTGATAGAAATGCATACGCAATTATCATGGTTAATGGTGGACAATAAATTAATTAAAATATTGTCTTTTGATGTTTATGCATAATGTCATATTGAATGGTACACCACATTTTTTTCAGGAACAGATGGACATGGACATTACAGTCGTCAAGTGAGTAGAGGTCACTTTCTAGTGCCTAAACCACAAAAAAATGTTATGATAAAAACTGTTCAATACAGAGCTTTTTTGGCATGGAATACACTCCCCACCTAATGTTAAAAGCATCTATAACAAATGATCTTTTAAAAAGTTACTGAGACACAATTTAATTAGTTCCTTATACAGTAAATTGGTAGTTGCAATGGAACCATTTATTTCAAATTTACACACATGTAATCTTATTCTCATGCGATCTTTTTCAATTATCTGTATATAAAACTAAATCGGTTGTTTGCTTACTTTACATGTGAATTGATTTTACCTTTCAGCTTATTTTATTTTCAGAATTTATTTGTGTTTTATATACTGCTACATAATGTAAGTTTAACATTTGTATGTTTTTGTTGTTGCGTTACTTTGAGGACCCCAGGAAGACTAGCGACCAGTTTGTGGAAGCTAAAGGGGATCCTAGTAAAGAATAAAGGTGCTCAACTGTCAGCAAAGAGCCTCATGCACACCTTTAATGGAGGTTTTTACATCATGCAGACCCCACCTGAGCCTTCTGTACCTGGTACAGGTCTTTCTGTGTGAGATCAGAACTTTTAGAGCCCAAACTCAAAAGCTACATCACCCTAAATAAAATAGGGATCCGCAGATACAGATTTTTTTTAAGATACCAATAATTTTACAAAAGCCTCAGCCGATACAACCTGCCAATATTTGGGGCCAATACTGCATTTCACTCCTAAAGTAATATAATGAAGGATACAATAAAACGTAATTTTACAACTCTTTTAACATAAAAAAGAACAAAGCACTTCAAATAATTAGCGATATAAAAAAAAAGAGACAGCGCACTTGTAAACATATATTAAATAAAAACATAAACTTGTAATAACAAAATATATAAAAAAGTCTGTAAATTATGCCAAGTGGGGGTATTGGCCAACACAAAAGAAAAAACACAAAATATCGGCCCAAAATATCGGCCGGCCGATGTATCAGTCTATCCCAGTTAAGGGAGAACACTCCGCATTTTATTGAGATTTTTTAAATTAAGGATGTCACTTCTAAATGGTTTTCATCTGTTTGCTGTGTATTTTGGTATTTGTGGTCAACTATATTCATTTGTTCCTTCTGGTTTCTCGGGAGAACTCGCTGCGGAGAATCAACCACTCCCTATTTAAGATGGCTTCTGCCAAACTAGAAATGTTTGCCTGATGAAGGTCTAGCACCAACACGTTGCAAATAAACACATGCAAGTTGGGCAGTGTGCAGGAGCCTCTCTGTTAACGTCAGTCTATCCCTAAAATAAATCATGATTATCTTCTGTGTAACATTAAAAATGCTATTCTTGCATCTGGGTTCTCATACCTGTAGGCTCCCATCTCATTAGTTGCCACTGTAATAAGTGGTGCCGCAGCTCCTCTCTCAGTGATGGATATCTCCACACCCTGAAGCTCTGGTGACACCTTACCCTCTAAGAAAAGACCCGCACGGCCAACAATGTCCACCAGACGACCTGGACACGATTCTGTCGAGAGAGGAAATGTTGAGTTTACATCTGATTCTTATTGTAGATTCATGCAGATCTTTTCCTTTTTTTCTGTCCTGTGATTCGTTTACAGGGAAACATGAGTGCATGAAGTAGCTATAACAAAAACAGAGATCTAGACACACAGAACCAGTCAAATGTTTGCAATGTTTGCATGCAAGTCAAGGGGGAGCAGGAGAAGGTTCCTACCTCCTGTGATGGTTGCTTCCACTTCAGGAGGGTAAAACAGCAGCTCTTTGGAGGAAGGAGTCACTGTGATCTTCTCACCAGCCCTGTGCAGATACACTGGAAATATTAACCAACTGCTTCCAAACATGGGTCACAATTTAATCAGCTTCTGATATCTGGGAATTATTATTTCAAAGAAATTCTGAATTTTTGTAGAGAAATGAGAAAAGAAAACAACAATAAATAAATAAACCATGAATTAGTCCAAAATTTAATTAAATCATCAAAACATTTGGTCCTTTTGTAAAAGGTCCTGATAAGCTGGCGCACAGTTGCCTTTCATACAGATGTTTTCACAGCAGCGTCCAATTTATTAGATCCTATATCTGCAGCCAACAGCTCTTTGGACCCTCTACAACGGCTCTAATAACATTGGCTAAAAATGTTAAAGAACCAAATGTTTTCAAATATAGATACAGTAACAAATGCAAGTTTTAGCAGTTTTTTCATGGAGAATTTGCATTGAATTTTCATATTACATTAAAAGTATCAGTAATACTTTTTAGATCTACTTTTCTTGTCATTAGCTTGGAATTCTGTCTCTCTTTTTTTTCATAATTGTCCACAAATCAATCCTCATTTTGCATGTTTTTTTTTTATTTTTATTTTTAAAACCTAAAAATATAAATAAAATTGTGACTCTTAAAAAAAACAGCAAATTTCCTACAGCAGATATTTATAAGAAATTATAGGTTGTCCTTTTTTCAAAGGGTCTTGTAACATTTCTGGCTCTAAAGTTTTATTTAACTAGGTTGGGTCAAAAATGGCGCTTTACTGTGAAGGTTGCAGACCCCTGTCCTATATCAAAGGTCAAACTGGCTCATCTTAAATAAATTTCTTTAATGTGAAACATCATGGAAATCTCTAGAATGCTCTTTTCATAAAGTAACTTATGAAACAAGCTAATGGAAACCAGTAGCTTATGTAACAATGCAACCAGAACCTGAGCACCACCTGCAGCTGCGTAACCCACCTGGCCCAGTAGGAGAACTCGTAGTGGAAGGGGCCTGTCAGTTCGTCAGCCTTCTCCTGGATGGGAGGGCTGTCATCTTTGGCGCCTCCTTCCTCCTCGGCTGCACGGCGCTCTCGTTCCTGCCGGCGCAGCTGAATCTCCTGCAGCTGCTGCTCCAGCCTCTGCTCTTCCAGGCTACGTAGAGGACCCAAAACCAGCGCAGGCTCGCTCTCGATGGACGATCTGACGAGATAGAAGAAGTAAGAACATAAACGAGCTTCACGTGGTTTGAACTAGCCCAGCAACGCTGAGTCTCACTTACTTGATTGTGACTGTGACGTCCAGAATCTTGTCGGTGGTGATGAGTCCGGTCATGTGATGCCGCATGGCGGTGAGGGTCAGGATGCTGGGGGCCGAGCTGGAAAGCGTGGGTTAATAAAAGTTGACTTGGATATAAGAGAACTTTACTTTGACCCTGCAATAAATTCGCACACTCCACCTCATTACTTACGTATCGTAGGTGTAGAAGTCCTGCTCGAACTGATGGCAGGAGCGCGGGGTGACCTTGTAAACACCTGGACAAGCCAGTTTTACTTGATTAATTACTCTGTTCCACTTTTATATTTAGCCAAGTCTGACACAGACCTTTTAGCTAAAAACACTGAACTCCAAACATTCACAGGAGAATAGTTGTTACACTCTGATATTTGCTCAATATGCTAATTGATGCTATGTTTAGCTAAAGAGAGGTCAGGAGCTAAAAACTCACCAGGTTTGGACAGACAGAAGCGGTTGATGCCCTTAGAGAGGTTGTACACGCCAACGTTCTCAGGTTTGCTGCCATCTTGGAAGAATTCCTGCACAGAAGCACTTGCACGGTTAAAAACAGTCATCACACGCTGAATAATCACTGAAAGGCCACCACACTGGAAGAAATGCTGCTTATAAAGCAGATAACTGGCTATTAAGTGATGACTAACCAAAGTGATGGCGTGGGAAAGGGAGCAGCGCAGGATGTAACCGATCTGTCTGAACTCCACCCCCAACACATCTGAGTCAAGAACCTCCACTTCCATAGACTTGTGTTTCCAACACCACTCCTCATGAGAAATACCCACTGATGGGATGAGATAGGAGAACAGGAAGAGATTAACAGTAAAAGTAACACATTCCCCACAGAGGAACCTTTTCATTCTCTAAGCTTCAAACTAACAGACTGAGTACAGAACAAGGATGTAGATGAAGTAAAAGAAGGCACGAAAACACTGGCCCAATTCCAATTCCTATTTTCATTCCTACCCCTAGCCCTTTCCCTTTGAGTGCTAGGGATTGAATTATTCCCCTACGAAATGGGACACCCCCTCAAAATCCTCATGTGTCACCAATAGGGATGTATAACGCTATGATTTTATCGATACCAATACCAATATCAATACCGGTATTTATCGATTCTCTTATTGATACTATAACACAATTTGGAGTAAATAATAAAGACATTACAAGATGTTAAAAGATCCAGTGGTGGAGAACATTTGTTCAGAAGGTGTTGGAAGAAGCCTGGACATAAAGGTAGATGAAGGACAGCTGGGAGAATAAGGGAATTGTGTCTGTCTTCTTCCATCTCTGTGATTATTTGACTGTGTAATGATAACTCGATGGTTAGGTAGATGAACAAAAAGTATCAATAAGAGTATCGTTTGTCCAGAATCTTAACGGTACCCTGGTATCGTTAAGATTAGGAACCAGTACCAAACGATTCCGGTACTCGGTGTACATCCCTAGTCACCAATAGTTGCCTGTGGCGCAGGAAACTGACATCAGCTGTTTCCGGGAAAGTTCACAAAGTCGTCTGCAGCAGCAATAATCTCCCTTTCCAGGGCAATTGGATTATTTTTCCAGCTTTGGGCCGAAAAACGTAAAAATGAAAGGAAGACGCCTTCGACTCACGCTAAACGTAAATGTTACGTTACAGTAGGGCTGAAACAATTAATCGAATTATTCGATTAGAAAAAATTATTGATTAATATTTTAGTAATTAATGCTTCATTCTTTGTAAAGTCCCGCTTCACACATTGCTTCCGGTTTGTATAAACTGCTTCCGGTTAGGATAGACAGGCGCCCCAAGTTGCGTAAATCCTGTGTGCTACGTGCTACGTCATGTGCCCGGCTTTGGCACCTTTTCTGGCAGAGCTCAGGTTGCTGCTGATGAAGAATTTCAGCAAAACTAACTACTGTAATTAACACACGTACACAGCACAATACTTACAGAGACTAAAGTTTTCCGAGGCTCACGCGTGTAGAACATATTTGCGCACACATGAGTTGTTTCCTCACTGGTTTCTCTCATAACTCGCTCACAACATTGTCGGAGAAAAAACAACAAAGATCCTCGTTAAGATGTGAGCACTCGCTCGCATAACTGGGCATAAGTTTTAACAAAGAGCTTTTTAAGAAGAAGATGTGTCACACTGATTAGATCTCAAATCCAAATATTTTAACTGGTTTTTTTTTTTCCAGCATGAAATAATTCACTTTTAGTAACTATCAACTTATTTATTTCCTTTTTTTAATGTTAATAATTCACACCATGAACTAATTATCTGGTTCTTTTACCAAAAGGCATAACAGTAGTCATAGGCACTTTGTTTTTGTTGTTGTTTTTTTCTAATTACATGATGATTATTTTACTGCTTTAACTGTTCAATACCGTTTTGATCAATTTGATCAATCAAAATAATAGCTAGCTGCAGCTCTACGTTACAGACTTGAATAGATGCACGTAAAGTTACAAAACTAATTTTTTTTTCACATTTGTAATAAAACTGTCTGTAATACATTAAAGCGAACTTAGAATAACAATTTTCATATTTTATTTACAAAAAACCCTCACATTTGTGTGTTTCTATTGCTGCCACTGCCGATTTCCTCGCCATTTTTTCCATATTTCGTATGAAATTGTGGGTATTATCATACCACTCGTTTTCTAGGGTGCCCCTGAAAAATCTCCATTTCGAGGGACAGATAGCCTACCGCTTCCCCCTCCCAGTCGGTCTGAACCAGAACCGGGACACCACTCCCCTTTCACATGAACGCGCAAAATGAAGGATTAGGGCCAAGGGGGGAATTGGAATTCACCCACTGTGTGTATAAACGGCGCACCACCAGACAGACGGCACTACAAACCAGTTATTATTGAATGCCAGTAATTACAAATTGATTGTCCTTCAATCATTAGAGAATAATTACTTTTAGATTTTTATCAGAAATGGCAGAAATGATAAAAAACGGTTTACAGTGATGAACTGATTCCTTCAAGAAATGCTTTCTTTGCCTTTAAGGCTCCTCAGAAATGTTGATTTAAACCTTAAAAAAAACTCTGCTAGATTGCCACTGGCATTGAGGCATTTTTATAATAAAACAACAAACAGGTGGACCAAAAATAGCACAAATGTCCTGGAGTTTTGGGGATTAAAAAGCAACAAAGGACACAAACACTAAAAAAAACAAATAAATAATGGAACCTTTGTATTTTCCAGGTAAAACGTTGTCAAAAGAGAAGCTGAGGACGTCGCTGCTGCCAGACAAAGCCGCCGTCCTCCTCTCGCCCTGCCGACTCACCGGCTGCAGAGTTACAGACAGCTCATCGCAGGAAGCTGCAACACAAGGGTCAAAACGTCAGCTCGCAACAGAAGACAGAGAAAACTAGATCATCAAAGATAAAGCCAACCGATAAAGTCTTTACAGAGACAGTAGACTTTTCCGGAGACGGAGGCCATGAACTGGGTGAAAAGGAGGTCTGTGAGGGGCCGGTCCACAAGGGAGACCTGGAGAGCCTGGGGCTGCAGAGCCAGGCCTGCTTTGATCTCTGCTTCAGGGAGAGATACCTAAACACATGGAGGTAGAGTGGAAGTTAGCTTGAAGAAAGGAAAGCTTTTCCTTCCACTTGTGGAGTTTCATTTCACTATCAAAGCAAATCTGGAGCAGCTTTATTAGAAAAGCAGTCTAAAAGAAATGTAAGATGTTTCTGTGACTGGTTCAGTGAATGAATTGGGCTGGGTGATGATGCAGAATGTGAGGGTGTCGGCTGGGCTGCTGGAGGTTTTCATTCAGCAGAAGTCGTCCTGATTGGAAACAAACTTCAAGAAGGAGGAAAAACAACTACAGAGGACATTTAAAAGAGGAAAGTGGGAAAAGCTGGTCTGGGATCTTGTGTCATAACTGGAAATGTGGAACAGTGTTTGCCGACCCAGACCAGACCAGAAACAGCTGGTGAGTCATCCCAGTTATAATCCTCTTGTTTTATTTATCAAGTATAATATTAATATCTTTATGAGGTGATGATAAATATAATGGACCAAATTCTGCTGTGGTGTTACACATTATTTTTTGCTATTGTATATTTTATTCTATCTGACTTTATCATGTTTAATTTGATTGACTTTGCTGGTTAAACTTTTTGTTCTGAGCCATTTCCTGTCTGAACGAATCCATTTTTAGGGTTAATATATCTGAATTTGATTGATTATTTACATTTTATGACTAAATTAGATCATTTCTGGATGAAAAACGCATGAACTTATTAAAGGTGAAGTGTGTAAAAAAACAAAGGTTTATGGCAGAAAAATTTGATATGCAATTCAAAACTGTTTTTACTGATGTGTAATCACTTCACTAAAATAGCTGTTATATGTTTATTTACTTAAAATGAGTCATTTATATCTTCTTGAAAGGGGTGCACATACATGAAGGCTACCATATTTGTGCTGCCCTTTTTACTACGGTTTGTGAGAAGTAAGAACCCTCTGAACTTTAAAACTGCTGTACCAGCTTTGTTTAATGGAAGTTAAGGCACTGTTTGGGATAAGTAATGCCCTAAACAACGTTAATAGTAATTACCCATAGTACGGTCATAGCTACACCTGAGACCACTGAATTCACTCACAGATGAAAACATCTTTATGTCTGGGAGAATTTTGGCCACTAACGGCCACCGTACATTCACAACAGTGCCTGGAATATGAAGACATTTGAACGAAAACATCTTTTCTTTCAAATACCCGTCGTTACCACTAGATGTCAGTAATTCTTACACACTGTACCTTTAACGGTGTGTTCAGACCAAATGCGATTTGGGCGTCAAAAGCACGCCTGACGCCCAAAGTTGGACGCCGTGTCACTATAAAGTCAGATGCTTGATTTCCAGCATCTTGACGCCACTGACGCGCGTCGAGGGATGTCCGACCAAGCCGCGCTCAACGCACGTCGGGAAGAGCCCCTCCATTTTTCCTTTTCCTGTTACTGGTCTGTCTGCACCATGGCAGATGCAGGAGAGAGAGCGGCTCGGCTTTATGTGATAAATAAAGCTAGGTAATGTCGTCATCGGGCGTCTCTGCTCTGTGTCTGTTTCACCAGATAATTCCAGGTGTTATGAGTGTGAAGAGTTTCATCTTTTACTCCAGGAGCTGCACGCTGGCGAGGGGCGCTTTCAGCCGTCTGATCCGGCCCAGTTTAACGTCCTGTTGTCCCGATGCGGGGCAGAATTATAAGCCCATCAGCACAGCAGGTCATCAAACCGCTGTTCAGAAACCAGGACCGGATGCAGATCACAGTCTATCCTCCTCTGTCTTCAGAGAGAGAGGAGATTCCCCTGGTTCTTCTGGGTGTTTCCCGTCCTGTCAGAAAATGAGTCACTCTGATTGGTTGACGCCCCGCATCAAGATGCCAAAGTTCGGATTTTCCAACTCTGGTGTCTGCCACCCTAGATGCGCGTAACCCGCATCAATCGCTCAAAATCTCAAAATTTGATGCGCGAAACGCATGTAATGCGAGTATTACGCCTAAACGCGCCCGACTCGCGAAACGCGCCGCAGGGTTTTCAACGCCTCCTCGTCGCACGTCGGCCGTTGACTTTGCATGTAAACGTGACGCCCTTGACGCCCAAATCGCGTTTGGTCTGAACATACTGTAAGGTTTCATTGGTGTTTCCTAAAAACAGCTAAATGATGCTGCAGGAGACTCACGTGGACGCTGTAGTCTCCTGGTTTTGCCTGGAAGCAGAAAGCCCCCTGAGGGTCCGACTCGACGGTCCGACTGGAAGTCTTGTCTTGGTTCTGGTTCGTCAGAGTCACCTTGTATCGGCCCTGCTGCTTCATTCCTTCAGGGAGGCGACTAACGGAGATCTGACCACATACACTGAACCTGTCGTGACCAACATTGAGAATTTATAAAGCTATGCTGGTAGGACCCCACATACATTTCTGACCCCCCTAAAAACCAAACGTACCCTGCGGTGATGATGTCTGGAAGTTGAGGCGTGTTTGGGGCAATCTTCACCGTTATTGGCTCGAAAAACATGAGCTCCTTGTTGACACGGATGGTGTAGGTACCAGCGGTCATATTCTCCAACCGGAAAGAACCATCCTCCTTGCTGACAACTTGAAGAACAGAGTGTAAGAATGCGTTTGTAACACACACACTAAACACTTCCTCAGTGGTGCTTTTCACGGAAAACATGCAGCCTTCTGCTCTGCTTACCTCTGATCTGGTTGTTGAGGGAGACGGTGGCATCAGGTACACCCTCCCCACCAGTACTTTCGAGAACTCGGCCCGTCACAGAGAAGCCCATCACACGGAAGATGGGCTGAACAGAGTAACAGAGACATATTACAACAGAACAGAATATATTACATAATAAAAAGGACTAATTCAATATTTAACTCTTTACCTCAAGTTTCAAGCTGTTGTGTTCCACTTTAAAATTCATCCTAGAAGGAGCAACGTCAAAAGTTATCCTTTCGCCCCTGTAGAAAGGTACCTGGAGCAACAGAAGAAGTAAACATAAAAAAGAATTAAAATGAGAGTAACTTGTATCTGATATTGTATCTAAATTGAAGCTAGAATATGATGGAACCAAACCCTGCTCTTTGGTCGTCATAGTTTCTTTTTTCTTTTTTTTCATTTGTATTTTATTGTCTTTTCCACAATGTGAACAATATGCACACATTCAAGGTCATCTAATAATAGCCACTTTGGTCAGAGCTGAAAATCCTTAAGCATCCATGTTTATTTTCTAACCAATACCGACTTATTAAGGGACATCCCCAGAAGATGTGATAATGAACTGCTTTTATAGCACCAAAGGATCGCCAACATTTGGTATCTCCATATTTTCTCTGTCTGGAGTTGCAAAAAAACCTTATTGCAGTCTTCCAGCCATGTTCTCTCCAATATGATGAATTAGTGGTTTTCCACTGGTATTCATTAATCTCTTCCCAATCATCCCGTGGCACCTCCATGTTTCCTTCCCTCTCCCATCTTGCTTTTAAATATTCAGTGTTATCTACTTTTAGCCCCTCCAGAACATTATACAATTTGGAAATAACTTTCCGTTGAATCATTGACCTAAAGGCTTCAATTATAACCTTAATGATATTTGGCCATGATGATTCTAGATTCCCTTTTATAATTTCTTGCCCTGAATAATGCCGTAACTGCAGATATCTTAAAAAAAAAAAAATAAAATCCTGGTTCTGGTGATTGTGGTCGTCATCATTTCTACAGTTTTCATGTTGCTGGTCCAGTTTTTGATGGTTTGTGCTGAACTGAAAATAGTGGAAGCAGAAAACAGAAATCTGCAACATCCTTCTGCTTATTCAGTGTCTGGCATGCAGGATGCAGTGACATCTAGTGGTTTCAGTTGCAAACTGCAACAACTTTAATCCCCTTCTCACCTCTCCGTCTTATGAAATCTGTTTCTTTTATTCTAATTCTATAATGTTTTCCCAATTTCTTTTTTTTTTTTTTCCTCTGAAATTTTTGTGTTAATATGTGTCCTAATTTCCCCGGGGAATATGTCTGGTGTGGTTGGTGTATTAAATCTACACAATTCAATCAGAAAATATCCTGAATATTTCATTTGTTTTTGTTGTTATTGTTGTTGTTTTTGGATCTAGAGGTAGACATTTGCTTGACAGGGAAGGGGGTCAGAGAAAGAAGGAGTGGCATGCAAGTAAAATTCAACTCTCATCCAGCTTTTCCTGTTTATTTAGATCGGGCACTCTGAAAAGCTTAACATTGGTGGGGGTAGCAGATCACAGCCACAAACTGTATGAGCTAATTCCACCATATTCCATATTTTACAATTGATTCCAGTTTCATTAACAAATTCCACAATTCCTTCAGTGTATTTCTGCATCACAGACACCCCAGAGCCCTACTTCTCCACTTTAGTTTGTCCATTCAGGGGAATCTACAGTACATGATGGTGAAAAAAATTGACCCACCAACCCACAGTGATGAAAGGTCATATAAACTCTCATTTTCCATACACTGACAAAGCTTAATATTACTTTATATTCTTTAATAGATTTACATTTACATTCTTTAATCCAGCTCTGCAAGAAAACCAACAAACTGCAAGTTTAATGAACTAAAAAGGCCAATTACTGACCAACTTCTACAGACATTAAATGGCTGCAGTTTTTCTTCCAAGTTTCTGCTCATTAAGTGTTTTCTGCAGCATTAAAACTAGGGCTGGGCCATATTATACCTTTCGTGGCAATACCGGTGTAACGCTAGGGCATGATAAGTTGAAATATTGTGTTAGAATTTGGATTAAACGTGCATGCGCACTGCCGTTGTTTTGATATGGTCAAAGACCAAAAGACTGGCAGTGACAGAGAAGGAGGGAGGCAAGAACAGCGCATTAACTTAAAAAGCTCGTTCCATACTCAAGGCATAAACAACATATAGGGAGGGAGGATATAATTTAAAGGGTAATCTGAATCTAAAAACTTTGAATGCACGTACAACAAAGAACTTTTTGTGTATCCATATCTGGTGTACGGCTGTGGAATAGAGGAACTGAAACAATGCAGAAACATAAAACACTTTAAAATTATGCATAAGCAAATAACATTTCATCATTACAGGAAGGACAGGGCTCGACTATTGTCAGGGTATATGGGTTTACTCACCAATTTTTTTTACTGTTGTAATATTACGTTGGAATATATACTGGCTATAGACTGCAGTTTGTTAACACTAGAACAGCCAAAGCGGTTATTTTGGCTGTTTTGAAATTTGTATATTAAATAACTTTGTCAGTTAAAATCATGAAGCCTTGCTGATCACTGATTTTTCCTAAAACAATGTGAATTTAAAATTTATTATGTAAGGTACAGAGAAAATATGATAATTTCTACCCATTTCATCCACAAGCGGTCATTTTGACCGCATGGGAGTTTGCGCTGTTCTATTTTTATCTTACAGACGTTTTTGATCAGATAACGAGGAAGTATTCTGCAGAGGGGTGGTATCCAGAGATGAGGCAATGCAACATTTTACAAAATATGGGTCTTTGAAGGAATAAATTCCCACATCGTCTTCATGCGGTGCACTGCGCCCAAACAGCTTACAGGAGTTTCTATAGCAGAGGAACGTCTTGTGGAGAAAGGAAAGGAAAGGAAAACAGGCAGCAAGGCAGCACAATCCACCGTGCAGCAGACTTACAGGCTGTAAGTAGGGGTGCCAGGTATGCAGAGGCTGGGGAAAAACAAACTCCAGACACCAGCTGTGTGTAAGGCAAAGCTGTGTGGCAGGGGGGAGGCAAATGAGCTCACTGTGTTCTCATCTAATTTCTGAACTTTGATCCGTGCGGATCAAAGTTCAGAACTTGTTTATTTTTGTTTTGGAAAACGGCATTTAATATTGGAATTTTGGCCGATATCCGATATGCCGATATTTTAAAACCCATGTGGCCAATAACCAATATCGATACTGATATTAAAGCTGAAATAAGCAGTCATTGCAAATAGCAGCTTTGTTATTCGTTTCCGGCACTTTGAAAAATAGGGGTGGGAAAAAATTTCGATACACATACATCGATATTTAAAAATGCGGTATCAATCTATTTTTCTTACAAAAAGTACGATTTAATCGTTCTGTTACAAAATCTCACGATATTTAGTGAATTCTTGCGAGATTTTGTTCATAAAATAGATCGATACCGTGTTTTTGAATGTCAATATATCAGCATATGAAGATATCGCAAACATTTTGTGAATTCTCGCGAGATTTCGTAACAGAGTGATGAAATATTGCGACATTTCATGAGTAAAATAGATTGATACCGCATTTTTAAATGTCAATATGAATATATTGTGATATTTCAGTGTATCGATATTTTTTCCTACCCCTAGCCTTTAGAAGTTTTAAAGTCTGTAAAAAAGAAGTTTTTGAAGAAGAGTTGTTTTTCTTTTTTAGACTTTAGAAACAGCGGGCTGATCGGTTAAATATCAGTGGGGTGTCCAAAGTCCGATACTCAGTTTTAAGGCCCCTATATTGGCCGATACCGATAGGGGGCTGATTATATCATACATGCCTAATTTAACCATTGTTAATATTACTGAATTTTAAACATAGCAGTCAAAATGACCGCGGTGGAAGTTTTAGTATTTAGAATCATGGCTGTTCTGGTGTTAAATTGGGTGACATGTATATTATGGGTATTTTTTGTTACTTTTTCTGTTATATTCTTATTTTTCATTTAGAAAAGAAGAACGGTAAGACTGACTAACCAATAATTAAAAATTGAGAGAGGGTGGGATTTTATTAGTATTTACTTCTACCCACTCCTTTTCGGACTTGTATTTGGATTTATGAGTTATATTCGTTTGCCGACTCCTGTTTGACGGGGTGTCTCCTGTATTGTGTTCTGTCATAATGTCCAAAATAAACCTGTGGTGCTTTCCGTGGAATTAAATGCCACGCGCTGCATATATTTGCATATTTTCCTACCACCTCATTCAGCTGTTCATTAAAGCTATCTGTTCAACCTCGAATCAGCTGAATGTGGAAGTGAAAACTTTCCGTTCAAGCTTGTCCATCTTGACCACGTCCACCTCGAATGTCATTCAATACTTCTTGGAGCCCCATGAGAAGAAAGTTCTGTTCATGTAATCACGTTCTGCTCAGAGACTCATCATTTTTAATCAAGTGTGTCAGAATAAGGAAACATTGAATTAATGCAGGACGAGGGCCAAGGTTCTCCACCACAGTTATTCATGGTTATGCTCAGGATATGTCAGCCCATTTCCACTGGAAATGCTTTTTACTTAAACTGTTAGCAAGGAATTTGCAATGTATGCAATGTTGATTTTATACAAAAGTATAATATAATGCACATCAAAAACAGCTGCTTGTTAAAGTGAGAAGAAATTTTAAATTTTCATTTGCATAAACTAAGTTGTGCAGTTTTCAAGTACTTTGTCAATTAATCATATTGTCAGTTGTATCGTTATTGCAAATTTCCTAACTTACATTGCAATAAAATTTAGAGATGCACGGTATAATCTGCCCTATCATCTCGCCCTATCAGTATCGGCCTATTTCAGCCTTAAAACTGAGTATCTGACCTCGGCCACCCCACCGATATTTAACCAATCAGCCCGCTGTTTCTAAAGACTTAAAAGAAATTAAATTTCTGTTTCTTTTTCTTCTTCAAAAACTTCTTTTTTTAGGCTTTAAAACATTTAAAAAAGACTAAGGGTGGGGAAAAAAATTGATACACTGAAATATTGCGATATTTTCATGTGCTGAGATCATACTGACATTTAAAAACGTGGTATCGACCTATTTTACTAATGAAATCACATGATATTTCATCATTCTGACTAGAAATCTAGAATTCACAAAAAATTTGCGATATTTTCATATGCTGATATCAAATTGACATTTAAAAATTGCTGTATCAATGTATTTGATGAATGAAATCACCCGATATTTCATTGTTCTGTTACAAAATCTTGCGAGAATTCACAAAATATCGTGAGATTTTTGTATAAAATAGATGCCGTGTTTTTAAACATTGATTTGATATTGGCATTTGATAATTTTACAATATTTCAGTGTATCAACATTTTTCCTAACCCTATTTTTCAAAGAGTCGGAAACGGATAAAAAAACTGCTATTTGCAATGACTGCTTATTTTTTCAGCTTTGATATCGGTATCGATATCGGTTATTGGCCACATGAGTTTTCAAATATCGGCACATTAGATATCGGCCAAAATTCCAATATCTTACATACCTAATAAATACTTCACTCCATATCGCCCTGCCTTGGTTAAAACTCAACTGCTGTTTCCACGGTAACTTGAGGCACAGTAAAATAAACTAGAGGAGAAATCTAAAAGATGAATATTTTTCTAACTTACAACAGTGTACTCGCCACTGGCCAGTGAGGGGAAGTAGAAGCTGCCGTCATCCCTGGACAGAGCGCTGCACAGGTAGACCAGGGAGCTGTCCCCGGGGTCCGTGCCCTCCACGGGGGAGGTGTTACAACCACTGATGTCCTGCAAATCAAAAAGAACAAGAAACTTCACCTTCTTACTGTTTATCACTGCAGAGAAATGTATAAAGGGATTACATAATGAGGGCATTTTCAAGGTAAATATCCGGAGCCTTTGAAACTGTGAGATGTACAGGTCTCCTCTCTGTTCCAAAAGATGCTAAATAAAGTTGCTGCACCTCTTTCTTGACTGCAGCAGAGTACAGTAAGAAGGTGACCTCCTTCATGGGCTCTCCATCACTGCGGACCTCCCCGGAGACATCGTAGCCTCCAACCACCAGATGGTCGGCGGCCGGGGCGTTGGCGTTGGAGACCTGAACTGAGGTGGTGCTCTGCAGGAAGAAGCAAAGGTCTGTGTGGAAGCTGCAGCGAGGGCTGGAACAACGGCCCTATCAGGAGCAGCGTGATTACCGCCGGAGATTATTAGTCCTAACCCTGCTGACCTGACAAGGTACCTTATCAGCTGAGCGAGTAAGTGAATAATGAAGTTTTCTACCCTCAAGTGATACAGAATTAATAAGACCTCTGAGATACTGAAGTACTAATGACTCTAACTGGGAGGGGAGCTGTGACCAGACAGTATTCAGGTTTAGGCTTAATAACAGAGGTGACAAGGATCTCGCACAGATTTAACATATTTAAAGTATCTAATAGGGATGCACCTAAACCTTTTATAAAAACTGATGACCAATAAATTTCAGCTCCTAAAGGTCGATACTGATAACTGATAATCGATAACACACATACATACTTAATCATAATATCAATACTATCAACAAAAAAAAGACTCTTCACTCTTTAAATAAATATTTATTTTTCCAGTGACAAACTATCAGCAAGCCTCTCAAACATTTTCTAAAGGTACCGAAACTACGTATTTGATATCTCAAATTTGATTTCTCAAATTAACACAATCTGAAAAGGTTTACTAGTTAATAATAATAATAATAATAATAACTGACAGGTTAGACAATGTAAATGCAGTAAAGTGCATTTTTTAAGAACAATTATTCTGGTGTCATAATGTGAGCGGAGCGCTGTCGTGCTGACAAAAATAATCTGTTATCGGGCAAGTCGTCTGATATCAGACTTATCGGAATGGCGTAATAATTTCCTGTTATTAGCCCGATAATTATCGAGCATCCCCTGGTATCTATTCTAAGAACTAGTTGCTTGTCACTCTTTGACAAGCACAAGCCGGAGCAAAACTCTCAAAGCAGTTTTCTTATTTTAGAATTTTAAAAGTCAGTGAAAAAATTTGATGACAATGCAGATTTAATGCTGCATTTTTATCACAAAGCTGTAAGCATTGCCACTTACAACTAACATTTTGTTGCTTTCATAAATGTCAGAATAAACAGGAATCAGAACAGAATCCAAATTTTCCCTCCCAGCAGTCTGAACCGTGTCATGTTTGCTCAGAAGCCCAGTGATGAATATACAAACCTGCTCCAGGGTCCAGGACGGGTGGGAGGCTGTGATATCATAGCTTCCAGGGAGCACCTTGAAGAAGGTGTACCTGTGTGGGAGAAAAAGTTTCAGACTTGTGAGGAGGCACCAATTTGAGACCCTCCAGAGCAGAGAGGGAGCAGCCACTTACTTTCCTCCAGGCTGTGTGACCACACTCTGGAGCTTCTCCTCCGTTCCCGCTCGAATCAGCTTGACTTCCACTCCAGCCGGGCCCAGGAGGTGGCCCTTACTCAGAACCTGGAAAATACACATTATATGACATTTTCTCATGGTGAGTCAAAAAAGAAAAAGAAATAAATACACAGTTTTCTCGGGCAGAGCTAAAGTAGCACTATGTTACTTTCTGATCTTAAAAATGTATTTTTCTGACCCATTTTACAGCATTAGGAACATTTCTGGAGCTGTCGTTGCCAAGCAACCTCGGCTTCTGGGATGCTGCATCATTTTACTGCTGATTTCCACTTTACACACCAGCAAGTGGATCTAAATACAGACTAATTTGAATGCAAACTGTGGCTGATTTAAAGAAACACAAGAACATTATTGGAGGAATAAAAGAAAACGGAGAAAGGGACAAGGCAAGCGATGAGACAAGGGCCAACATACTCTATGAAGAGAGTACAGGTGGGATTTAAGGAGAATAAATAAGGAAGTGGAGCTTCAGTGAATAATTCTACCAAAGTTTAGCAGTGCTTCTTTAAGACAAGGCTGTAGCAGCAGTTTGTTCTGACTGGAAGGAGCTTGTTTTTAATAAAAACTGTTGAGAAAACATAATTTCCTGTCTGTTGCACAGCACATGATTTCGGCAAGATTTCTGTTTTGTTTCGCATAAAAAGACAACTTTTAAAAGAGTAATGCACTACCAACAGCAGGTTGCATTAAATTAAATTATATTTACAACCAACCATAGACTTCTACCGACAATCAGGATCAAATAGGGTCCAGGTGATATATCTGCGGGCCGATTATGGTGTTTCGCCTACTGATCAACATCGGCCGATATTTGGCTGATGTTTAATATTTGAATTCTATTTTTGCTGCAAACAGCAAAAATAAAATTCTGCTGCACAGTAATTCTTCTGCTCGTATTAGCATTTTAACAACATGCAAGTTGCCTCTTTAAAAAATACAGATATATGCACCTATGAGCGCCACTATCCACTATTATCTATTATATGGTGTCATACAACACTTCATACTGCCATGCAGGTTTACCGGGGCTCATACATTCAGAAGTTAATGTTTTCATTAAACTAATTTTAAAAAGTAAAGTTGTAATTCTGTGTCTGGATGTTTTAAAGCTATTTACTTAAAATCTACTTTAGTCCCCCGTGTTAAGTGGAAGATGGAACTTTTCAATAGCTAGTTAAAACAAATTTATCTTGCCAAGATGTTTTTGTGTTTCTAAAAGACTCATTCACAATGTATCAGTTACAAAACGCCTCCTATTAACCGATGTATTATCACTTTCAGCTGTATGCGGCCACTTGTTTACATTTTCAAACGGTCAACTACAAAATTGAAATCTATGCTAATTACCAAAATACACAATGTATATTCATAAAAATATATATAAATAATGAAGTGGAGCTTCCTTCCTATATAAATTCATTTCACAGGCAGAGTAAGCATAAGGTGTGGCGTCACATTTTGGGCTTTATATGAATTTGAGTTCTTGGACAGTACGTATAATTCTGCATATGTGCATGTTCTTATTTTATACACAACAGCCCATATAATGAATACTAGCCAATTATATTGAATATCAGCTAAAATGTATTGGATGCTGTTTTTTTAATGTCCCCATTTTCAGTATCGGCTAGGGCTGTGCAATTAATCGAAATTTAATCGTGATTTCAATTTTTGTGTCAAACAATCTTCAATCTCATATAATTGAGTTGAAACCATTATTATAATTTATTTATTTATTCATTTATTTGCCCTTTTCTTGGTACAATTTCTAAGTCATTCTGAGGTTGTCTTGGGCAGTTTATTGGGTGTCATTAACAAAAACGTTAGATTCGGAACGCTTTAACATTGCACTAAAGCCCAAAGTTTATTTTTGGACTTTATATATATATAAAAATAAGTATATCTATTCTTTTCAAATATAGAGAAATTGCAGAACAGCTGGATACATTGTTTGTTTTGGATATATTTTGATACAGCTGTAAGGTTTATGGTACATATTTGTAGTCTGTATTTATTTTTAATGCAAGAAACCTTGGAAAGAAATGCTAAATTAATACATTGTGTGACTAGAAAATAATCGTTTGAATAATCGTGATTTCAATATTGGCCAAAATAATCGTGATAATGATTGTTTTTGACAATCGGGCAGCCCTAGTATTGGCCCCAAAAATCTGTCAGGTTTCTAAACAAAATAAAAGGCTACCAAGCTCTCCTTAAGGGTTCAGGTTTGATTGTGACTACAGCAAACCGTTTTCTCATGCAGGCTGTCAGCATCTACACACCACAGCTTTGACCTAATCGCTTCTCACCGCTCCAGAAACTGAGAATCCGGTGAAAACAAAATTGATGTCTTCTTCCTTGGTGCAGATGTCACTGACTCCATCCACATGCAGATCAACGCTTGTAGGTTCTGATAAAGAAAATCACAGTCAGTCCTTATACTGCAACACCTGAATGACAAGCTGTGGCTCCTGAGGGGGGTTTCTGAGTCTTACCAAAACTCCAACCGAGAGGAGGCTCAATTTTCAAAACAAAGTCTCCCTGTAGAGAAAAAGGATGTTTGTGCATTACAATCAGTTTGCTATGAAATATATATATGGAAATACTGATGTGGATGGCCCTGATACCTTATCATAGAGAGGGATCATGAAGTAGCCATTGATGGGAGCGCAGTCTGTCTGATATTTCAACGAACCTTGTTTGGTGTACAGTTTAATCTGGTGGGAATGAAGGGGAACACACATGGAGTCACCATATATACAGCTACCATATCTGACATATAACTAATTGGTTAACTCATACCATAAAAAAGCCAAAACACAGAAGTCTTATTGGCACTGAGCTAATATTGCTTGTATAAGTAACCAAATGGCTAATCTCCTGGAGCCTTGAATGAGACAGGATTAAGACTGGTGGCGAGGAGCACTTAAGGTCTTCCAATCTCGCCAACAGATATTAGGATTAGGGCTCACTGCCACGTGTGACACATGCATGTTAACGTAACGCTAATGTATCATGTTTTCAGTATTTCCTTACTTTGAAATGAAATAGCTGAATTAGTTAACTGGCAATTAACTGAGTCGTCAACCATAAATCGACTCTAAATGTATCATTTTTCATTCATAAGCAATAAAAATGGAGAATTTAGTATTAAAAAGCTTGTTGTTTTGTAAGGTTTCATTCAAACTGTCATTCAAACAACTCCGTATAACCTTTGGCTCACTGTGATAAACCAGCTAGCTATTAGCCATCTGGCTAACCGGAACGATAGCACTCACCTCGATCAGAGAGTAATTGATTTCAACGTCGGATTTCACGAATCCGCCACATGCCACCACTATGTCATCGGATGACACGGTCAGGAATTGAGAATACACAATACAGAATAAGATCCAAAGGGATCCCACGTCCGCTCGGATCGTAATTCTCAACATTTTTGACAGACTGATCTCTCGCAGAGGTGAGCAACACAGCACGCTGCCTCCGGTTGTCATCAAACTGTCAAACACGCGCAGGCAGCGCCCCCTGGCGGCTCGGAGGTGGACCAACACACAGCAGACGGAGGCTGATCAAATGAATTTATTTTCAAAGCACATTCCCTTTAAAATATGCTTCCTAAGAGATACAAAAGTATTATAAAAGTAAAACAGCATTTCCCCTCGAGTCTAACTAAAACACAATCAGTAGTTTTAATAAATCCGTCATCCAAAAGATACTTTTAAGTTTCTTTTCACAGTCTTGTTAAAAGGACATGGTTATAGTTTATTAGTGGAATACAGGTTTGTTATCAGCATAATTATAAAATGTAAAAGCAGTCCAAACACACAAATGTAAACAGTAAGAAAAAAGATAGTGTTAATACCATAAAAGTGCATACAATTTTTTTTAAAAAATTCTACAGGAAGTCCAATAGTTTTAAGTAATAGAAGCCCTTCTTAGAAGGAAAAGTAGAGATAAACATGAGAGCTGACCAACAACAATAGCTTTGGTCTAGTTTAACAATATTTCGATTGTCAACACTTCAAAGGAGAGATGTCCACAGGAGCTCACGAGTTGTAGTGTTTGCATGGTTGACCAAAATAATAATTTATAGATATATTCTTTCTTGTTCCGAACACCAGTCTTTCATCTGAGTTTATTCTGGAATATTAGGTCCCAGCCTCACACGTGTGTGGAGGAGTCTGGTGGTGAATGTGCCAGGAACACAGCATCATTGAAATTGTTGGAGAAGCTGGTGTGGTAGCTTGGGCTGCTCCTGCTGCTGCTCCGGCCGGGCTGAGAACTGGACGCCGGGGATCTGACTGCTAAGGGCTGTTGGGCCTGACACAGCTTCTGGATCAAGAAGCGTTTGTCCCGTCCTTCCTGCAGAGCAAAATGGCACCAAGATAGAAGATTTAGGGGATAAAAACCTTACCACAGACAAACCTGCAGACTGCTAGGAGTGAACATACCATGGCTAGCTGGTCCCTTAGTTGGTTAATGACGCGCTTATGAGCCCCGGCAAGTGCAATCACATAAAACATGGCCAAGCTGCAGACAAGAAAAAAGCAAAAGAAGATACTGTATAAAATGCTGCAAGACAAGAGAACAGGAAATGGGTTTTTTAATTAAAGATTAAAGGATAACTTTCTTTTTTTTAACCTGGACCTTATTTCTAGGCGTTCATATGTGCATTTACTCACCGGTACATTCGTTTATTCTCCTTAAAGTATTGGTGAAAATCAAGGAGTTTTGCTGCAGATAATGCCTTACATAGAGGTGGCCCCGTCTCCGCCGTGATACTGGATGTACACCGGAGGGCGACACAACATAATATCTTCCGACGGAGTCAAAGTGATACAGAAATTTTACCAGTGAATAAATGCACGTATAAACTCCTAGAAATAAGGTCCAGGTTGGAAAAAAAAGAAAGTCATCCTTTAAAACAGCAAACTGGCAACACACCATGTCACAACAAAGAAAGAGACAGCAAAAGCCTCTGATGACAGAGCCCAAAGGAGGGTTTTGACTCCTGGTGGCAGCTGCTCCACTGTAGACGGCAGCACGGCCCAGGAGGTGCTGTAGTTAACAAACGGTCCACACGCCTGGGAGCAGTTTATGCTGTGCAAAAACAATATAAGCAAACACAAGCAACAAGCAGCGATGAACTCAATTAGATATCAGTTTTGGTTTTGAGAAAGACATTATTGCTGTAAAAGCTTTCCAACATGATCACCAGAGATGGGTAAAACTCCACATATTCCCGGTAGGAGGTTCAACAAACTCTGAGTCGAAAAAGAAACTCTGGGTTAACTTACTCTGAACTGAGCAACTCTGAGTTTTCAGCTCCAGAAAAGCTGCTCTGAGTTGGTTCAATTAACTCTGAGTATCTTTACCCAGAATTGGGAACCACATGAAAAGCCATCATCAATGGAGCTTCAATACCTGGATTCACCATGGCAACCACTAACAAAAACCTAGTTATTTCACCTTATTGTAGGAAGAAGGTTTTATTCAAGCATGGGGCAATACAAAGAGGTATTTAACTAGCCAGCCAGCCAGATAGATAGATATCACTGCTGCTAGATACCATCATGGAGAACTGCTGCCTCAGTCAATGTGGAAGTGGGAATCCACTGGTCTGCCGCTCGAATATTTAACGTAACATTTGGATTAAAATATCAAAAGATAAAATAAAATATTAATTTTATTTAGATTAAGTCCCACTGGGCAAAAACATACAAAAAAAAGATAAAGCTACCATATTTTCCGGACTATAAGTTGCACTTTGTTTCATAGTTTGGGAGCTTGTGCGAGTTGTAGTCCAGTGCAAAATTGGACAAAATTGTATATATATCAAAATATATACAATTTAAGATATTTTTAAGTATCAATTCATATTGACTGACATGAGCAAAGGAGTAAATATTACCGTGTAATGTCAAAATATTCTGCTCCAAGGGCAAAAATCCCCAAATACCCTTATCTCAATGAGAGGAATTCATTTTGGACACCTGGCTGTACTGCCTGTGCGGAGGAACAAATTATCAAAAAAACAGGCTTATCCTTCTTATTTATGATGTTTATGATCATTGACAGTCGTTAACTTTTGAATTGGACTGATTGGGTAAAGGGCGGGAAAAAATATTGATACACTGAAATATTGCGATATTTTAATATGCTGATATCATATTGACATTTAAAAACGCTGTATCGATCTATTTTACTAACAAAATCTTGCGATATTTCATCATGCCGTTACGAAATCTAGTGAGAATTCACGAAATAAAGTTAAATAGATTTATGCGTTTTTAAATATTGATTTGATATCGGCATATGAAAATATTGTGATATTTCAATGTATCGATATCTTTTCCCACCTCTATTTTTCAAAGGATAAAACGGATGAAACTGCTATTTGCAATGACTGCTTATTTATAGCAGCTTTAATAACGGTATCTATATTGGTTATTGGCCACATAAGTTTTAAAATATCGGCATGTCGGATATCGGCCAAAATTCCAATATCGTGCATCCCTATTTCAGATACCCTTCTTTCTGGAACCGGTGACTCAGTTTCCCTCAGCTCAGGGTTAACATACTCAAGAGTTCAGCACATAACCTCCTTTCTGAAATACCCCCCAGGACTGCAACGCATGCCTGAAAATAAGATGATGTTACAACTCACTGTGCCACACTGACTGAGACGGGCACGCAGGCGAGAACCAGACCGATCAGCAGCACAGCGAGGAAGAAGAAGTTGGAGCTGGATGCTCGGAAAGGACGCGTCGCTGGACGGCAGTTGTGAATTAATGAAAGCTTGCAAAGATGTGGAGAAGAGTTTAACTGAAGGCTTTAAAGCTGACACGAATAACATAAATGTGCGGGACTCACCTTTTTAATGTAGAAGATGAAGAAGTACTTGATGGTGCAGATGGCAGGCAGCATCGGACAGTAGAATGTGCCGATCCAGCAGATGGTCTGACCGTAGACGATTTCCAGCACATTTTGAGGGATAGCAAACTCCTGTTGGCCCCACCACTTCGCTATCCCACAGTTGCAGTGCTTCACTATCAACCTGAAGAAGACAGGTAAACACAACTTATTAAAAATATCAATTACAAGGAGGAATTTCAACTCAAGAAAAAGCAGGAAATTGATTGAGATGACATAAACATGTTCTTGTGTTTTACCAAAATTACCAACTAGTGCAACAATGGAAAACCAAAATATCACAGAAACAACCACATCTTAGTAAATAAACTAGCTAGATTTGGACAAAATAAAATAAATTACATTATTAAAAAAAACTTATCGGAGTAGAATTAGACCAATCAGTGATTATATAAAGTTATAAAGCTAAATAAGTCCAGAAGTCCTCAGCTGGAGGGTTTTATATTATATATGTGTAAGATATTGTACTATTATATGCTTTGGCAACATAAGCACTGTCTTGTCGTGCCAATAAAGCTATTGAAATTGAAAAATGAAAATTGGTGATGGCCCTGACATGCGTGGCAGCTCATCAAACAAATAAGTTAACTCTGTTTTCCATGCATGCTACGATGGTCGAATCAATTCCTCTGAGCCGATACTTCAATAACTGCAAGTCAAAATATCGGATTCCATACTTTTTAAAAAATATCAAGACACCATTGTGCTGACACGAAACATGCCATTTGTATTCACTTCTGAGAGTTTTAGGTAATAAAATTTGGTCTGTGTCACATGATAATAGCAGCCTATCAGATGTCACTGTGTCATGATGATGCTAATGCTACTACAGGTGATGATGCGTTTTAAGATTTCACTGGTTTAATGCAAGTTCTTGAGCACTATCATATTCTAGAGATGTCCAATAATATCGGCCTACCGATATTACCGGCCAATATTATCATTGAAATGTGATATCTGAAAATATCAGTATCATTTTTTCTCCTTTTTTTCCTGACTGATATTTTACAAAAGAAATCTTGTGAGATCTCAATCCATTACAAAATCTTGCAAGATGTTTTTCCATTATCACCCGTTCAGCATGCAGAAAAGTCCCTGTTATTCTGGAAGAACTTCATATCCCAGCATTCCTTTCAGAGTCATGTGACTACGGTGCAGCTGCTGCTACAGACTGACTTGCTTTGATGCTGCTTATATGTCTGATTTTAAGTTGTTGGTTAAGTTACCAAGTTGTCAGAAACATTAGAATTAGCCACATGTTGGCTAATACCTGCTAGTATCTGATATCTGGCAGCCAGATGTTCAAAATGAACTCCTCTGGCTGAGTTAAGGATATTTTTGGATCTTTGCTCTCAGAGCAGAATATAGTTGTATAACAAAATATGAGCATAACATCCTCACAGTTGTCTGCTTCGATCAGTGTCGGCTGATATTGGAAATTAAGAATTGGAGTTCAAGTTCACTTTATTTCTAAAGCACTCACTGACAAAAGCAGATCAAGGTGTTTTCCAACAACAAAACATAATAAAAATCACCAAAATACACAGAATAAAAAAATCTAAAAACAAAATAAATATTGGTAGAGAATATCTGTATATTGGATATTGGTAAAAGAAAAAAAAAAGCCAAAATCAACCATCCCTGTTGATTAATTTAGTAATGTTTTTATTGCATTTAATTATATTCAATCAATTAAATTCAAAACAATCTCATTTTAATTTGTTGTCTAATTATTTTATCATTCTGACAAGATAAAGTTTTCCATCTTACTTTTATTTAATTCACTCAATAACAGATATGATTCATAAAGGTGCCGTGACATCAAATTTCACTTTTCTGGGGTTTTGGGGGTATAATATGATCTGCTGTGCACTGATTAGACCATGTGAATGTCAAGAGCGAGTAACAAAGTCGCTGTTCATGGGCGGTCAGTTTTCTTCAAAAATGGTCGTATCAGACAGCAGCTTATCAAACTAGTCATAATAAGAGCACACTATCAAGCAAACAACCCCCCCCTCCACTCTGCCTCCTCCTCCCCTACCTCTGAAATGTGTTAAAAGTGTTGAGAAACAGAGGAAACGTTACCCTAAAAGAGTTTCAGATTCAGATTCTTCTAATTTACTTTGGAAAAGTAAGGGCTTACTTTCGCGGAAACTCCACGAAGATTGTGACTGCGAAGATGATGATGAAGTCAAAGATGGTGAGTTTGTACATCTCCTGACCCACACGGGTCTCCCAACACTGCAGACAACAAAAAAGGCATAGAAATGTTTAAACAGAACAAGATTAGACAACATGCAGGCTTACTCGGAGGATGTCCTGCTGTTACATCCTGCTCTGCCTCTTTGGGGCGCCGCAAGATATAAACTTACAGAGTACAGCTCATGGTTGTAACCACAGAAACAGGACTCCACACCTTCACATTTAGTGATCTGAGACCAGAGAGAGAAGAGCAAAACCCCAATACTGGTCAGTCTCATGAAGACACACCTGTGAGGGGACAAACACATAAATAAAGGATTACAGCCATTTTTCAAGTTAACGTCAGGATCAATAACCAGGACGGCCCGCTGTACCTCATGAGAGTAAAACGGATCTCAAATGCAGGCGAGTAGTCCTCAAAGTTGATGATAACAGAAAAGAGAAGGGGGGTGATGAAGTTGGCCAAAGTGATGACGATGGAGGGCAGATATTCATAGATGAGATCCAAAACAAAGTTAATCTGCAAACCAGGAAAAGTACCATCAGTGAAGTCTCGTGGTTTTAAAAAAAGATAAGGATGTAGACAAGTGAAAACATAAAGGTTGGGGTCACGTGGTGGCAAAAACTTTTAGATGAGGTCATTTTTTAAAAATGTGAAATGGCAACAGAGACATGGGAAATGCAGCAGCACCTTTATCTGTTTCATTTGGGCCTCCTGGGAGAAGATGGTGGCCACGTAGATGCTGTAGAAGCACGCAGCCAGCACACCGATGACAAAAAGGTTGAGGATGAGGCGGATGACGTAAATGCGGCAGCGCTCTTTCCGAGTGCGGCGAGCTATTTTCTTCTTGATCCTCTCCTCCTCCAGATCAGTCTGAAGATGGAAAGATATCCAACTTTCAATTTAGATAAGACAAAGTATTTTTCTTTTTGCAACTCTTATCTGCCATCATTCCACATAGAAGAGATTCTCATTTACATCTTATACAAAGCACAACATCCAGTGGGATGTACTGAATGTTTCTGGAGGCTGCGTTTGGATTAATGCCTCAGAAATGTTTTCTTTTCTGTCAGAAAAGCAGCAAAAACAACTCAACCTTATTGTTTACTTCCTGTGTAACCTGTTGCCTGAAAATAAGTGACTTAAAACAACAACAACAAAAAAAGGATTTAGTATAAACATTAATGGAGGATTTTGAAACAAACTCTGTGTGGAGCTGAAACAACACCCAAACATCAACCTCTCTTGAAAACAAATAAACAAATGATTTTTATTCTTTTACAAGGAACAGAGAAGAGGGGCTTAACGGCTACCAGGGGTAATTTGTTTATTGTGCATATATGTGCATATCATTATAATAAATAAAAGGCATGTCATGTATATTGGCTTCACATTCTCTAATATGTGTAATTGCATTCCAAAAATATGTATTGATGCTATATTGATACTGTATGTAAATAGGTGTAGGTTATATGTTTATACAGTACTATCATGATATTGGCCGTTTTAAAATTCCTAAGTATCTGTATGTGATAGGAATAATTCAGTAAATATTTACAATATACACTTATGGACATAAATGTTAGGATTTCATTGTATGTGTGCATTACTTGGGTTGTTGCCGACCTTTGGTAAAACCTTCATGTCAATAGCTCTACTAGAAATATATTTTCTGAGAAAAAAAGTTGACAAGTTCAATATTTTTTTTTCCCCCATTGTATGTACATATTGATATGCTATATGGTACATTGCAAACTGTACACAACTCTTCTGTCACCTAGTTCCTATTGAACACTACCTGTACAATCATGTACAGGTTCTGTCTTTTGATGTCTATGTGAGTACAAAGTGTACCTGACAACCAGAAACAAATTCTTGCTAATGTGAGGAAAGCAACACAGACACAATGAGTGTATGATTCTTGACTGGAGCCTGTTTATCTCACTGGCCTTTACACTAGCCTACACTAGCCGTGTGCTTTAACTCTTCAACCTTGAACACTGATTAAGTGTATGGTCAAGCGTCAAATAGATAAACACATATCTATTAAACCTCTCAGCAGGGCAGCTTAACTCTAAACGCTTTAACAAAATCCCCATATGAGAATGCTGGGCCGACAAACTGGGACCCAAAACTGGTTTACAATCTCCATTAAAAATGACTGAATTAAGAATAGACCGATAAATATTTCCTCTGGCCAATATTTGCATTTTTTGCTGGTATCGTGATACGTCGAGTGTGTTGGCCGATACCCTGATACCCCTCCACTGACCTTGGCATAATTTACAGCCAGCCGTTTTAACAGGCAGTAGTTTCTTATATAAATTACATGTTTGATGCTTCTTTTTTATATTGTTACAACTCCCCGATTTCTTTTTTTATATATTCAGTACACGTTTAATGTTTCTGTTTAAAATTTGTTTACAGGTGCACTGTTTCTCCTTTCACATATTTATATGAAATGCTTTTTTCCCCATTATCTTTTATCTCAAAAAAGTTTTCAAAATCAGCTTTAAATGCAGCATCGGCCCCAAATATTGGCAGCTTGTATCAGCCATCGACTAAGGCTGATAAGAATGCATCAGTATCTGCCTTAAAAAAATCTGTATCGGTCGATCCCTAGACAGAATGGCCTAAAAAAGAACAGTACACTAACCTTGAGCTCGTAGAGCAGACTGCTCCTCTTCAGCTTTGCTGCGTTCACGTTGGTGATGCAGAAATCCCAGCCAGAAAAGATCTTGTTGCAAAAACTCTGAAAGCGATCTTCATCCTGAACCAGGTTTCGTTTGAATCCAGTGGCAGACCTAGAAGACACCCTACACTTGAGACCACTTCTGTCTAAACTTATTTAATTTCTCAATAATTAGCCTTTTCTTTACCTTTTAACAATCCATATAAGACTGAGGAAGAGGTACGCAATGGTTGCCAGCAGGTACGCCAGCGCCAGGTTATAGGTTACGTTTGGAAAGTGGATTTTTTCCACCTTGTAGAATCCATAGAAAAGGTAGGTTTGCTCCAGAAAGCCCTGAAAATCAGCCAAAAATGGTGAGCTCGAAAACAACATGGATGAACTTTTAAAAAAACAAATAAATACATTTTAAAAAATCCTTTAAAGACCATCGAATAAATATGGACGTACTTCGCCAGATAGCAGATCTGTGATATGCTCATGAAAGATGACAAGACCTCGACGAGCACTGCTAGGATACTGGCTGCACACTCTCCCTGTAGTAAAGTACACAGATATTCAGTAGGGGTGGGAAAATATATTGATACACTGAAATATCGTGATATTTTCATGTGCCGATATCATATTGATATTTAAAAAACGCAGTATCAATCTATTTTACTAAAGAAATCTCATAAGATTTCATTGTCTTTTTACCAAATAAAGCAAAATTTTGTGAAATTTCGCGAGATTTCATGAAAGAACGATAAAATCTCACAAGATTTGGTTAGTAAAATAGATCTATACCGCGTTTTTCAATATCAATATGATGTCGGCATATAAAAATATTGTAATATATCAGTGTACTGATTTTTTTTCCCCATCCCTAATATTCAGTTTAAATTACTTGACTATTCAAATCGAAATTAAATAAGAAAAAAAGAATCATCCTTGTACCATCATCCTGGTTGTAGGTGGCATTTCCGGAAGCATAGGGGGTAATGATGATGGGCAACATGACGAAGCTAAACATGAGCAGGAAAATGATCAAGTTGAGCATGACCAAGAAGCGTAGGAAGGAGAAGTAGGATAGGATCCCCGTTCCAAACATCCCTAAAAATAAAAGAGAGGAAAACGGGGAGCGTTAACACTGAAATGGCTATATCACAATTATTTTTTTTTTTTTTTTTTTTTACTTTTTTTTTTTATTGATATTCTTGTTGACATTGAGAGCATTACAGCAATCTAGCATTCAGACGTAAGGCAATACTTTTCCATTTACAGACTCATCATATAAACATTATGGATAAATATCTATGCTCAACAATTATAGCAAATAATTACTCCCAGTAATATTCGTTTTTCAATTTTGTAACAAAACACAAAATTTAATATAAAAAAAAAGAAGACAGGACAGTAACTTTTAGAATGAACAGTTGGCAGTTGGACAAGTCGGGGGGGGGGGGGGGGGGGGGTTACAATCCTCACATCATTTAAATACTTCCGTACAATTTATTTAAACAAAATCCCTCCTAAGGTCCCTTATATATCGGTTCCATTTGAACCAAATCTGATTATATTTATCTCTTTGAAACCGGAGAGACATAGAAAGCCTCTCCATGATAAATATCTGGTGAACAATATTGTATAGATCTTGGATATCTGGTATATCTGCTCGGAGCCATTTCCTAGTCAAGGTTTTCTTCGCTGACATTAATATAATTCTCTTCAGATAATTATCTGATAAAGTAGTTACATTTGGAATTTCCAAACTTAGGTATAAATACAAAAAATCAAAAGGGGATTTGTGTGTGTAAAACACTTTCTAAACATTTGTGGGTAGCCTGCCAAAATGGATTAACTTTTGGGCATGCCCAGAATAGATGATAATGACCAGCCTCTAAACTGGCACACAATCTCCAACAACCAGTTCCTATATTTTGGTATTTCTTTTGGATTGGAGTGATAAAATAACAAATTATATTTTTCCAACCAAATTCTCTCCAAGAGGATGAACAGGTGGTTTTCCATTGCATCAAACATATGGATTCCCAATATTTTTCATCTACAACAATTCCCATTTCTTTCTCCCATTTCCTTTTAACATAGAGGGTATCTATAGGTTTGTTTGCTTGAAATCCTTGATAAAACCTTGAGACAGTTTTCTGGACTGTAATAGTGTTGTAGGCCATTTGAAATACATTTAAAATTCTATTTTCATTTTCCCCCTCATTTGCTTTTAAAATTTCATTATATCTGTTTCTCATTTGCAAGTATCTAAAGAAATCTTGATTATTTAGACCATATTTTGCTTTGAGGGTTTGAAAATCTGCCAAGTCCTTGTGGTCAAGAGTGAAATAAGAAGTAAGGCCCTTCAATGTCCATTCTTGAAATCTTGTGTCATTACAGTTAGGTGGAAATTCTGTGTCAAAAGCACACCATCTTAACATCTTCACAGCCTTACCCAATTTGAGCTCCGTACTCACTTCATTCCAGATTCTAAAAGTGAAATTTATCCATGAATTATCGGGATCTTTCAAGTATGAATGTAACTTGCTGTCTGCTATCATGGCTTGTATTGGGGGTGCATTGGTTGCATGCTCCTCTATATCCTTCCATCTGGATTTATATGACGTGTTACATAGACAAACTAGTTGTCTCAACTGGGCTGAGTAGTAGTAGTCTTTCAAACATGGCAGTGATAAACCACCTCTATTCTTCGCCAGCTGTAACGTACTATATTTTACCGGCTATATCACAATTATTATAGTTGCTAAACATTAAACTCTGCAGCCCTCCAGCTGTGGTAAACCGCTGGCAGTACTTGCTCTCTAGTGGTACACTGAAAAATTTTAGGAAATTTTAGAAAAAAATGTTTTTTTTTCAATTCATTTATGATTTTTTTTTGTATTTTTGGGCTCATTATGTTAATAAACAGGTTAAAGTGGGAAAAATATGATCATCACAGAGGTGAGGTTGTGCTGAAAACGAGAAAATAAACCAAGCAGGGGGTGGTAAAGTATTCAAACAACCACACGGACTTTGATGAGCTGTGACACAAAGTTTAGATGCAAGTTCTTACGATAAACCAGTCCTACAACGATGGCTACCACCACCCAACAATAAGCAATGCTTTCTTTCTCTTGTGTTTGATGGTAAACAGAAGGCCTCTTCTATTATATTCTAATATCAGTCATAAAAGTTGCACTTGGAGAGCCTGATATCTTCTGAGGTAGTAAGCGACACAAACATTTTAGGAACCAAATAATAAATGCTGAAGTTTCTTTCTCTTACCCTCTATCTGGTGGATGTCCCCCCTCCAGAGCTGCAAAGAGCTCAGCCATTCCTGAGCATCATCCCTCAGCCTCCTCAGGTACCTGCCGGTGTTCTTCCTCCACTGTCTCCAGCTGCTGAGCTCTTGGGCCTCCTCCAGCTGTGCTCTAACACGTGAAGCAAACACTGGTGATGCACAGCAATTCATGAAGTGCCAGTGGCATGTCAACAGTTCTGGTTCCTACTTGTTTCTCCGTTTCTCAGCCATGGGCATGGGCAGCTCTCTGATGGCTCGCTGTTCCATCTGACTGTTAAGTCTGTCCACGGGTCTGCGGACTGTGCTCATGCCCCATTTCCAGCTGCCAGAGGAGCCATGCCTGTTTCTGGAGCTGTTTCTCCGTTTGGAGCCACCGACTGAAGACTTCCTGCGGTAGAGGAGGGACTGGTAGCTGGGAAGCTGGTCCAGCAGTGGGTTACTGGTGATCCGTCCGCTCCGATCAGTGAAGAACACTTAAAAAGAAAGATAAAATAATATTGTGCATTGAGTATTAATCTTTATATCTTACAGTATCTCCGTATGTTTATCAAAGAATGACGTAGGCTGCATAAAACACAGTTTCGCATTCATCGTGATCAGCTGGAATCATCATACATCATCGTCAGACATGTCAGGACCAAACTTCAACCAAGCCTTTCCTCAATGAGGGGAACATACTGTAAACTGACAGTAGAGAGTATTTTTATGTACCTGTATTTGTCTAATCACCTCACAATGGCAAACAAATGCGGCAAAGACACACCGGATGATCAGAGGCAAACAAACCCAGAGGGCTCTTTCAGAGTTTTCACTGGATCATTAACTAGCAGGACAAACTTAGCCTGTCGTTGTTAGCCTGGACTGGAAGCTAGCGTTTTTAGCCGGTGAGCTAATGCCGAAGTAAGTTGAGTTCGTTTCCAAGTTGAAAAACCGAAGTAAACTTTAAGTTACCTGAGTCGGCCTCCATGGTTTCCTTATCCGATGGAAAAAAAAACGAAGTCCTTATAAGATTATAGTTGCGGTTAATTATTAAACTGAAGAATAATCATCAAGTATCTGAGAGGCGAATCTTCAGCTGTCAGGGAGACGACAGCCTGTTCCCACTGACTACTTCCTGGACGAGGATCCAAGAGAAGCTGCAACCACAACAAGAAGTGGGTCGGAAGAGCTGCGCGTTTCATATGCGGAATACACGACCAAAGTTTGGACACGATTTCCCATTAAATCACACCCGAAAGCGCCAACTCTGGGATGGTACTGCAAGCATATTCATTTATTACAATTTTTTAATCGGAAGGGGAAAATGACATAAATCACAATAATCTACTTTTGCTCAATAATAATAATAATAATAATAATAATTAATAAAACATGAAGCTGCCATTACCCATTGCAGTTTGCAGTCATCTAAATTTTTAACAGAAAAAGAATGATGATAAAATGATATGATGATTTACTACAATTTACTATTGTAATTAGCTCATGCATAAATAAGACTAATAAAGTAGGAGTAAGAATGGTAAGCATTGTTTTACACCATCAATTTTAGATGGGACAACAGAAGAATTGAAAAAAAAAATGTATGAAAAAGGGAAAAAGTCACAAACCAAATAAGCCAGGTCTGGTTTTAGAAAGCTTTCAAAGGTTAAAAAAAAAAAAAAAAAGGTCACTGTGGGAATAGTTCAGTCATATAAAAGTAATTAAGATAGCGTTTGTGAAATATAAGACTTTGAAATAAGTAAATAAATGTTAAAATATGACATGCACTTTCCACAAATTGTTTTATAGACTATTTATTAATTAATTTTCCATGTACAGTTTTGCTCAAATGTTTATATACCCTCCCATTAAAGAAAAGGCTAAAATTACAATTATCAACAAAAAATTTAAAGATAAAATAAATAAATGGAAATCTTCTAAATCATAATTTAGTAAAATTAAATACTGATTTTGAATTGTGGTTGAAAACACAATAAAAAAATTAAAAAAAACTGCCCAGACCAGTTAGTGCACCTTGCTATTGAACAGTGGGCCAAAATACCTGTCAACCGATGCAGAAGTCTTATTCAACATTACAGAAAACAGTGTATTTTAGTGATTGCCTCAAAGTGTTGCGCAACAAAATTTTAGTTTAGTCCCATCATGCTTGTTTGCTTGTTTTAGTTTTTGTTTGTTTGTTTTTAATATTTCTGTTGAACCACAATTCAGCATCAGTGTCATGATTTTATAAAATTCTTTTGTATTATCACTTTTGTCCATTTCAACTTATTTCACTGACAGCTGATTTTTTTTTAAGCATAACTGTCTGTAAAGCCATCTTATCAGTCTCCATCACCACAGGTCAGCTTCCATTAAACGCATCATAAACCCTCAGATCCTTAAATCTTGATAAGGATATTGTCGGGTAGCCCACAGGTTTTTTTCTTTTTCTCCAAGTTAGTGTTCACTGTGGACTGTTTGGCTCCCTCTGAAGAAGTGGACTTTTACCTTTATTAGCTTGGCTTCCACTTCCTGGTAGACTGACAGTCCTTTCACTTATCTCAGTGGCACAGTAGGTTTCAGGTGGATTCATAGGTGCTCAGTGCACTAGCTCTATACATACAGCAAGTCCTCCAATATTTTATCAGGACAGCTATCTTTCTCTTGTCTCTTCATTTTAACACATTAAGGTAAGCAGTTTGTCTTGATGTTTTGAATGTATATGTACAAAAATTCTGTGTGAAACTATTTGACAATTATCCAGGCTATTCCACTTCCTTTCTTTGTGTTTGCTTAAATAAAAAAGGGATTTTCTGTTTATTGCTAGGCTCTGACTTTATGAGGGACCCACAACTATGTTTGCTACGACATGTGGTGGAAACCAAATCTTTTGAATAAATTAATGATGAACCGATGAGGATGAGAACAAGAGATTAGATTACACCGGCAGTGGAGCCATCACTCTACTTAAAGCCACTTTACCTGCACTCACAAGGGAGCTTGTTTGGGTTCTGTCAAAGCTGAATACAAGAGCAAATCATTAATGAAGGTTAAACACATCTCAGGTCAATTTTAGGCAGAAATATATTTTTATTTATGCCATCAAAAAGTTCTCTTCTTTGTTACAGTGAGTTATCAGATGTGGATTGACAGATCAACTTTAAAAAGACGGGCAGGAGCAGAGTGAAACGAAACGCCATCGTCATTTTCAGAGCGAAAGGATCAACTCGAAAGACTTCATGACTAGTTACAGTAGTGGAGGATTCTTCAACCCTGCTTATCATGACAGTGAAACGCTGGAAATGGATAGAAGGTTTGTGGTACATCTTTAATGTGATCCAAAGCAACACTTTATCTGATAAATAGATATAGTTTCAATAAGGATGTTTGTCTGTTGTATGAAAACTGTGAAAGAATGAACTAAATATCTTCAAGGAACCAAAAGAACTAGGGATGCATGATATTGGAATTTTGGCTGATATCCGATATGCCAATATTTTAAAACTCATGTGGCCGATAATCGACATCGATACATATATTAAAGCTGATAAAAATAAGCAATCATTTCAAATCGCAGTTTTGTTATCCGTTTCCGAAACTTTGAAAAATAGGGGTGGGAAAAAATACTGATACACTGAAATATCCCCATATTTTCTTATGCCAATATCAAATCAATATTTAAAAATGCGCTATTGATCTATTTTAGTTACAAAATCTTGTGAGATTTTAATATTCTGTTACAAACCTTTATGATTTTTGTGATTTCTCGCAAGATTTCATAACAGAACGATGAAATATCGCAAGGTTTTATTCGTAAGATAAATTGATACCATGTTTTTAAATGTCAATATGATATCAGCATGTGAAAATGTCACAAAATTTTTGTGAATTTTTTGCGAGATTTTATAACAAAACGATTAAATATCGCAAGATTTCGCAAGGTTTTTACCGGTAAAATAAATCAATACCGCATTTTAAAATGTCAATATGATATCAGCATATAAGAATATTGCGATATATCAGTGTATCGATATTTTTTTCCCAACCCTAGTCTTTAGAAGTTTTAAAGTCTGTAAAAAAGAAGGTTTTGAAGAAAAAGAAGAGGAAGAAGTATTTCTTTGTTTTTTTTTTAGACTTAAGAAAAAGTGGGCTGATCGGTTAAATATCGGTTAAATATCGGTGGGGTGGCCGATGTCTGATACTCAGTTATAAGGCCGATATAGGCTGATACCGATATGGGGCTGATTATAACGTGCATCCCTAAAAAGAACTGTAGATGTGCTTTTTTCCCTGGCTTGTAGCATGCTGTTATATCCCTGGTGTGAAGCTTTTGGATGTACACGTTTCAGGTTTTTGCCTTTAATTAACTGGTTTCTGTGCTTTGCTCATAAGATTAATCTTGCCCCCCCCCCCCCCCCCCCCCCCCCCCCCCCCCACACACACACACACACACACACACACACACACACACCAGGCAGGGTTGTGAGTTCCTAACATGACTGATTAGAGAATAAGCATCTCCACTGCAGCTATGCTTGTTAAACACTAAGAAGTGAACTGGGGAATTCTTTTTTTTTCCCAGCTGATGGTTTACATTATTACATACAACTAAAATAACCACCTAGATGTGTGTTTTTATGCATTTTTTGAATATTTAGACCAAATGGTGAAGTTAAATTTTACTGTTTGTATTTTATAAGCAGTTGTGACCTTGGATTAATGTGGATTTCTTGAATTTTATTTTAATGTGGATGATTGCGATGATCTGTTGTTTACTACTTGTTTGGGGATGTTATGGGTCAAAGGATGTAATCTCCTGCTGCATTTGTGCATCCGCTTCTGTAGTTCTTTGTAGTTTTTTATGAGTTTATAATGGGAGGAGTACTACTGATGGGAAATGTACTTATATAGGGAGAATTCCTATTGCAGGAATTCCACTATAATAAAAGCTTGGACTCCATTAAACCAGACTGACTCCTGGAGATGTCTAACAAGCCAAGCAGGTGATTTAAGTCACTATGACTAAAATTGAGACATTTTAATGCCTTTGAGTCTTTTCTGTGTTTAAGTTTTTGCAAAGTGCACCACAGATAAATGTTGTGTTGAATCCAGGAAGGGCTCCTACAAAAAGTTCTTTTGTTTCTGATATATTTGGTCCTTTTGACTTTCAGGTCTTCTAGCAAAAACCGCCACATAAACCCCTATGCCAGGGAGGGCCCAGGCTGGTTGGGTGAGAGAGCTGAGCTGAGAGATCATGCTGCACTGGGAGCACCCCGGGGTGGCTGGGAGGATGCAAACAGGAGAGGAAGAGAAAGCATCTCCATGGGCCTCATCCCCACACGCCCAAGGAGTCCTTCCTGGCAGCATAACCTCAGTGAGTTGAACAAAACTCTGAGACAAAGATTAATTTACGGCGCATTTCTCCAGGTTTTGTTTGTAGATTTTATCTAACAAAATGAATTAGACTTATTAAGACACAAAATTGTCAAGTAAACTGAGATAATCATTGTTGGGAAAATAGTGAGCACATCTTTAAAGTTTTTGTGTTTAATTATTTAAAGGTGATAGCTACAACTTTTTCATTAAAACCACTGTTTTTTTTAAAAAAAGAATACAACCACAGAATGTCCAGAGGGGTGCCAAAGATAAAAGTTTTGATATTGCCCCCCACAGTTTTTTTTTTTCATAGCATGTAAATAAATGTTTTATCAATTTTGACGGGTCTAAAAAGTAAATATTTACATCTGATACCGTGCCAACGTCAGGATTCTTCGCCATTAGCATTAGCTCAGGAGGTGCTAACTCGATTGCTGTGTGTAGAAATAGCATCTGCCTTGTCTTACTTTTCTCAAATAAAAAATAAAAAACAAAGTAGGATGAGGCTGAAGGTAGTTAAGGGGCTCAAAAGCCATGTGGAGGTTGTGACTTTCTTCCTGACATGCAAGTTAATCATCTGCTAATGCTAATTAATGGTAAGCCATGTCTGTAACGTTGCTAATGCTAATTGAACAAGCGTCCTACTGCGGGGAGGAATTAAACTTGTAGCTATCACCTTAAAGATCTAGAACTGACAGATATTTTACATAGTTGTTTTTTTAAGTGGATTTAAAATAACAAAAAAGCTGGAGGATTGTTCATTAGAACTGAAAATAACAAACATCTGGCATTTGAGTGCAGTGGGAAAAGTGTTTAATTGTTGTGCAGGCTCATAAGAAATGAGTCTTCAGTAGATGAAGGTTTTAATCAGTTCCAGCTCGGCCCAGCTTTATTGGGAATATAAGAACCAGGAGCACGTGTTAATTTCCCTGATTAGGCTGTGGCTGAGGGAACAAAAATGGGTACAATAGGCTACTTTTTCTTTACAGATAGCCTACACAAATATACCAACTCTTCCATCTGACATGACGGCTCTGAAACTGATGGCAATAACTCAGGGACAAAGAGAATGAGACTGAGTCTCTCTTTTCTTTCTTTCTTTCTTTCTTTCTTTCTTTCTTTCTTTCTTTCTTTCTTTCTTTCTTTCTTTCTTTCTTTCTTTCTTTCTTTCTTTCTTTCTTTCTTTCTTTAACCTGTAGAAGTTTGTCCCTCTGTGTGGTGCTGGGATCAACAGTCCAATAAAAAGTAGTAAAATAGCTTGATTATCCAAAAGAAAACAGCCAGAAAACAGAATAATCCCTTTCCGTCATGCTAGTGACATGGTAATCTGTGACGTAGCGATAGGTTAACCCAGTAAGTTTTAGCCCACAGAACACTGATGCTTAACCTGCTACTACACACAATAAGAAAGGCTTTAAGTATCTTGTTTCAGCAGTTGTTCCCAAGTTTACTGACTATTTAAAAATGATCTCTTTAGGGAATAAGGAGGAATTTAGGAGCAGTACAAATGTTTAAATGACACCTTACTTCTGAAGTTGTAGACTACAGTTAAATGTATACTCCAGGCAAAGGAAAGAAACTATGTTGACAACTGAACAGATCTCTATGGACTAGTTCTGATTAGAGCATCAATCTAACTTTTTCCCGATCCAATCCAATGCCTGGCCTGAGCGTATCAGCCGATACGATACGATGCTATTGTTGAAAGAATGAACCGTATACCTTCCCAGGAATCAGGCTTGGCATAAAAATTTCTGGTGTGGTGGAGGTAGAGCTCATTGACATCACTGTAATAAGAATGTGGGTGAGGTAGTGGGTGAGCAGACATCTTTTTCTACCATGGGTGTGGATGGATTGCAGGACGGTAGCTGATGTGTGACAGTGTGGGGTCCTGTCACTATGCCCTGGCTACTTGGACACAGGTATATCCCTTTGGCTGACTGTAAGTGCAAGTGATTCTCACCCAGGAGTCTGGGGGACAAATCCCACCCGGGCCCTTGTTGCATACTTTGCCACATTTACTTAGGCAGGGTTTGCTTTGCCCCTTCGGGGCCTCTGTAGAAGCTCAAGGTGGCTGACTTAATGGTAGAGGGTTCACTCTGACTGTGGAGAGGCTTTGTAATAAAAGCTCATATATAAATACGCACAATTGTATGATAGAGAAGAATCAATTTGTTTTTGACTTCACATAACAGTGTCAGTTTTTATATGTGTGTCTTTGTTGCTTGGTAACACTTGTGTTGATACTTTTTCTCTGCTTTTTAAAAATTCAGATCACAGCACATTTCAGATCGACCCCGACCCCCAACATAATCAGTTACCATCTGTTCGACTTCCTTCCTCAATGACAGGTATTGGTTGAACCAATGTTTCCTTGTATAGTGCTTTCTTTGTCCATTTGCCACCTTTTTTTAAATTGTAATGTTGTCATGGTTAAAACTAGGGATGTATATCGTTATGATTTTATCGATACCAATACCAATATCGATACTCCTTATCGATACCGGTATTTATCGATTCTCTTATTGATACTATAACACAATTTGGAGTAAATAATAAAGACATTACAAGATGTTAAAAGATCCAGTGGCGGAGAACATTTGTTCAGAAGGTGTTGGAAGAAGCCTGGACATAAAGGTAGGTGAAGGACAGCTGGAAGAATAAGGGAATTGTGTCTGTCTTAATCCATCTCTGTGATTATTTGACTGTGTAATGATAACTCGATGGTTAGGTAGATAAAGAAAAAGTATCAATAAGAGTATCGTTTGTCCAGAATCTTAACAGTTCCTTGGTATCGTTAAGATTAGGAACCGGTACCAAACGATTCCGGTACTCGGTATACATCCCTAGTTAAAACCACATGAAATTCCAAAGTGCATGAAAGACAATCTCCGATTATCAACATACATTCCTTGGAGAGATAATTAGCGTTAGATAATTATTGATGGAAGCTCCAAACATGTCCTGAAAACTAGAACAAGGAAGCTAGCTTAAAAAAATAAAGCAGGGGGATGATTGCTGAACACATCTTACCTTTGATAACTCATAATGTAAAGTGGTGACACCGTTTTAGGAGATATGACACATTTATGGTTTGTAAAATTATCCCGTAATACAGAGACTGAGCATGCTAGTGGTTTTGCATGCCATGTGTTGTTGTCATAGATTTGATCAGAAGCAAACATAACGACGTGTCATGCCAGCAGCGACAATAGTGGATCATGCTTTACCCTCATTAGCAGTGCTTTCATTGAGTCAGCTTAACTCGTATCTCAAATTAATGTGTCACGAATCATAGAATTACAAAGAAGACAAAGTATTAAATGAAACCACTTTATCTCTATGAAACTGCAGCGGGACAATACATGGTAACGGCTGTTTCACAGCTGTCACAGCTCATGTGTTTCATTCTTCCAGTAATAATATGCTGGGATGATTATAACCTGCATAAATAACACACTCTTTCTTTCTTCATTTTCTTCTGTGTTCATCCAGGCGACATGACAATGAGATGGAGAGGAATATCAATGAGGAGGATGAGTATGTTCCCTAATGCAGATCCTGCCCATGCAGCTTTCACAGAGGTTGCAATCAGGAGTGAAATGGAAAACGGTAAGTGCCCGTCATTGGTGTTGGATTAAAGCTGTTAAAGTCATGCAGTGTGAAGTGTGACATTCTGGATGGGAGCGCTTGGAAAGATAACAGAAAACTCTTGTCTTGTCATTCCTCTTGTGTCTGACAGAGGAACAAAAGTTGGTGAAGGAACTTGTTGCTTTGTCAGTGCATGATCAAATCCAGGCCATTCGGGACCTCCCAATGAGTTTTGAAGCGAAGAAACATATCAGGTGAGTTATAATGTGATAAGCAGTCCCTTACTAGTGCCATTCCAAAGAAAACGCAATGCACTCTCCTCACTATTTACTCCTGTCTTCACTTGCAATGGAACATAGCCTTTCTTTCTGTTTTCATATATTTTTCAAACCTATATGCTCAAATGTGACTGGCTGCATGGCATCCTTAGTGGCCAGTCACATCACAGTACTGTGATCTCCTAAAAAACTGGAAGGCGGCTCCTACAATTCACTATGAAGCATCGGCTCTCAGAGCTGGCTCTTATGAGCATGACACATCACTGAATGAAATGATTATGGACACACTTCCAAAAGCCTATAATCCATCAAAAAGAAAACAGAATGCATTATAGGCTATGTTCATATAAAAAAGTAACATGGTTCATTGTTTTATGAATTGCCTGTAACCTTGATTCCAATTTCCAATACTTACTGACCTAAATTCAAATTTTTTTTCTTTTCTTTTTAAAAAAAATATAGCCTAACTGACTAAAACTAGACTAAAACTATCAGATACAGAAATGACTAAAATGTGATTAAAACAAATAAGCATTTTTGTCAGAAAGACTAAGACTAAAACTCAGTTTCCAAAAACAACTGTATCAAACAGTGTCTCAGTCATTCTATTTAACTTAAAATGCATTTAAAATATCCAATTTTAGGACTTAGTAACTAGTGAATAAATCACAGGACAGGAAGGACTATTTAATTCATCTAGTTTCCTCAACACTGAAACTCCTGGTCAGAAAATAAGTGCGACTCCACCCCTGCATCTGTTTAGCCGTTTTTTTTTACAGCTGTTTTCGGTCAGAGTGGAGATGCTGGGACCCTCTCTGGTTCGGAGGATGTCTGTGAGACATCCTCACCAGATGGCCAAATCCTCAGCTGATTCATTTCAGAACTGTAGTGCTTATCCTCTAAGCTTCTCTCCGATGGCTGAGGTCCTCATGCTGTGGTCTGCTACTAGTTGGAGGAAATTCATCTCTACCACTCTTATCTGCAATCTCCTTCTTTGCAGATCCCCTCCCAGAGTGTGTATTCCTTTGCAGAAATGAATTGACTGCCGCCCTTAATTCTCTTTTCATTAGGGCAGTTTTATGAAACATCCTCATCACTGCAAACTTTGTGCTAATCTTCCTCACAGTGTCTGGCTCCACTCTTAACCCATCTCTTAAACTCTTCAACTTGCAACATCTCATAGCCAGTGAGGGCATTTCCCCCATTCCCAGTAAAGAAAACATGGCCTCCGACCTAAAGGTGTTAATCTCAGCTGCATGGTAGTGATCAGCTGACTTGGTCTTAGTGTTTCCCTGCATAAAATTGCTTCGTACCAAGTATTATTCACTTCACATGTAGATTTAATCTCTTTGCACATTGATGTTCAAGAGAAAACACACACACACTACTTTTTTTTCCTCAAGAAATGGCAAAATGAAAGTCCAAAAAATTTCATGCAAACTCAAGTATTGCATCATTGTTACAGATGTTTTACTTAACCTGCAGACATTAAAGGATAAAATCATAACTAAACCCATTTATTTTGAATTATCTCCACAGGAGCCGAGTGCAGGCTTTCATGTCTTCCAAAAGATCTCGCCAGTTCACATGTTTTACAGAGTGCTCTGAAAATATGTCGCTGGTAAGTGTCCCATGAATAAGTAATGATATACAGCAACTCTTTCTAAGCTTATTCTGCTAACTCATGACCTGTTATTTTATGCTGTGAACATGTCCCATATATGTGATGCAATCTGTTGCTTCAGTCTTTACGAAGGTGCGGTTACGGTGTCAGATCAGCCAGGCAGACTCTGGAACTGTGGCATGGCATCATGAAAGAGATTGGTGGGAAGTTTGGCTCCGGTGTTCTCACCTACTTTGTGTTCCTCAAGTGGCTTCTGATGTTCAACATTTTCTCCTTCCTGGTCAACTTTGGCTTCATTACCATTCCACTGCTTGTTCACAACCCTTCGCCCAACGTGCCTTCAAATGTGAGCTTCAGAGGACTGGAGCTATTAACTGGAGCTGTAAGTGATCGCTTTTGACTTTAGAGGATAATGAACTGATAGCAACTAAATTGCCCATCTGATGTAAAAAGTAAAGCAAAACTTGTAAAAATAAAATAGCATTTCTTTTTATCACATTTTTTTTAAAATTAGGAAGACCCTACATATCTTACTTTAATCAGTACTGCACAGGATTCTTTATCAATAATGAGAAAAAAATTTGCTTCAAAGTCAAACCATAGACATTTTCTTAATGTTTATTCAGTATTTACTTTTTAATTTGTAGGGAGAAATTGAAAAAAAAATTAAGGTATTGTGATTTTTTATTTTTTTTTTTAAGATTTTTAAATCAACTTTTGTTCCAAATTTGAATACTATATATATTTTAATATATTTTAGTCAATGGGAAAAAGTTTCTGCTTTTCTCCAGCAGACAGCAAAATGTTTTTCTTTAGCTATCCACCTTATTCCTGAGCCGGCAAGTGTAGAAACAATTATGCAATCAACTTCCTGTGAGATACCAGAAATAGTGCTTAGCCATTGGCTCACAGTCTAAGTTGTTGTTTCTGGGTGTGGTTTATTTGAACATTTCAACAAGAGTATTCATGAAATTTCTAAATGATTTGCCTCAGAAAAAATGTTCTCACACAGCTCTGGGACATGTGCTGTTCGTGGTTGTACTAACATCCAGAGAAAGTTAAATATGTGGCTACAAGAGCGATGTGTGTAGAACATGCACCTCGGTCTAAGACAGAGTAGTTGTGGGGCTTCCGACTGCGACCAAATGGTTGCATTTTGTGACTTAAAAAAACGACCTCTGCTTTTAAGTAAAAAAGATTGTTTCCAACCTCTTTCAACAAAACATTACCAACCTTATCACTATGTACGTAACAAGTCAATCAGACGTGACAGAGCTAAGAAAGTAGCTAAAAATACTACAGCATTTTATTTTTTGTTACTTTTTTCATATCATCTTCCCACCTTTCTGTTGCACGAGGCAGAGGGATTGTGATGATGTCCTGCCTGAGCGGTGACAGCTGATGTTACCACATCAGGTCATCTTCAGGTCAGGTCAACTTCAGGTCATCAAACTGACCTCAGCTTTAGGGGCCGTCCACTCTGGAATGAATTAAGTCTGTCTTGAAGATCTATTTCCTCTCCAGGTGTATTTAAAGAGCAGTTGAAAGAACTTTTAGTCTGCTCATACATATCGTCATTACATTCCCCTTGCAGTATGTTGCATACTATAGTCCTATATTTTCATTCAGCCTATCAGCCTGGCTACCTGACCAGGGTGTGCCCTGCCTTTTGCCTGATGGTGGCTCGGATGGGCTCCAGCGGCCCCCACGACACTGAGCTGGATGAGTGGTATAGAATATGACTTATTGACTGACTGTTATACATTATTCCTGCATTCTACACATTTACTTGGTTTTTGTTTTTGTTTTGCTAACCCCTCAGGTTCTTTTTTTTGTCTTGTTTTACTGTTCCTCTTTTACTTACTTTCTAACTATTGTTACCCCAATTTAACTTTATAAACTATAATGCTCCTTCAAAATACCATTTTGATGTTCTTATGTTGTAGCTCAGTGTGCATGCCATTACGTTTGGCTTGTAATTAGGAGTGCAACTCTGTGGAAGCCCAAATGGGCTTTGTTCCCCTCCTTGTACTGTATCTAGTGTGATATGTGTACAGAATAAATAAACCTAAACCTAAATATAGTTTATCCAGAGACCGTAAAAAGAGGGGACCTTCCGCTCACATAATCCATTGGTTTCTGAAGAGCTAAAATGAAGCCAGTTGGGTTTTCCCATCATCGCCATCTTCACCGCGTCGCATGTGTCGTCACTCCGGAAAATACTTAAATTTGGCAAAGCGCGGCCTCTGGGCAAATGATTGACAGCTGACGTATTCTGGGCTAAACGCTAACTGAGCTAACTCTAAACTAACAGGAGCTAACGAAGATTAGCCCCCTAAGCGGTGTGGTAAAGGTTAGACACGCTTAGACTTGCTATTAGCTGACTAAAAACTGCCATTGTGCTACTCTGCTACAGCCTGAGACCTTACCAAGAGCAAACAAGGAGCTAACTCGTAGCCAGCGGTCGGCAGGCTGGCATCCGATCTGCCGCCTGTCAATCAAAAGGACACACTTTTTTTTTTTTTTTTTTTTTTTTTCTTTTTTACTTGTCCTGTCCAGCATCGAAGCAATCAGAATGGAAATCTGATTGCTTTATTCTGTTGAACAGTTTTGCTTTATCAAGCGGAGCTTTATGAACATAAGGCTCCACTTGATATCATGTTTATTCATTTTATTTCTTTATTTAAACATTTGTCTATTACACCATTCCATTTCATACTGCTGGGCCTGACAAGGGAGAAATGAAAGTTAACAGAGGTAATGATAGAAAGTGAAACAGAGAGAGAGGAGTAAGGAAGAGGAAGAGAGAGAGAAGAGAAAACATGAATCCACTTACACAGTTCACTGGTACATCTGTACCGCGATCCCTAAACAACCAAGGTCTCTGTTGGAAAACAAAACAAGCAATCCCCTACAGGAGGACCTGCAGGTGGCTTAAATATCCTCAGATCATACAAACACACGCAGAACTACGCTGAGAAGAGGTACAACCTAGTCAGCGCAATGGGAAGTAGAGAAGAGGTACAACCTAGTCATCGCAATGGGAAGCAGTGTCACAGTGTCAACATGCATAATAAAGGGTGCTCCGTGGTGATACAGTCATGCAGATGCAGCCTCGTCTCTGCAAGGAGGAGGAAGCCCGCAAGGCTCGCGACCCAGGCCCCCAGCAGCCACCCAGAGGCCCAGATCCCAGCTACCCCCCACCCAAAGAGCGGACATGCATCCCCCGAAGGGCGGCAAAAGGCGGCCCCAGCCGGAGCCCCCCGCAGTCTGGAGGCCCAGGCCCCAGCGGACCAAGACCAGCAGCTGCCGACCCCACCGGGCGCCGGGCGTCCCCCGGAGCGGAGACAGCGCCGGGCCCAAGCGCCCAGGAGCAGCCACCCCCCCCCCGGACCCGGGCGGCCCAACCGAAACCCAGGAGGACCGGACCCCCCAGACGACGCCCCCCAGGGCAGGCCAGCCCCCACCCCAAAGTCCCTGCCCCATACACCTGACACCAGGGCGCCACCACCTCTACCACCCCCTACCCCGCCACCACGCTCACACACACACATCCCCACACACCTACCCCAACACTAGGGCTGAAAGATATACCGTCACCGCCCCCACATCGAGACACAGGCACCCAAGACATCAATACCGCAAGAGCAACCACATACAAGATACAGATCCCCCCTGCGCCCGCCCCGCACAAAAAGCCCCGGAAGCCACAAACAAAACTGCACCCCCCACCAAAGCGCCCGGCCCCCAACCAACCCGCAGCCACACCGCACCGCACCGACACCAAGATGCCCGGCACGAATACCGAGATACGAACCTCCGCCCACACCGCCCAGCCCTACCCAACACCTCCGTGTACCCCCCCCACACACGCATACACCCACCCACTCCGCTCTCCGACCTTACATACCCACACTCACTCCTCTCTCCACCCCCAACACTCTCCTCCCTCTACCGTCCACACCTACCCCCACCTCCTCATACCCTCTAACACACACATGCACTCCCCCCACATAACTGCACCAACCCCTCCCCACCCCCCCACACATACGCCCCCACCTCCCTATACCCCCAATACCCCATTCAGTCCCCCCCTTACATGTCCAGCCCCGCCCATCCCTCTGACCTATCACACTCCCGCCCTTCCTTCCTTCAGCCCCTCACGACCATCCCTACTAGCCACTCACGAGCATGCCCCTCCTTCCTCCATCCCCCCTTTCCTCCAACCACTTACCCACATCTCCTCCCTCTTCCAGCCCAAGTTCCTCCCTCCCACATTTCCTCTTTCACACTCTCATTCATTATTCTCACATACCCACCTCTCTCTTGCCCATGCCCTCGTGCCTCCTGAGTGGTAGCTCGGGCCGGGGAAGGAGCCGCGAGTTCCAAGCCCCCAACACGTCCCCCCCCCACCACCCCCCCCCATCCCCCACCCCCGGACGCAGCAGGCCAGGCATCCCCCAGGACACACTCTTAATTAAGTGTAATTCAAGATAAAATAATTTCTAAACGGTTGAGTTAATAAAAAAAAATAAAAATCACCCCCCTCACAGTTGACATGAAGGTAAACTTGGCCTATTTAACCTAAAATGATTTTGGCAACCTCCACCGGAGGTTGCCACTTGAGTTTATGTAAAAAGCTCCTATAAAGTGGAGTTGCGCCAATGTTTGGCATGTAAATAAATGCTGCTTCTGTTTGTGGTCTATATTACATATTTTACACAAGGGCTCATGGGGGCTAGGAATAAGGTGGATAGTAATATGAAGTTATATCCGTTTCCAGATAAATCTTAAACAGAAGGTGGTGAATGGTGGACAACTTAGTCTGGAGTTAAAAAAAAAAAAAAAATCAACAAAAAATCACAAAAATCTATCAAAGAACCACAATTCAAATTGAATCGGCATCCAAAAAATTATAAAAGAAAGGAAATGGCGAAAAGCATGCCATCCCAGCCCAATTCATTTGAGCCATGTGTCTGTAGGCCTTTGCTTAAAAATTGCACTCATGATGAAATGAATATAACCACAGCATCTGCTTGAATACTTTTGGAGTCTTAAAAACAAGTAAAACGAGATTTTTTTTAGATGTGTTACTAGTGAAGAATAACTGAAGATGACACACATCCAAAGGAGATTCAGAGTTTAGTGGGCTGCCCACGGGCATCAAAACATTTAATCTCCATTGTAGATAAATATGCACCAATCAGACAACAAATGAAATCGCCATGACAACAATTTCTCCTTTAGGGTTACTTCACCTATACTGCCATGTACTATGGTGGCTACAACAATGAAACTCTGAGCGGTCTGGTGGAGTACGACATGCAACTGGCCTATTTCTTCACCATCGCTGTCTATATGGTTTTGTGTGGCATCACGCTTATTTTCAGGTCAGTTCAGCTCTCTGTAGAACTTCTAAACCAGGATTTTTACCTCAAGTTGAAACTTTTCCTGGCATGTAGTCAGTTTTACAACCTGTTTTTTATCCCCATGCAGCATGGCAAGCTCATTTAAGAAAAACTATGTCCTGGCAAACTCAGCTTCACACAGATCGTGGCAGCTTCTGTGCAGCTGGGATTTCAGTGTAACCAATGAGAAAGCAGTGAGACAGCGCAAGAGCAACCTCGGCATCCAACTCAAAGTGAGTCGGGAACGCTCTCAAACCACTATCAAACAAATTTCAGATGTTTTGTTTTAAAAATGTGATTCTTGTTTAAATATTTGTTAATGCCATGCGTGACTTTGTGCTGCCATCCAGGAGTCTTTATCAGAAAAAGCCCAGAGGGAACTGCTGACACTCTCTAAAAAACTGAGGCACTTTGGGGTTCATTTGGGCGCCTGGTTTCTCTCCACCAGCTTGGCTGTTGGCTGTGGAGCCAGCATATTCTACCTCTGCCAGTATGAAGAGCAGGTACAGAAATCAAGACTTAATTGTTAATTGTTGAACCGGAAAATGTACTTATGCCTGTTGTTAAACCTGTTTTATAGGGGAAAATATAGTCATTTGCACAGTCCAAGATGCACTTTTAGGTGCAATATTTGTAGAAAAAAATGTACATTGCACGTTATACTTTATGGCATGTTAGAGTATTTCATCTTTATGAGCATACAGTATGTCATAAATATCCTGAAGGTAATGTGTCACTTACAAGCCGCTCAGCATTTGATTATGTCATGGCAAACACTGCGTCAGCAGGCACCATTGTAACCCTCTGTTATCTTTATAGAGGACATCAGACAGCACCAGCTGGTCTCTGCTCCAGGAAGCCGAGACTCTTCTCGTTCCCTTCGTGGTGTCTCTGATGAACCTGGTCATTCCACTCTTCTTTTCCCTCTTCAACACTTTTGAACACTACTCCAGCCAACGCAGACAGATTTATGCCCTGGTCGTCAGGTAAAATATCAAAAGAGTTAGGACCCATTTTAGATTTGGCTTTTTATGGTTTATGTATCTATTTAACTAACTTTTATGATGTTATTTCATTCATTCATCCGTTCATTCCTTTTTTCGGGCAATTAATCACAATGAACACAGATGATCTACATACAGCATCACACTCCATCACAATGCTATGAGGGAACAAAAGCAGCTCAAAAGTCCAATAAAAGAGAAACATCTAAAAGAGAAAAGTCTTATGAAGGACTGGAGCAGCAAGTACCCCCCCTTAGCTTAAAAGTGGTTCTCAGCAATTCAGAAAACAGAGACTGTTAGCGAGTTTTTGAATAAAGCGCATGCGCAAGACCAACCTGCTAGATTCACAGCTCCCTCCCTGGCCACAGCTTTAAAGACAACGTGCACGAGCCAGGTCCCGACACCAGTGTCTGGCAGACAGCAGGTTTTCTCCCATCATGTCCTTAACACAAGACAGATGTCGTTGTCTGAACGTCACTAGCTGCTAGCTGAATGACTGCTAGCTACCTACTGTAAACATCAGACGAGTGTGCCGCCTCTGGCACGGCGTATTACTCTCGTCATTCACTCTTGCCTATTACCTGTTGACTATTGACCGTCAGCCACTTACTACCATAGTGAGAGTGACCGACAGGCCTATAGACAAAAAAAAAAAATGCGATGAGAGCAGAAATGATTGGCAGATGTTTTTTAAGTCCCATTACTTTCACAGCTGATGTATAATAATATTTAGATATTTAAAGGGACTAGAGGCAAGATTAAGAAATGAAACTCGCGACTGGCGCTTCAGGTAACTGCAGCCACGAGCCAAGCTGTCATAGGAGCGTGCACAAACTGAAGCTATCATGTTGTTTACTACGCTTTTTCTTCGTAGTTACTCTTTTTAGTGTCTTTCAGTTGATCTGGATTGTTTGCTGACGGCAGAAGAATCCATAACTATCGCTTACAGTGTTTGAATTTACCGCGACCGTCTTCTTGCTGTATCAAAACTGTCGGGGATGCGGATGCAGTGTCATTTGACGTTACATCCGCAGCGCAGCGCAGGAAATTTGGCCACCAAATTGCAGCGCTTTATGCAGCACACAGCCTGTTTGAGGCAACGGAGAAAGACGTTGGTTGGCTCATTCTTTTTGGTTTTTAACACTTCATCACCCATAAGTATTAAAAAACTGGACATACTTGTTTATTCTTTCGTAATTCCTGCCTCTAGTCCCTTTAAAGCTTTTTATTAATCACACCCTATGGGGCAATGAACCCAATTTCATTGAATACTGCAAAAGTTATTCAAAGAACCATCTTCTATACTGAGCTTATTGTTGGCTGGAAATGTGGGGTAACAAATGCCTGGACTGAAATATGTGAAGGAAAGCTGTTCAGAGCTTTGGAGCAATATGTTTTAGTGTCCCCATATTGCAGCTTTTGTTGTATTTTAAGGCTTGTGTGTTTAAGTGACCAATGATTAACTGGTAAAATGAAGGTTCTTTGTAACAGGTTCAATGTCAGAAGTTTAATCAGTGGCAAGTATGACTCAGAGGTCCAAGAGCTCTCACACTTATGGTGGTAGATTATCTTATATTGCTTTTACAGAAAACAAATATTATGTTAATGTTTTTTTTTATTTACTTATCAAACACATTAATCCCACCCCCCCCCTTCCTTTCCACCAACTACAGAAACGTCTTACTCAGGATGTCCATTCTGGGAGTTTTGTGTTACTATTGGATGAATGAGGTGCCTCGGAATTTTTCAGTAAGTCTGCTTCATTTTATTTATATATATATATTTTATTATCTTTTTTAACCTTATTGCCTTTTTTTGAGTTCATTGATGAGCTTGTTTTCCTGTCAGTGTTGGGAGTCCATGGTGGGCCAGGCTTTGTACCGCCTGGTCATTGTTGATTTCATTTTTCTGATGTTGGGATCCTTCATTGGAGAGTTTCTTCGCAAGTACAGTTTCACGGCCTTATTATTTTTCATGTATTTTCCACAATCAATGAAGTGCAATAAAATAACCTCAGTTATTAATCAGACTGTGTTTCTCTGTAACAGTGTAATTGGGACCAGAATACAACCACGTCTTGGGTTGCCAGAGTTTGATATAGCCAGGAATGTCCTGGAGATTATCTATGCACAGACTCTGGCCTGGTAAAAACTATTCACTCAGCACACATTACAAGATCTAGCATCAGCTCGGTGGAATTGAAATCAGTGATTTTAAAGTTAGATTGTTGTCCTTTTTTTCTCCACAGGATAGGAATCTACTTTTCTCCTCTGCTACCAGCCATCCAGATTATCAAATTCTTCATCTTGTTTTACTTAAAAAAGGTAAATGTTTGCAGCCTGAGCAACATCCTTAGAAAGAGACGCAGGCAGATGTAATTTAGCTGCTGCCTGAGCTGCTCCATATACTCTTTAAGGCTCAGGTTACTCTATTTGTGCGCTTTTGTCAATAGTTAATTAAAATCCTTTCATTACATAGACCAAGGTCTTTATTTTGAGTCATGGAAAAGGGTTTCAGATTTACGAGGCAATCATTATGGGTGAATTGTACGAGGTCAGTCAATCTTAGAAAATAAAATGACCTCAGTATGATTTGTAATGTGATCCAGGGTGGATCTGGTGTTGCTGAATGTTTCATGAACATGCTAAATTACCTTTCAAGCAAAGTTATTCAGAGCTTTGACATTTTTTCCACTAGTGGGCTGAAACACATATAATGTTTTGTCTGATAGTTGTTTTGTAACCTTTATTGCCTTGACATGAGTTGTGAGAACGATGTGTGGAAAAGCAGGTGTCTGCATGAGTGCATATCGGATTACTCATAGGTTTCTTCCTGCACATGTTCTAGGTCAGCCTGACCCAGAACTGCCAACCTCCACGGCGATCAGGCAGGGCAGCTCAGATGCAAACAATCTTCATCTTTCTCCTCTTCTTCCCTTTCTTTGTGGGAGCCCTGTCAATTGTGGCATTCACTGCCTGGAGGTAACATGATTTTAACAGCTTAGAGGCAATTTAAATTATTCACAAAATGACCTTTTAAAACATGATTATAACCAAATCTGTTGATTCATGCATATTACTGTGTTCAACTCCTTCTAGCCTGACTCCTTCGAAGCAGTGTGGTCCTTTTCGGGGACTCAGCAACACCTTCAGTGTGGTCAGCGTCTGGATTGATCGTCTTGAAAACATTCCAGGTTCTCAGTGGGTGGTGTGGATCTATGAAAATGTCATCAGAAGTGAAATATTCTACTTTCTGATCACAGTCATCGTCCTGTAAGTGCAAATAACACTAGTAGGTTGTAGTAAACTGTGCGTGCTGCATGTTGCCTCAGATTGTTTTGCACATCGATGCTTATTATTGCCGGTATTCAATGACATCACTTGCAGGCTGAAAGTCTTTTCGCAAACAAAGTGGTGGTCCAGCAAACCAACCAGCTTAAGCAGTTTTCTCAGCGATGCACCACCTAGCGGCGGCTAAACTTGCATCCATCTTGCATCGTACCTGTAGCCTACTGTAAAAGACAGTCTTATCTTGAATCTTGTTTCTATGTGTTTGTTTACCAAATCTGACATGATGCATGTTAAAAACACCCACTGTGTTCATATCCGGTTCATATCCGTTTGCTAGTAAGTGACGGGGTGCGCAACCAAAGTCGGCTGTAACGTCACAGCCCCGTCCCGGATGGAAAATTTACATAGTGTTGTTTCTGAGCCTAAGTACGCCTCTGGGCAGTGACGGCTCGAAAGTGCGCATAATGAATGTTGGTGTGCCATCAAAACGAGTCAGAAACGCAGATTTTTAAGGTCTAAAAGTTACGTTGTATGTCTTTAAAAGTGATGGCTACATCTTTTTCATCAAAACAATAAATTTTTCAAAAATCAGGATATTATAGTGGATAAAAGTAAAACATTAGCTTTAGTTAAAATTAGCTTAACCCAGATGTTGCCAGTTTCTTGCTCACCAGCTGTAATGTTGCATATTACAAGAAAGCAGCTGTGTCTTTTTTCACCTTGTGAGCTTTAATTTACCCACAAAACATCAGAAACTAACAGAGGATTGACCCTAACCAACTGAAGTTATGGTTTCACAAACCTTTAACCATGTGATCATCTCAAAATCTGACACGATTTGACTTGGCTCCTTTTGAGCCTAATAGCACACAAGGTACTAACATCCTTCGATTCTTTCTCCCATTTTTATGGCATCACAAGGAAGCATAACCACATTCACTTTTATGAGTTGAATGTTTGACACAGTAAAAACCTATCAGAAAAGAAACAGTTTCCATCTTCCAGCGATCAGAAACATATTCACCACACATGCTCTGGTTTACATTCACCTAGACGGACCACCACTTCATGTCACCCGCAATTTATGATGCAGATGTCACATCATGTGAATAAATGAAATTCACTTCTGTTGTACGCACTTCTCTTCCACTGACTGTTTCCCTTCCTGGTTTTTGCTGCAGTGTCATCATATACATCTTCTGGCAAATCACTCAGGGCCGCAAAAAGCTTATTCACCTTCTGAGGCAACAGATTGTAAATGTGAGTGTGTTCAGAAAGCATGCGCTAAATATGTGTGTTTGACTTTGTCCTTTTTAACCTCCATCTCATCTGCATGTATTTTCCTGTCATCAGGAGGGAAAAGACAAGTCCTTCTTGTTAGACAAGCTACAGAACTTCCAGAAATCTCAACCCAAGAATCCCAAACAGAAAAAACAAAGAGGGGTTCGTTGTCAAAATGTTTTATATTACGACATATAAGTTTGCATCTCAGGGTTTCATGCTGACCCTTCTGATTATTTTCTTCTTTTCAGCACGCATATCAACGTTCTAATAGCCACTCTTCAGGAGGTCAGTCCAACTCCAACGCCATGGTTCAGGCTTTACTCGCTCGCCAGAACTTTGAGGAAGAGGAGGAGCGATTCAGCAACGCTGGAGTGGCCACGAACTCTGACATTTCCACCTCCAGCGCTCTGATGCAGGCCCTGTCTGCTCGTCAGAGAGCTGATAGAGAAAATGAAGCTTTCCACCGGACGCCTGAGGAACGCTCGTCTTCCTCCAGTGCCTTGGCACAGGCCATGGCCGCCAGGCAGAGAGCTGAGGGTGAAGAGAGGGATGAAGACAGCACAACAAATTTCTCTGCAAACCCGTCCAGCGCGGTCACGCTGGCCATGCAAGCCAGACTGAAAGCAGAGAATGGCAGAGAAAATGATTCATACGACCTTCCATCACCAGCGTCAAGCACTGTGATGCAAGTCATGGAAGCCAGGAAGAAAGCAGAAGAAGAGGACGGGACGCCGTGGGTCTCTGCTTCATCACAAAGCCAAGCTCCTCCCCAGTCCAGCGCTCTCATCCAGGCCATGTTGGCCCGGCAGCAGGCACAAAATGAATATGATGATGGTTATTGAAGACAGAGGGATTTTTTTTAGACTGAAATCAAACATTTTTATTGTCACTTATGATTAACTTGCATCAGTGTGGTGATTTTTTCTGACACCTGCAGGCAAAAACAGATAAGAAATGCAGTTCCAGGGAGATGAGAGAGTGCTGGTCCACCTCTGAAATCTTTTATACAAGTCTAAATTTACAGTATTTTTATATTATTGTGTAGCTTTATATGTTCATTCATCTCTGGAAGCTTAATTCTCGTCTATTTGGAATACAGTTCATGTAATATGAGTTCAAACCTTGTATAGAAAAATAGCTGAATGCTGCTTTGTCAAAACCAATGAAGTCAGACAACATGGTCTCAGTTTCCTCTCGGAGGCTTAGTTGCAACCTGTCGTTAATCCTTTTTAGTGGTTGAACCCAGGAAAAGAAAAAAACAAATAAAAAACATGACCACAAACCTGATGGTAATCAAACAACATAACACAAGATGATGATGTAAACAGATAGAAAATGAAATAAAAATACATTAAATCTGTACAGATTGCGCTGTGATTTAGCAGACATGGTCTGACGAGTCAATGCTGCCCTCTGCTGACATTATTTTTAAGATTACAAACTTTGAGCTCGTCTCATGAGTCGAATCGGCCCTTTCCTCCTCAGTCCTCCTGTCGATGACCTGTAAGTTATTTTTAGCTACACATTTTAAAAAGGACAAGTTCATTATTAAAATGCATCCGAATGAGAGAACAGAAGAGACGGGAGGCTTGCTGGAGGAGCTGTGAGTCAGGATGCCCAGGTGTGCGCTTCTTTTCAGGTATCTGTGATGTCTGAAGAGGTTGAAATCCATTCATCCCACATCGTTAAAAAAAAATTATGAACAAGTACTCTGGAAGAAAACAATGTTCTTATGATGCAGCTGTTACATGTCATATTTACCTGATGTTGACTGGAAACGACTAGCCTGAAGTAAAGGCAGATTATGTTGTTAAATAACCTCCACTCCCCTGGCTTCATGTCTGTTCAACCCTCTATCACTGGTGGTATGAGGAGAGGAGACAAGATAGGAAGTATACATGAGGACTAGGGATGTAACGATTGCCTGTAAAATGATTAACCGTGAAAAAATCCTCAATGATTAATAATGCCGTTTCAAATTTGACTTATCTTCAAAACCGTGATTAATTACTGCACTTTGAAAAACTGCAGTCATACTGCTCATTGCCTGGAAAAGCAGCAGCAATTTGCAAGGTTTAAGTTATGAAAACATGGCGGAGTGCAACAAAGGCACCAACATGGACTGTGCTCTGGAGATTTTTCCCCTTTAAAAAGGAATATGTAGACGTCTAGACCCATTTTGGATATTTTTATGATGCCGGGGGAGATTTCAATAATACCGTGATAACAATGATAACCGTGATCATTTTGGTCACAATAACCGTGATGTGAAATTTTCATATCGTTATATCCCTAATGAGGACACAGACATGGAGAGGAATCATGTGTGAGGAGAGGAGACAAGGAAAGGAATTATGTGTGAGGAGAGGAGACGAGAGGGATTCATGAGGAGAGGAGACAAGAAGACAAATTACATGCGAGAAGAGGAGACGAGAGGAATTATGTGTAAGAAGAGGACACAAGAAGAGGAATTATATGAGAGGAGAGGAGACAAGGAGAGCAATTATGTGTGAGGAGAGGAGACGAGAGGGATTCGTGAGGAGAGGAGACAAGGAGAGGAAATATGTGTTGGGAAAGGAGACAAGGAGAGGAATTATTCGTGAGCAGAGGAAACGAGAGGAATTATGTGTAAGGAGAGGAGACAAGGAGAGTGCTGCTACCTCATGATCAAGTGAAGTAAGAATCATTTAAACCTTTAAATATTTCCATTTGTGCCTGAAACACTGAAAAGATCACTTTGAAAGAGTCTGTTTCTTTTTTCCTCCAGTAACGTCAGGAACATCTAAATGAGGCACAAGTTTTAAAAATTTAAAGTAATACATTACAAACCTGTTATGCGATGTGCTTTTTCATTCTTTCTTCTTTTCTGTCAATAATTTTTTGTAGATCTGATCAGTTTGGTCTGAAGCTCTTGGACAGACTTTATCTCAACCATACAAACATACTCCATAACTTATAATTCATACTAACCACACCGTTTGCAGTAAATATGTGCTGCTTTATTTTACAATGAAAACTGTTAAACTGTCACTTTGCATTGATTTTCTGGTTGATCGGTTTAATAAGGCTGTTACAGTAGCAGCTCAGACATCATTCTGTTTACATGGGTCTACATTGTGGTTAAGTTCTACAAACAGACAACAGCAATCCATCTGTGTCATCGAATGTCCACATTTTCCAGTTCTCAGGAGGACTGTCCGACTTTAAGCTCCTGTGGCTTAAAGTCTCAACACCAGATTCAGTTAAGGCATTGTAGAAAAAAATCACATGGAGCTGATGATGTGGCTCTTAATCCGCAAAGGTAAATATACTGTAGTTAAAAGAATGAAGATGCCACACCATGAAAAACATAACCGGCAGCTGCTCTGGTTCTCAGCACTGTTCTTCCCCCAAAGATGGTACGAAGTCACTAAAGTCCAAGGAATCAGCCGGTATGGGGGTCTTCCTGCCACATGTTAGGGACTGGCTGGAGTAAACATCCACGGATTTAGAGATGGAGTGCAAGGAGTGATCCCGGAAATATCCGTAAGCCTCCCGAGCCTGCTCCTCCCTGATGGTTTGCTCAAAGGTCTTGCGTTTGTGTCTGAACTCGATGACGGTCTTTGTGTAGGAGTTGAGGGTGGTGACCGATGCGCCCATACAGCAGGTGAAGGACGCCCACGCCATGCTGATATAACAAAGCAAATTAAGTAAAAATAAATAAATCAATGTGAAAGTCATTACATATATTAATATGTATATTGACAACTGACTATATTTGGGGATGTCACTACAATCCCTGAAAGTGCATCTTGGCCCTGAAGCCTGCTGAGTGATTACACCAGATCAGACAATATAATCATTATATACATTTCACACTTGACCTCAACAAAATCTCCCAAATTTTTTCATCATGTTAGCTGAATTTCTGCATACTGTCTATGTTGCTTAGGGAGGAAATATTATCCCCTTATGCAATTCTAATCATATCTGCATTTGAGCTTTAGAGCCTAATCCCACCATAACACGAGAGCTTTGGACCTCTTTCATCACTGACAGCGATGCTGGAAAGAGGTGACGTCCAGCTGCAATATGTAGGATGGAAATTATATGCTTTCCTGTTGGTGTAAGTGTGTGTGTGTGTGTTTGGAATCCTACCAGAAAGACCAACCATAGTCCCAGTTGTAGGGCCTCCAATCAGGTGGGCCGAGACTGACAGTGACCTGGAAGACCTGAGTGTACATCACATGAGCCACCATCCCAAGAAGGCCTGAAAAAGATGAAGAAAATGGGCATAAGTTTTATACTGTGACAAGCTAGGGACTTGTTTTGTTGTGGCTAAATTAAATCAGGCTACCTGAGAGGACTGTGAAGATGGCAGCAAAGGCATTTAGCTTGAGTCCATCAATGACATTACTGGAGTGGACCAACTCCAAACACATGAGGCTGAAGCCCACCACCAGCAGAACAATGTACAGCATCTCAGAAACCAGCGACAGCCACAGCATCCCTGGAAAAAATGATTCAATTACAATATTGTCTCACAAAAGCAAGTTTAGAAGCTTTAGATAAATCTGTGGTCATTGGTTTTAGTGTGTGTGCAGTTTACACTGTCCTGCTTTCATTTGTTAGATTACAAGCTGTCCTGTTTTAAGAGCAACTTCTGATGATGACAAGGGGGAAAAATCAGTTAATACTGTATGTGTCCAATAAAAATTATGTTTCAGGTTTTCAGTCTACTGGAACTCTTATTGGTTCCTCAAAGGATGGTGTCAACACCACGTTTTTATATTTGATATTGATTATGGAACAGCATCCAACTTCTGTCACATAGATTCATTTCTGCTGCTTTTATACACGAACAATGGATCAAAGTTGAAACCCGTCCATCCATCTATCCATCCATCCATCCATCCATCCATCCATCCATCTATCCATCCATCTATCCACTCATCTATCATCCATCCATCCATCCATCCATCCATCCATCCATCCATCCATCCATCCATCCACTCGTCTATCATCCATCCATCTCCATCCATCCATCCATCCACTCGTCTATCATCCATCCATCCATCCATCCATCCATCCATCTATCCATCCATCCATCCATCCATCTATCCATCCATCTATCCACTCGTCTATCATCCATCCATCCATCCATCCATCCATCCATCCATCCATCCATCCATCCATCCATCCATCCATCCACTCGTCTATCATCCATCCATCCATCCATCCATCCATCCATCCATCCATCCATCCATCCATCCATCTATCCACTCGTCTATCATCCATCCATCCATCCACTTGTCTATCATCCATCCATCCATCCATCCATCCATCCATCCATCCATCCACTCATCCATCCATCCATCCATCCATCCATCCATCCATCCATCCATCCATCCATCCATCCATCCATCCATCCATCCATCCATCTATCCACTCGTCTATCATCCATCCATCCATCCATCCATCCATCCATCCATCCATCTATCCACTCGTCTATCATCCATCCATCCATCCATCCACTTGTCTATCATCCATCCATCCATCCATCCACTCATCCATCCATCCATCCATCCATCCATCCATCCATCCATCCATCCATCCATCCATCCATCCATCCATCCATCCATTCCCACCAAATTGAATTCAAGTCAATCAATGAATCTAATCTTTACAGTAGTCATTTTTAAATAAATTGTTTTCTACTGTATTAAACTGATATGGCATCATCTTTTTACTTTTTTGCACAAAATTTGATCGTATAGCCTTTTTTTGTTTTTAAATGATCCATTTATTTTTTCTGTTACAGCTAATTACATATCCTGGGAGTTATTTAACTAAAATCAGCATAGCATTTTTCACTGACAACAAAACTCCAGACCACACCTGGAATCCAAAAGTGGTACGTTAGCTGACTCAGGATCCATTTCAAGGAGGCTAATTTGTAGTATTTGAGCACTGGGGGCTCTCTATGCTCTAATAAATAAATATCTAGACTGGAGTTACTGATCAGCATGACTTGCCGAGACAAAAGATTTACTAGTCTTACTCTAATTGCATTCACATAGATGACATTTTTAGTCATTTGATGCAGAACTGAATGAGTGAGAACTGAGTGTTTCTCTAGATCACAGACAGAAGCCAAATGTTAACGTAAATAAAGGGTTGGTTTTTTTTTTTTTTCTTTTTTTACAGTGTGGAGGAACTTTTTCCTGCTGGCCAGCTCGGATGTCGACCACACAAGTTCCAAGGTTGGCTACCAAGCGTCATTACTGAAACTGTGTTTTCTACAGTTTAGTTCCATCATAGAGAAATGAATACTTTTTACGCTCTTATTCTAGCAAATCAGAGAATCAAAATCTTGATCTCATCAGAAACGGTGAGGAAAAACAGGCCTACAATGCTTTAAAGTCTCACAAAACTGGAAGAAAAAAGGTATTAGAAACTCAATAAGATCAGGGAGTCTTATGATATCTCTTAAAGCAGTATAATGTACAGCTATGTCATGCAATCGTGTAAATGGGGCACACTGGCATTAAATAGCACATTTTAATTGTCATAATTCATTAAATGACATTTTTTCCTGTATTTTTCAGTTTCAAATGAAAAAACATCAACATCCCACATCTCTGAATGTGTCTGAGTAAAGATGTCCACTTTTCGCATGCTGCTAGTGTTTACTTGGCCAATGTTTGCAAAGATTTCAGTTGCTGTCATTACAAATCAGTGGCTTTAGTCTCATTTTGCACAATTTTTTAAATACTGTTATTGTATTTCTGTAGAAAAAAAGCAACATTACTCTTAAAATCATGCACAGAAGTTTTTGTCATTTTATGTGAATGCTACTTTAGTCATGGTCAGGTAAACAGATGAGCTGGATGAGCTTATCAGGGCTCAGTGTCATTTATTTAACAGCTGTATCAAATGTTCACAATGGGCAAAATGAAGAACTTCTGATCATGTTTTTGCCTCCAGATGATGAAACTCACCTTTCTCTGATGCAGGGGCCAAATCTATGAAACTTCGGCATCTCTCACCTACAGCAAAGCAGAGAAAGTATGACGCTTTGGTAGCAGTGCACATGAACAGTGGATTTCTGTATGCAAACATTCAGGCATGTTTTTGTGAAGCAGTTCAGAATAAGCTAAAGAAAACCAGGTTGTGGTTAGCAAACAAAACCAAAAAGCTTCAGATTGAGCCCTAATCTCTAATTCCCATTTCCCAGGTGTGTTTAACAGAATCACATGGACGTGACCTCGTTTATCCTCGCTGCAACACAAACTTCAAAGTTCATACGTTCAAAAATGAATAAATTCAGTGTTGAATATAAGCCATATGGCAGAAATATGCTTTGACTGACCTCTCACAGCCCCCAGATGGTAAGCTGGCAAAGCTGATAAACATCTGGTTTAAAAGGAAAAAAAAAAACCTGATGTGCTGTATAAAACTAGCCACGCTGGCCAAAAGCTGTTGCCGCCTGTGTCAGTTTACCCGGCTGGATGGAAAAATGACCCCTGATAGAGAGATGCTTTGGTTGTCTGTCAAGCATTTGCTTGTCGCTGGATTTGCTGTGACTGGAAATCTTTAATCAGGTGGCAACAGCTGCTTTGAGGAAAAACTCATCAAGGGCCCGGTTACATAACCCATATTAACTCAAGCTGTTCAGCCTCCCCCTGAAAGTGCAGCCACTTGATGAGATGGTGATGTTGATCAGAATCTGTGATTTGTCTCTACTCTTATGAATCATGTTTTTGTTTTGTTTTTTCAGCTCAGCAGGCTGAATGACGGATGTTGCACGATCAAACTCACCCTGCATGAATAAATGACACCTCTGACTTCACCTTTCTGTGACAAGGATGGTGCACGTGGTGGTAATTGTTTTGCAAAACTCCAATGTAACTAAACTGAGTATTGACAAAAATCACTGGTTTCATTTTTTAGAGCCATCTGTGATGTCGTGTGTATTAATACAGCCTAGTATATATAAGTACCGTACAAATATTAGTAATTTTTGTAGTCAGTAGTATCTTTTCATTTCATCTTACTTTATTCTGTTCTTTTTTCTCTTACATGTTTTTCTCTTACCTATACAGTTGTCCTTGAAAGTTTACCTTACCATTAAAGAAAAGGCTAAATTCACAATAGTAATTCAAATAACACAAAAATGAAAAAAAAATAATAATAAATAAAAATTTGCTAAAATATAACATAGTAAAAGAAATTGTTGATTTTGAATTTTTGTTTAAAAAATCATTTAAAAACAAACAAACAAACAAACAAAACTGTCCCAGACAAATTAAAGCACCTTGCTCATGGACAGTGGGTCAAAATACCTGTCAGCAGGTGCAGAAATCTGATCAAACATAAGAGAAAACACCGGATTGCAGTGATTGCCTCAAAGTGTTGCTCAACAAAACTTTAGCTCAGGAGCCCCGTCATGCTTGTATTGTTTCTTTGTTTGTTTTAACTTCTGTTGAACCACAATACAAAATCAATGTCATGATGTTCATTAAGTTATTTATTTATTATTACTTTTATCAATTTCAACTTAAGTGTGTCAATAAATTTCTGTGAATTAAGCAAATTACACCCCTTTTTTTTTTTTTTTTTTACTCTCAACTTGCACCTGCACTGACTTATGCTGCTATTGTGTATATATTGTATATATTTTGTCTTATTTTAAACTGCCAAGCACAACTGTACACATAAAGCTTTGGGGAAAGAAAAAAAAGAGAGAGACCACTGCTCAGAACTGCTGCTGGGTGACTTTCATTCAAACTGCTCAGCTTTGCTTGATGGTTTGTGACCACCCATCCTCCTATTGATGTCATTCCAGAGGTTTTTATCAGGTTTCAGATCTGGAGATGGAGCTGGCCACGACAGGGTCTTGATGTGGGGGTCCTACATCCAGACCTTGATTCCCCTGGCTGCGTGGGATTGAGAATTTCCCTGTTATAATCCTCTGAGCTGGGGAGCACAGTCTTAGCTAAGGAAGTAGATCATTTTCTAGGATGACACTGAGGCTTGTCAGCCTCTCCAAGTCTCCATCTAACCATAGAAAATGGGCAAAGCTGAAAGTTGGACTTAAAGATGATGACCCTGCTCCAGTCTCCTACAGTCCAGTTCCTGTGGTTTCAAACCCCAACCTGAGGGGTTTGCTTCCCACTGATTAAGGTGGGATTTCCATTTCAGTCCTGCCTATACAGTAGGAGCCTGTTTCCAGCTGGTCTTGCTGTGCCCCTCACCCCAGTCTCAGTTTGCCTCTGTGTTTGACAGTCACTTGATTCCAGCTGAGGGTCCTTAAGTGGTGAGTTTGTGGTCATCCCTTTAAGTTAGAACTTGCTTCCACCCTCAGCAAGACTGCAGCTTTATTGCCTTCATATAGCAGAATGAGATGTGCTGGTGTGTGAGTGCATTTTTTTTCTTGTATTGTTTGGTTGTCATTGCTGCTGTTTGCATTTCATTCCAGGTGAAATTTAAAGCAGATTAAAGCAAAGTTGGTGTTTTGAAAATTGTCTCTGAATAGAAATTCCCACAAAAAGTTAAGTAAAGGGAATTTATTCATTCTTTTATTCTATGTCAGTTTCCAAAGTTTCTTATGTTTGTTACAATAACTGTGATCACGGTGATAGTTTTTTAGTGATTGGTAATAGAGATTTGAAGATTTAAAAAAAAAAAAGATTAAAAGCAAAAGGAAGTTGAAAAGATGTATTTAAAGAAAACAGATGTTCCAATAAAAACACCTTTTTAATAATAAAAAAGAGAAAGAAACATTACTTTAGGAGACAAATGACTTTTTAACTTTCTAACTGGGCAGTAAGACTAAGAGCCACATGCACACACAATACACACACGCACTCACACACACCTGCTCTTACTTTCATCGTCGATATTTTCCTCGCATGAGAACCAGATGCCAGTGTGGAACTGCCGGAACAGGAACCTGTCATCCCCGGTCTCCCAGCTGTAAACCACTTTGTTGGGGTCCGTTTCGTTCACGCCGTAGTCGATGCACTGGTGCGTCCGCAGCTTACTGCACTTCGGTTTGGGAACTCTCTGTGTGCCCACGCACCAGTACGTCGTGATAAACGCGGTTATGGCGAAAAAAAGGGCGAGGAAGTTCAAGCCGACCGACAGAAGGGTCCTGGATCTGCGGGATGCCTTCATCGTCTGTGTGAAGGATGCTGCAGCAGCGCACCGGGGACCGAAAAGTTCATTGGTGTTAAGTGGAAAAGACGCACAAGCCGTGACTTGTTTCCAAACACACCAGGTGAGGCCGTGGTCCCATTTGGCACCCTTTCCTCGGGTTTCAAAAACCTCGTCTGACAGACAGCATCTCCAACACAGAATTCAGCTTTGCGCAAAAGAGACACATTTCCATCCAGTTCACACGCAGTGATCCACGAGCGTCAACCCAGCCGTACGTCACGTTGTCAGAGGATTTGATGCTCGTTCCCATTAAGCGTGGGATTTTCTTATTATGCTCTCCTTTTCTTTTTTTGTCATCAAGACGCATCCCCGCCCTCCCTCCATCACAAACAACATGCAAACATGTGATTATGAGGCCGTGGACGTGCGTAAATACGCGTTCCTGCAGTTCTCTCTCTGCAGACTGACTTCTCCTCACCACACCGGGATTTCTGAAAATTCAATGCTTCTTTCCAAGACATTTATTGTTGCCTGGTTTCACCAAACGAGACAAATTTAACTCGCTTTAGGTTTTTCACTTAGTTACTGGTAATTGTAAAAGGCCATATTAACAAAGCAGAAAGTGACAATAAATGTTACAGATGAGCCATCATTCAAGGTTTAAGAAGTCTTCAGTGTACCTGTGGGGTAGTTTGTTGTGCAGCGAGCAATAAAGATATCAGTCAGTGCAACAGTCACATGGGAACAACAGTAAATAGCAACAAAGAGCAATTAAGATTTAAACAGAAAGTATAGCAGAGAAAATTGTCCTGCATTTGGGCAGGACGCACCTGCGCCCTGATGGATGCTGCAGAAACTCATGACACAACAGATGACTGAATGAACGGGCCTTGCGTCAGACTCTGGTTTGATACAGGGCTGAGAGGTCACTCAAGATAATCTTTATGTGGCAAGGTCAGCAACGAGGGCCCAGGGGCAGGCGGGATTTGATCCCACAGACTCCTGGGTGAGAATCATGCACGCTTACCAGTCAGCAAAAGGCTTTTTCCTGTGGCCAAGCAGCCAGGGTGCATGATCTATCGGAGGCACACAGTCGTCTTGTGTTTGGTGGGATGGATCCTGCTGACAACATCAGAATCTGGGCAGGATTCAATCCCGCAGACTCCTGTGAGAGAGTCCAGGGTCAGCCAAAGGGGGCTGACTGGTAAGCGCACGTGACTCTCACCCAGGAGTCTGTGGGATCGGATCCTGCCCGGGCCCTCTGTTGCGTACCTTGTCACATTCCACACATAATATAACGTTGTATACCTGGTTAAGCAGTGTGCTATGACATGGAATTGGGGTGGGGCTTGAGGACTGGCTATCCTCCGTTACCCTGAGAGCAGAACCATCCCTCTGCCAGTAGATTCCAGCAGCTTCAACACAATAGCTACAATTGTGGTTACTGTTTGATTATGAGTATTTTTGGGAGCTTCCTCTGTAATATGAGTGTTTAAAGTGTTCTCTGCCAGATGAAGGACTTATGTTTGCCATAACAACTACAGTATACTCTAAAGTTCATCTTGTATATTATTCTTTAAAACTACAGAGTTTTATGGTTTTGACATTGGAAGAGGCTTAAAGCTGTTATTTATGGGTTTATGCAAACACCAGCACACACATATACTGTTTATATAGCAAGAGAGAGAGAGAGAGAGAGAGAGAGAGGGAGAGAGAGAGAGAGCATGGGTTTTAATTTCACTATCAAATGCATCTCCCTCTGTTGTGGGATTACTTCCTCTGAATGATCCTCTTCTTACCGGGAATGTGTTAACACTCCCTCCCACTGCAGAAAACAACTTGAAATGTGTCAACTTGAGGGCAAGGATTAACTTCTTGTCATTGCTGTGAACTTGGAGACAACCTTTGAACGTCCATATGGACGTCTTAAATACTATTTACCAGACTGTCGCCAAGTCATTAGACATCCTTGCCGTTATTCCATAAGATTCTTGTCAGCTGTTGGCAACAACTACTGGGAGATTTAAAGACGCAGAGCTCTTCTTGAAATGGAGAATGATGATTTAGCCATCGGTTTGCATGGATGTTCACAGATTTCCTTCATTATTCTAAAAACAGCACTGGGAAATGATCAGCTTCACATTGGCGGGCAAAGTCTTTAATACCTGCAGTTCCAGAAGCTTGTTCATCAAGATTTGGGGCACCTTGGTGGAGAGCCTTGGCCTGATTTAGTTTTTTAAAATCATGTTGAAGTGTGGATTTGTCCCCGGGGTGGAAGATATCAGCACGCTACTGTGGTAGCTGAGATGTCAGGCCTGTCTGATCACACTTATTTTAGGACTGTAAACACTGTTCGCTCAGACTCAGATGGTTTGCAGTTCCATCTTTGGATAGAATGTGTTGAAGCACAATTTAGACAGGAAAACATGGACTCACAGTTTAAAGTCAACTCAGCGGGCCATGGTTTGGGGAAACAGCTGGTGCGCCTCCTTCCTGACAGTTACTCTCTCTAAATGGAAGATCACAGGTCAGCCTCTCTGAAAACAAGGCACACTCAGAAATGAAGACCAGCGGCAGAAAAAGCCCTACTGCTCTCAGGGATTTAAAAGGAATGATTGGACTGTTGGATTGTGAAATTATTTCCCTTTATTTCATAGGTCTTCGATGCTTTTCAGGCTAAGGACCTCCAAATGGATGCAGAGATGGGGCAGGGACCATCATACAGCTTTTTGGCATGTTTATTGTGGTCTTGTATAGTTTATGTGAATTTGTAGGAAGATATGCAGGTTTGACTTTGTGTGGCGCTCTGTGTGCTTTTGGAGAAGTACAGTAAAAACCTCCAGATGCATGTAGTTGTGTGTAATTCTAGCTCACATGACAACTGCTCCGAAAGTTACCAAACTTCAGAGTGGTACAGCAGCGTTTCGCTTTATAATTCAACGTGTCTCCTTAATATAAATCCAAATTTTAGATCATTATTTTCAGATTTTCTCACGTTTGCATCCTCATCAGCGGCTTAACCAGCAGCAGGTGCTGTCCACCACTTGCATTTTCACCAGTGGTTTCTGAAATGAAGGATGTTTCTCTTGTGCTTGTGGAATTTTGTTGTTGTTTCTGATTAAGAAATATTTCCAGTTTTGGTCCTAACAATGTCCATGCAGTCGGCATTATAACATACCAGCCTCAGAAGATGCTGCTGTGGATCAGAGCTGCTGTGTTTTAGCAGGGAAATCTGGATCTGACTGCATGAGAATTTTGGCTGAAATAGGTTGTTTTCCCCATTGTCTTGTTTATCTTAAGTATCTTCTTTTCAAAATGATACAGGAGAATGCATCCTTGTATTACAGATCTTCATCAGCTGGTAACCAAATAAGCTCTCAGCCAATCACATGGTGCAGAGCCAGCATGAAACAAGCAGCCTCCTGATTGCCATAGCAGCAATAAGGTGGGTGGTTCCTTCTCTCTGTATGCAGGTTTGATGGAACACAAGGCTGATCTTGTGCATGTTGAAAGAACTCCTGTGTGTTGCTGAAAGTTTGCAATTTTGACTGAAAGATGACATCTTCTGCCTCCATCTATTCACTGCAACTTGTTGGATTCATGTTAATATTCAAATCTGAGGGGGAAAAAAAGGGGGAAAAATACTGAGAAAAAGTACTGTTGTGCTTGAAAGTTCACATATCCTCCCATTAAAGAAAAAGCTAAATTAACAATGGTAATTCAAATAACAAGAAAATGAAAAACTACTAATAAATTAAAATTTACTAAATTATAATTTGATAAAATAAAATATTGGTTTTGAATTTTTGTTTAGCAAAATAATAATAATAAAAAAACAAACAAACAAAACTGTCCCAGGCAAATTAAAGTACCTTGCTAATGAACAGTGGACCAAAACATCTGTCAACAGGTGCAGAAGTCTGATTGGACATTACAGGAAACACCAAGTGATTGCCTCAAAGTGTTGCTCAATGAAATTTTAGCTCAGGAGCCCCATGATGCTTGTTTACTTGTTCTTTTTTTGTTTGTTTGTTTGTTTATTTTTAATATTTCTGCTGAACCATAATACAAAATCAATATCATGATGTTCATGAAATTTTTATTTCTTATTTGGTCAATTTCAACTTATTTCACTGGCAGCTAATTTTTTCCCTCTTAATGTTTTAAAACTTTAAACTGTATATTTTAAAATTGTGTAATCTTCCCCCAAAAATTCAGTACCCCTTAGGAGTACCTCCACAGACCCCCATGCGGGGGTCACTGACCACCCAATGTTGAAGACCCAATGCTTCATCAACACCTGTTGCAGATGCAGTGTGCTCTGTCCCCATTATAAATACAATGAAAGTCAGAATAAACTCAAACATCATACATGTGAGGCTTCAGCTGGTGAGACAGATAACTTTGCTCTTCTCCACAATCCACAACTGAAAATTTCTTGTTCTTCTGTGACAGTGCTAACCAATCAGAAGCTGCTGTAGGAGGAGTTAAACTAAGGTAGATGCATGAGCAGATTTAACAGGCTATCACTGTTGTTTTAAAATGCATATGGAGAACTTAAAGAATCATTTTGTGAACTCGAATGTAAATTGCTAACGGTGCTGTTAAAATTATGGAGCGCATTCAAACTAATTAAAGGTTGAATATGGAACATTTTTATTAAAAGCTATATTTTTCAAAAATAATACCTCCACAAGTCGTTTGGGGGTGTACAGAATGAAAGTACAACATTTCCCAGAAAAATTATATTTAGCCTATAAATAATTATAAAATAAATTTTTACGGGTTCGATAATGGCATTTTATTTACGTCGCTTTATTACACGCCGCCATTGCAGGTTGCCAAATACGATCTCTGTGTGGAAACAATATTTTGGTCATAGTCAGGCTGGTACAGGGGAAAACCGTAGAGATGACGAGTGAAGCAGATGGTTCAGAGCCCTGGAGATGTTGTTATCTGTTTCTGAGGAGCAGTGACCTGAGAAGAGCAAAAGCTGGAGTAAATTTAGGTGAAGACTTCACTAAATGGACCCACATAAACGTTTTCCACGGAGTCAAAACACGGAAACGGCGACTTTCCTCCAGGATCGGTAAGCTAGCTTGTTTGCTAACATGGCTAACGTTAGCTGTCGGTTATAAACTCCTCTGCGTTACTTGTTGGACATGCTGCTGCAGACTGTTACTTGCGTATCGGCAGTGAGCCTGGCATCCCAGCGGCTGGAGTTGTTTTTCTGCCGTTGCAACTACAACCTAGACACACGTGATGTCGCTGTTCTGTCCGTATTCCATATTCAACCTTTAACTCTATGGACAATTTTTGTCATTTATGACAAAAGTACGTCAATCCCTTTGAGGGAAATGAAAAAACATTTTCCAGAGTCATGTTAGGAGAAGTCTTTCAAGGGACTAAGGGTAATTGATTGATTAAAATGTTCTTATCAAAGACATTTTTTTGACAAACACAATCTAAAAGATGTACCATCAGACGGGAACAACCACCCAATTACAATAAAACAAATTAACATGAATAAGCAGGTCCTCAGGATGTTCATCAGTCCATGGTGCTTCAGTTCCTTATTCAACTCAGAATAGGTACAAGTGCATTGGACTAGACCGTTCAAGGGCCTGTACTACACTCACTTAGTCACCAATAACATTCAAATAACTAATATCTCTGAAAGGAAGCAGGAAGAAGCTAAAGCTTATTAACTATGGATGGAAATTAGCTTTGCTATAATCCTGCATTTTTACAATAATTGCTCCCTGCAAAATTTGGTTGAAAAGACGTTGAAAGACATCATGTCCATCTGTTGAAAACGTGGAAACAACATTTTGATTTGGTTGAAAAGTGAAAGGTTAAAGGCCGTCTTTCAATTAGATGTTTCAACGACTTTTCAACATCTAATTTTGGGCTAAATTTGGACCAAATCAGGCGGTCCACACTCTGCCCCATTTTCAACGTCTATTTTTATGGCTGGACCGACCAGATTAAGCCCAAAAAACAACGTTGAAATGAAATCTTGTGTTTGGTGGGAAATGCACTGTCCCTTTTAAATATATGTACTCAAACTCACCTCTGCGCCATGGTGTACAGTAAGTAAGCGGACTCCCAAACATGATTTGGGGATCCTTGGAGGGTGTCTCAAATATTGACAGCAGACTATTTTTGCTACGTGTCAGTGACTCCCATCAAGTACTGCCACTTGTCACATAACACTCGTTTCCATTCTTGTAAGTCATATTTTCACACAAAGCTTAAGAGGATCAAAGAAGGTAAAATTCTGTAAACATTATAGTTCATTCTCAAACTACCAGTTTTCAGTGAATGCAGTTTAAAAATATAACAATAATCTGGTGGCTTTTAGGGCAGCATGTCTTCTTTGAGTGTCATTTTTGGAGTCAGGATGTGTTACTCTTATCTCTTGAGCACAAATGAACTGTTTGGTGCAAAACAACTAAGGAGTACAAATGATGTTGTTCTGTTTTTGTACACTCAGTTTAATGAACATGATCTTAAACGATCAGGTTTTGCTTCGACGGGCATTTTTGTGCTCTTTCCTTCACAAATCTGGGTCCCAAACTGTTCCTCTTCAAGCACTTGGAGTCATTTGGATGCTTTATCAGAATCTCTTTGAACAGAAGGAGATGTATGTGTTATTTTTCTTTTCATGGGATCATATCCACCTACAACATGACCTGCGCTCCCAAGTCATAGCTACTATAAACAGCTAAACTCATGCTCAAGTATCCATGTCAGCGGAGATTAACAACTTCTGCAGCACATTTTTTGATTTATCCTTGAATACCTTTTGAGCGTATGAGGCTTCAGAGCGCAGCAGTAAGCCCAACAGACACAGAGTTCATTTGTATTTCAGAGGCAACTTCTGCTTAAAGCTGATAAAAGTGGAATTTGCCTCTTAACACGTAGCCCCCAGGATTAGTCTTCATAATCCGCCATTCACTGATCCTCGAAATCATACTGTCTGCTCTGAGATCAGCTTACAGCGACAGTAGATGGTGACGAGTGGTTTTATGATTGGGATTGTGTACTGTTCAACCTTACATCCAGCGATGAATGAGGGAAAAAACAATTGTTTGGGGATAGCGCTGAGTCCAATCTGCACTGAGGACATATTGTTGTGATAACATTCTTGTGTTCACAGCGGCATGCAATCATTCATATTTCCTGAAACGGAGTAAAGCCTTTTCTGGTGCACAGCCAACTCATCTGAGACAACTTTTAATTGAATTTTTTGTATAAACGGCTAAAGGCTCTGTAGCTCGTGTTTGTATTTCTTCTGTTGTATGAACGGGTCAAATAGTAAATGAAAATACTATAAAAAAAATAAAAAAAATTTAAATCCTGCGAAAATATCAGACATACTGGAGCAAGGACAGACGAGAGTGTTCATTGTTGACAGGCATTTATGTGGGAAATATTAGGAGTCCAGACAGTTGTTAAACGACACAATCCTCCCTTTTAAACATTTAGTACAATATCCAAGTTTGATCACTTGTGTAGCCGTTGGTAGCAAAACACCAGATGGTCAACAAGTCCATGAGATGAGAACCAGTGTCCTACAGAGTTAAAAATAGACCAAACTGTTCTTCATTGAAAACGGAGCCAGTCTCAGCTGAGCTGACGTGATTGACTTCTGTCCCTCCAAACGTTGATCCTCAACATTTAGCAAGAGGAATTTTCTTGGAAAGCATTTGAGACATAATCCTTGTAGGACTCTTTGTAAAACTGTGATCAACAATCCATCAGCATTAAGTCCGATTAGCCCCCCCCCCCCACTTCCCCTCACAGCAGGCATTTGTGGTACTACTATAACTTATTCATGTGGAAAAATCTAAACATGTCATCTTTAGCTATGGACAAAGCAAACATGTATATATAGGCATGGTATCACACAGCACCTTCAACTGAGTCTGACGCAGTAGACACATTTTAGGACAAACAAATTAAATTATTAGTCTAATCACTCTGCATGTCAGAGCTAATATCCAATATAAAATAAAATATTTTGACATTTCTTATACAAAAATCATCTGAAGGTCATTTCTCTTAAACGACCACTTCTTTAAATTTCATGAGCGTGCTGCTCCCCACTGATTTTTGTGTCATGAAAATGTCAGAAATCAAGACAAAGTTAGAAAAGAGAAAATGGAAAACGTACAGTAGACTAAGATTAAGTCTCTTTTACAAAAACATGGGAAATGTTGGTGGATTCCGATAGCTTCACAGGAATGTTGCATCCCTCCTTTTCTGCTGGTGGTGGAGCTGAAGCGTCTACGCAGAGCTGGAAACAGCCAGTTTTTTCAAGTGGTCCATGAAGACCTGTAAGCTGACGTCATCGGTCAGGATCGGGGCTCCTGTCTCCTGCAGGCAGACAACACGAGAAACAACCACAACATTGATTAAAAGATTTACTCAGTTTGCAAACTTCTCTTCATGATGCAGCTCTGATCTATGATAACTTCACTGCACGCATCACTCAGTCATTAATCCCCGAGACTGATGGAAGTATGCGCTGTAATTCCATAAAGGTTATAGTTCAGATCTGTCTTGTCTTGGGGAATAAAGAGATTAATGCTGTTTCCAGATGTCAACCTTCCCCAATTAGAATTGAGGAGTTAACTAATCCCAGAGCCCCGCTTACTGACGGTCCAAATATTTGAGTTTCATTTTGATTGCTTCTCCAGCCAAATTGCATACAATCCTGGGATTCTAGAGACTTTATTTTGATGAAAAGGGGAAAAAAATATTTATTTTTGCAGCGTTTCTGATGATTCTAAGCATTATTTCTCAACCTCTGTTAAGCCGGTGCCCACCTATCCTATACCCAGCCCCCCCGTGTCCTGCCTCCTCAGGTCAGATTGTGACGTCCGTCTCACATCAGTGACGTACAAATCGGATGAAATGTGACATGATCACACAGACTGCGATTACTGAAAACATCAGATATGGATCTAATTTAGGATAACACAGAAAGCAGCATTGGGGGGGGGGGGGTCAGAGTCGTTCAGACAAGAAAAAATAATCTTGGTAACATGGGGGGAAAAGTTATATTTATCTGCAGTGTGAATGTAGTTTATGTGCCTTCCCAGAATATCCAACGCTGATAATTGGGAGTTATGTCATAAAAATAAACCATGAGAATAGATATGAGACATATGCAACACTACATCAAAACCAAATCGGGTCTTATTTAAGACGGCATCACAAGCATCCGCTAGAAACCAGTGATGCTGCTGTGTTTGACGATAGTTTTCTTCACTGCAGGTTCCACTGAAGTTTATTTCAGCTGTACACCTGGTGCCTCAAATCTATGTAATTACAAAATAAATAAGTAAAAGACACTGTGGTTCCACTGGGCTTTATAAACCAGGGGTTGACATGCAGCTAAAAGCATGGATACAAACCAGCTGAGCTGAGGAGCGGTACACAAACGAGAACACAACTCCTGCTTCAGCAGGTGAACTAAACATGACTCTGCATGTTTGGCCTTTGGATTGCATCCAGAGAATCCGTCTGAATCATGATGCGTGCAGCACACAGTCTATGTGCCCAAGAAGCACCAATCTTAGCATGAAGCATACTAAAATGACCGGATGAAACTCTACCAAGCAGTGCCACCCAAAATAAGCAACTAAAAATCCCAAAAACTAAAAAACAAAACAAAACATAAAGTCCGTCTTAACTTTTCTATTTTGTGGTCAAAACTTATATTCAAGGTGGAAAAATGCTGCAAATGTTTGCCACTTAGACTCATGAAGGTCCCGTTTGTTTATACAAAAACAGTTTTATTGTTAAAGGGACACTGTGTAATCGGGAGCAGCTCCCTCGTACTTTTCATGCTGCATTCGCGTGAAACCGGGCAGACCGACGACATCCGCTGCATATAAAGTTATCACCGGCCTCTATGTGAAGACGTGGTCCGTCAGTTACAGTGACATCAGTCCACATTTGTTCGGTTGTCATGGCGATGTCGTATTGTTTTCCCTGATCCATGTTTTACCGTCTTTCGCTCGGCTTTATTGATTAAAATGACATCTGGTTTGTTACCAACGGCCGTCTGCCCGACTGCACGTGAACCCAGCATCAGCAAGACGCTGGTTTCTCCCCACTGCAGCGCGGTGACTTTTCAAAGGCATTACCTCGAACTGAGCTGAAAACTCCGGTGTGTCCGGTGAGTTTCTGTGTTTTCCTACCGTCACGCTTCTCCTGAACGCAAAAACATGGCGATACGACATGGCAGCCTCCACCGAGCCGCCCCGCTCGATGTGTAAATGAATGATACGAACGGCAAATTTAGAACTTAGAGGAGCACTTCAGTTTGTTGATGGGAGTGATTACTGATTAATGAAAAAACACTTTTGAACCAAATAATCAGTTTTCGTGAATAAAACACAGGAGAACTTACACAATATCCCTTTAAGGTCTGAGTGTGCCACCTTTCTACAATATACTACCTTCAGGTTGACTTCTTTCTGGATCGTCATGGGTGTTTCTAGCATGAATTTGAGAACTAGCCCTTGTTTCTCCTGACTATGAATGGGTGATCTAAGTGTCAATCATCAAACCCCTCAAGAATACATCAAGGACCCCCTTTTAGAAATAAAACTCCCATGCCCCCATTGAAAAACTCTACTTTAAAGCTCAACTCAAGACAAAATGGGGAAAAAAATATATAATTTTTTAAAAATCTCAAATCTCTATTTGGCTCTAACGAAATGTTAAAAAAATGACCCTTTATCACAGTGTGATATGTCAAAATTATTGTAATGTAAAAGTCATCCACCAGGGTGCACAAGGCGAAATTAGATTGTGTACAACAGGGTTTGAGCAAAAGTTTTTACCATAAACTGGGCAAAGGTCTCAAAAATGGCCAAATATAAGACATAAAGCATTAAAGGGTTAATCCAGTGAAGATGCATGAAAAGGAATGCATATCTACTAAATCTGATCATATTTAGATGATCACACTTTCACATATTTGAATGTATTTTGAATCTGGTACTGAGAAAATGTAAAGTAACCAATTACAGTGGAAAAAAGGTTGAATACTGAAAATCAAGACGGAGGTGTAATACCGTACCTGTCCCCATGCATAGAGGTTGTTGTGGGTCTGAGATGGGTTGACTTTAGAGAGCAGGAAGCGAGCCTGGGAGCCTCCATGCTCGGTGTCTATGTAGCGAGGCATGGGGAAGCGGGTCTGCAGGATCTCCTGAGCGTCATCCAGAGGAGCCTGGAGCAGCTGTTTGAAGTTCTCATACTCTGCCATGTCCTGGTAGCCCGCCTTTCGCCACTGGGCTATGGTCTGAAAACAAGGACGCAAATGTTTTACCGCAAGCAGAGACAATTAAGGATGAGATATTGTCTCTACAACAGTTATATTACTGAGAGGTATGTTTTTAGACATAAAAACATTCCTTGTCTTACCTCTCCATGGTAGATGACCAGCTGGAAGAAAGTGTCCATCAGCAGGATTCGATCTGGCAGGATACTGCTGCTATCCAGGAGGACAGGCTGTGAGGAACGAACCACACATTCAGGACACAGCTTTCAACACTTCAGCATCAAAAGCGCTTTGCAGAAGCTTCCAGCAGAGGCACAGCTGGCCTGCTACCAGACTGAAGGGAATGAGGCTGACCTCTGGTGGTCCGTAGAAGGAGTATGCGTAGAGGATGGGCTGGATCATAATCAGAGACTGGGTCAAGTCCTGCCTGACGAAATGGTGCCTGTAATAGGATGACTCGTCCGGACTGTTGTTAAACACCTGAAGGAACGGTGACCGCCGCAGGTGGAACATGAACTGCAAAAACAGAAGGAAATTAGAATGATTCATTCTTGTTTGTTTCTTTTGTTTTCTTTTTTTACGTGGAAAACACTCATAGAAGCTTAACCCTTTAAGCACAGTTCACAGATATGTCAGATTGTCAGATTATGAGGCTAAAATGATGCAAAATACATGTATCAATAGATTACATGTATTTACATACATGTATCTCAGGTATAAGAGCCAGAGAGTCGGGGGATCGACTCCAGGCTTCCCCGGACTACACTGACATTGAGCCCCATGTTGCCTCCCGATGTGCCTATCAAGGTATGAATGTGTGTGTGACTGGGTGACTGTGACAAGTAGTGTAAAGCGCTTTGAGTGGCCAGTACGACTGGAAAAATGCTGCGTAAGTACAGTCCATTTACCATTTTGGATCAGTGGATTTGCCATATAAAGTCTTTGAAGCGACTGTGGCTGAGATGTAAAATACACAGTCATATACACATACACAGTACACAGTCATCCTAAAATTATTCATACCCTCTCATTTAAACAAGAAAAAAAAGATTCAGCTGTCAAAAGTAACATTTTGTTTCACTAAATAGTAATTGTCAATTTTTTTAGTTATTACTACTTTTTTTCATTTCTTGTCATTTAAATAATTGTTAATTTAGCATTTTCTTTAATTGGAGTGTATGAATAATTTTGAGGAAGACTGTAAATGCCTGCAAAATTGTCCTTGATCACATGAGCTATTTGATTATAAGTCACCCCAAAGAGTAACACACTACTGTTCCTGAGAAACTGTTGAAAGCTGTTGCCTAGTATAGTTTTAAGGGTCGAAAAAAAAAATCATGCTGAATGGAATTTCATAATGATAATAAAAATATCACATATAAATCATGACAATAAAAACCTTAATTTTGTTTAATCAAACAAGTAAAAGGCTAATTATACTTTATTAAGTTTACAGCAGGTGGCAGGTTTACCTGGGGGTAGAGGGACAGAGACTCTGACAGTTTGAAGGATGTAGGATCGTCCTTATTGAACTGGCCAAACTTCTGACACTAAAAATATGAGAGAAAAAACATTCTTTAAATGCTGAACATACCTTTGTAGAAACCTTACACAACAGCGATACATCACATCACAGTAAGAACAGACACAATGACGCATGAACTACGTTTAACACACAATCCTAAAAATGCCACTTAACAGCCGGCCATTCTTGTCACAAATGCAACGAGGGATTAGCGTGTCACTCACCAGGCGGATAAGCTGCCTGTCAAGCCAACGCAGCACGTCCGGTCCTTCCTCCGACTCCGCCCTGAAGACTCCCAGGCGAGCCATGAGCACTGCGGCCGCTTCTTGGTCGAATGAAGACTCGATGTGCTGAATCTGAGACTGGGCATCTGCCCAACTTAAGTAGTCAAAGAAGGAAAGAAAGGAAAACAAAGAATGAGGAAAGGACGAAAATAGGGCAGAGGAAACATTAGAAGTAGAGCTGATGGTGGGTGTGGCGTGAATGACGCAGAGACATAATTTACAGCTCCCTGAAGATGTCGACCTGAATTACAGGTATGCAAACATCCGTACTGGTGAAGCTAACATTGACTCTGGCAGCTGATCTCTCGGGCAGATGTCAGGCCCGCTTGTTTACTTTAGGAACTCCTTCAAGACAATATTTACTCATGAAGATCTTTCAAGCAAAAGAAACCTGTTTATTAGGAACACACGCCTCCCCCGTCACCAATAATCTGACTTACTTCCTGGCGATGGTGGTGACCCGTATCCTCCTCTGTGTGTTGGAATGCTGGTACTGGGTCACAAACTGGATCGCCCCTCGGCCGCCCTGGGGGACTGGTGCATTGTGCTGCACACAAACAAAACATTGATTCCTCTTCTGCATTGGTTGAACAAACCACACAGTGAAGCATTGTTTGAGGCGTTTTTATAAAATATTTGCACCATTATTCTCCAGCACAATGACTGGTTTGTTTGAAGTGATGCATCTTATCTGCACGCTGTTCTCCTATTTCAGCTCAAAAACTTGGGATTTACCTGATTCACAACCTCAAAGTAAACTCCCAGAGTAGTGGAGGGGTTGAGACTGCAGACTTTCCACTGGCATGTGCCACCAATCCCCATCTCCTACAAACAGAGAACATATTGTGATGAATGCCAGTAAATGATAGCTCAGATTACCAGTTGTGAGAGAAATAAATCGGTTTTATCTGGGACAGTGACTCACAATTCTCTGAAACACAAGTTCCCTTTGAGTTGAGAGAAACACACGGTCCGATGGCACCACAAACCTTCAGCTCCCTTGAAGTCTACAGATAAAGAAAGACATCTCACATTAACACTTGGAGGGTTGAACATAAGCGATAATCATCAGAGAGTAATCAAACTCATGTCTTGGCACTCCAGTAAATGAAATGTTTTTACCTTGACCTCCAGGACACCCCCGAAGGCCATTCGAAAGTCTCCGTTGAAGTCCTTACTAAAGACTCTCTGGAAAGTTTGCTTAAACAGGGAAGTATTGAAAGAGTCTCCCATCACTATGTGTCCCCTGAAACACAGCAAAACAGCACAAAACTTGGTTAATGCATAGCAAGTAGGAAAAAAAAAAATCCAACTTCATCAAATCAACAGCACGTTGCTGACATACCCGGTGAGATTAGATAAGCACTTCATTTCCAGGAGTCCCGTCTGGTCCAGAGCACAGGCGTAGATGTCGATACTGTGGCCATTTACTGCCGATCGATTGGCCAAAGCTTCATAGTACTGTGGAAATTAAAGAGATTAAGAGACATAAATTATCATCCCAATATACCGTGGCACATTATACACTGTTTAGGAAATAAATATGACTTCAAAGACATTTGGGTGAGAAAAACTTAAAGATTTTACACTTCACTCAGACATGAGCATTATTACAAAGATTTGCTCAAGTTCATTTGTCACCTTTGTGGCTTTCTTCAAATGCCGTGCGTTGTCCTTCTGGATGTCATGCCAGGAGCGGATGGGGGTTTTCAATTCGTCTCCCACCACCATGCCTGGGCCCTGGGTTGGCGGCCCTCCAATGAAAAGCATCACACGAGCCCCTGTGTTTGGGAAAGTCCCCTGAGGAGAAACCAGGAAAATCAGATTTCACTTGGTCTCATTTAATCTCAACATTTAAAAAAAAGTTCAATCTCTTTGGAGTTCATGGAGCACTTTTTTCCTCCCCCAAGTAAGAGCGCATTTATTTTCATATTGATGGTTAATAACATACATTGGATATCTGCAGTAGTCATCAACTTCTTAAAACATTAAAACAGCAATTTTGAGTATGCATAAGAAGTCAGGCTAAGTGTTCAGCAAATCACTTTAGGCAACGGGTGAACGTCACATGCCAACCCATCAGTCAAATCCAAAGTCCAAAGGTCTGGGAAAGTCCAGAACACAATGCAAAATTTGTAAACAAGCAATTTAGCTGCAAAACCGCTACAACATTTAAATATTACCCAAATCTCAGATAATAAGTTCTTTGTAAGCAGTGATTCAAAGGGACAAAGTGTCCACAGTTGCTGAATAAGCCAGCATTTACTGGATGCTGGAAGCTTTTTGCAGCTCCGCTTTCTGTGTAAAACTCATTTGTCAAGTTAAATCTGGAGTCTCTGAGAGAAGAGAAATCAGGGCACATCTCCCGTTGGCTAAGGAAAAGTACAGCGCGGAAATGATCTTTTGCACCAGCAGTTATATAAGCACACAGATTATCAGAAGGAGAAGAGAGAGGATAATGATGTTGGAGGGAAGAGACAGAAGGCAAACAGTAACCAGCCTTTGAACTGAAAGCAAATCTGTTACCACAGAAGATGATTATCAGGCTGAGTGTGACTTTCTGAACAGTAACATGTGGCATGGTTGTCTCCAGGAGGATAAAGTTCAAGTTACCACAAAGCACTTTAATGACTGATAATTTATTTGAATGCACTGGATGAGTAAATGTCTGCTCACAGAAAGGAACTAAGTGTGTACAGAACGTGTTTTACTGTCCAGTAGTATCTATGTTCCCTTATCATGCAGTATTAGTGCTTGTTGTACCTCCAGAAGGCCCACAGCAACGGACAAGGCAACACCAGTGGAGCGGAGTGGCCGTTTGCCCTGAGGGACAGGCCATGGGTCTCTCTGGAGCTCCCCAAGCAAGTCTGTCAGATTCATATCCACTCGGTGCACAGGCTGGAGGAACCTGATAGGAACACACAAACATCTCAGACAACACAAACACATTGTTGTTGGCAGGTTTGAAAGTAGTTACCCTTGACAACCAGTGGCAAGCACAGTCACTCCTCCATACCTGCAAGAGGCAGCGGCATCCTGGGGGGCTGGAGGGCGACCTTGTTGTCCCGATGCTGCTGGCTTTGTCAAACCAAGCATCTCCTAGAACAATTAAAAAAAAAAAAAAAAAAAAAAGTAAATAAATCAGCTACTTTGATTCAGATTTTCAACCATTTTCAACTCATCAACATGGACATTCTGATCCAATCAAATCAACTGTCTGAGATATCACTGTGAACACTACATGCTGAAGCTTTGTAACTCATTTACACAAATTCCCAGAACATCTGTCGTTATTGTCCTTCTAATTCCTCAGATTTCGATTCCTTTGCCCCGACTGACCTGGATCTGTTTGGAGGAGAGGTCCTTGGTCCCCCTGAACACATAGCTCTTGGCAATCCCCTCACAGCTCAGCTCATGGACTTGAACCATGCGTCCAAATGTGATGAGGCCCACCAGGGCGTTGGGTGGCAGCAGACTCAGGGACATCTGAAGAGACTCCTTCAGTGCCTGGAGGTCCTCTTCTTCCAAACACGTGTCCACAACATACAGAAAGATCAGAGGGGCTGGGGGTCCCCGCTGTTTAAAAAAGGCCAAGTGTAAGGTTAATACAAGCTTCATTTTCACGATAGTAACAAAGAGTTTCCACATATTTTAACTCTCCAAGAATAAAGTTTGGCCACAAAGAAAGGAAAAGGATGCTTAATTGTTGTTTTTTCTGCAAGCTGAGCACTGAGACACCATGCGATCCTTAGAAGCTCATGTTACTCTCGGAAACTGTATGCATTATTTACTTGGTTTCACTTGCTGAGCACAACAGCAGTCAGATTGCTGTTGGTTACAAAGCCTCAACAGTGTCTTTATACTAATATTAATGCTAATTACACCTATCTGCATACTTTAACATACTGTATGACAGCACTTCAAATCATTAAGGTTTCAAATGAGGTGTTTTTTATCCAAGCTCTTATCCCAGCAGACAAATATAAAGCTTACTTTGCCCTCAAACAGATGTCAGAGGAGAGGAGAAAGATGTGATACAGCACATTGATGTTTCAGAGTCAAAGGGTGGCCCTTAACTCTGCTTAGTTCTCAGTTTACATAACTAAAAAGAACTTTACACCTGTATGTTACTAACTGAAATTGAGGTTTTCCTTTGCACTATATGTCTTCAGTACTTCATGTACATGGCTGAGGTCAGAGTTCAGGTGCAATTTTAGTATTTACCTGTACTATGTACTCAATGGTAGAAAACTGCGGCATGAGTTCAGCTGGCTGGTTCACCTCTGATATGCCTGCATAAGATGGAGGAAACTGCACAAGCACAAAGAGAAACAAAGATCCAGATTAACCAGTCAGTCCACAATTTAAAAAAAAAAAGACGGCTTGTACAAGATCAGGCAGCAAGTGGCATGAAAGAAAAAGCTGATTTGGACTCACAGGGTTTCTCTGGAAGCAGAAGTTGCATGCCCATATTTTGGCCCTGAAGTCCACCTGACTATAATGGGAAGGAGGGGGGGAGAACATAAGTAATTTACAACTGTTGTTAACAGTGACTTATTCTAGTTCTAATGAACCACTGTCTGTGCATATAACATTTGGAAGAAGAGATATTTAAAAAAATATTTAAACATATTCAACTCTCTCTAATAAAGAAACAGGAAATGCCAAGATTCAGAGTGGAACTGGACATAAATGATAACTCACAACCTTTAATAATTAGTCTTAAGACTAATCAATAGGAATAAATCAACCCAAAGCACATGTACAGCAGGACTGGGTTTTGTTGCTCTGTTAAACTTACCATAGTGGGTTTAGAACTGCCTTACAGTTGGCCCGGCTGCATAGAACTGGCTCATACTGGACTGGTGGCAAGTTGGGCCTCTCCTTGAGAGGTGTAAAGAGGCAGGAGACAGGAACAACCAGCCTGGTGGCCTCCAGACGGCTTGAGGGCCAGAGGTTCCAGCTGAATCTCACACCATCCCTATCCTCGTTCTGTTGGATGAACTCCTGGTAGGTTGACATTGCCGAGCTATGTCCACCCAAAAAAAGGAGACCAATTAACCACAATGAAGTCCTCAGTCAATCAGAACAAGATAAGATCCCAGTGGCACTGCTGGTCCAAACTGTACTGCCCCTCACGTCTCGTCTCTTCAGTCTGCTTGCTCTCACAGAGTGACCATCCTCCATTTATATAGATGATCCTCTCTCTTCTGTGCTAAAATAAGACGCAGATCTTCAAAAGCATGACGCACAGAATGTCATCAGGAAACCTGATCTGCATGTTGTGATGACGGCGACAACAGCACAAAGAAGTCCCAAAAGAAATGAATGGGTGTGTGTCAAACTTTGACTGGTACTGTTTATCTAGGCTCTACTTTTTCCAGCATTTGTGAATGAAACATTAGTGAAGATGCCCATTAAAAGCATCACTTGGCAACCTGCTATAGTAAGAGTATATTTTCCCTTTCTTCTCTACCAGATAAATAATTTCTCCTCACAAAATATTTGAAACAACTGCTCGTGTTGTGTAAAACATTAGCCGGAAAAAAGATCCTCACAGTATAAAACAACTCAACTCTCTCAACAACAGCAGGACAATGATCAACCTGTCACAGGTAAGGATGCAGTTGGAGATTATTTTAATATTGTATTACCTGAACTATTTCACTTTACTCCAACTGTTAAATTGCCCGTATAATGCAGCAGGACATGCAAACATATCCTTGTGCAGCAGATGACATCTTAAAGTAAATTGTTCAGCCAGATCAACAGTTCACAGTTCATTGTAACATCAATGCTAAAGACGTCTTGAAATATTTTTTTTATTTTTGTTGCTGGTGTTATTTTGCATGTTACCGAAAAAGTTAAAGAACTAATTGTTTCCACTTTAATGTTGAACCTGATTAAAACAAGAAAAAATAGTCTTTCGTCAGCAGTCAGTGCAAGCTAGGGGAAAGTACGTGATATAACTGATCCTCGTTTTGAGGTACCATCGCATATTAGAATTACCCTGGATACAGTTAAGTAAATGATAGAACACATAAGCCACAAGTCATCACAGATAAAGCAACCAGGGAAGCCCCTGAAAAAAAAAGCATGTTCCGATACAAAAAATTTGGTAATTTACACGCCGTACGCTAACACCTAATGCGGTTAGACAGTGACTGCGGTTGTAAAAGCCAAAATAATCTGACAGAAAAAGACCCGTTATTTCAAATAGACTGGGATGGAGGGGGGAAGCCTCTTTCTTAGTTAGAAATCTACAAGCTAACGCGACTTTGCACAGCTGGCAGGGTTAGCTAACGGAATGTAGCATTAATCCACTTCCTGTCCCTTCTTAAACGGGAGCTGAAAAACGGGTGGCCTACTTTCGACCGAAATTGAAGCAAGCTCTTACCTTTTATATCAAGTTGGCTTCAGGTCTAGACAGGAACTAAATAGACTGTTGATCTGAGGAGAAATTACAGCATTTGGAAGTAAAAACAGACGGACGTAGATGATAGAAAGGCGTCTGTGAGGGGATCACTCCCTGTCAGCCGGCTTCTGCACTTTACAAGAGTGACGTGTTACTCTGAGTTCAGGGGTTTCCTATTGGCTCTTTTTCCAGTGACGCCAATTCGACGTAAAGCATCTACCGCAGCGGAAATGGGGAACTGTGGGAAATGTAGTTCATGATATGTGACCCACTGTACAGCTCCAGTGGATCACAATTTGACGCTTCAGTAGTTTTCTTCACATAGCATGTTGTGCACTTTGGTAGCATGTGATATAATCATTGAGACCTGTTTTGTTCCGTTTTACTTACTGTTTATTACTTATCCACAGTTTACATGGATATATTATTATTATTATTATTATTATTATTATTATTATTATTATTATTATTATTATTATTATAATCATTATTATTATTATTTTTGCTGGAAACTGAAATAGGCCTAGCCTAAATGGTTTACAAGGCTATTACAAGGCTGTACTACGCAGCAAATTTGAAAATTTTATATTTTCCTCACATACCACTTTGTATAGGCTACTAATGTAGTCCACATTTTTTGAGGGAAACGTTCTTCCTTCCTTTTTCCCTCTCTTGTGTTAAGTTGTTGTCTACTGTAAAACACAAGGGATTGTGGGGTTTTTTTCTGCAGGGATCTTAATGATTATTTCATGAGTATGTAAATTTAACAAATAAGGAGTACTCTTGCCAGTCTATGGAGGGCCACAATAAAACACATAAATACAGCATTGAATAATTAGTTAATGAGTCATTTTATAAACAGGACATAAATGCATGCAGCACATTATGACAAGTATTAAAATCCTCTCTCTCTCTCTCTCTCTCTCTCTCTCTCTCTCTCTCTCTCTCTCTCTCTCTCTCTCTCTCTCTCTCTCACTCACTCACTCACTCACTCACTCACTCACTCACTCACTCACAAACACACACACACGTCTGGTTTTCTGTCCCCGTGGGGTATATCCATTGACATAATGCATTCCCTAGCCCCTTACCCTAAAACTAGCGCCCATTACTGATTGCCTAAACAAGTGACCTTCTTACTGTGAGGTTGCGGTGCTAACCACCACACCACCGTGCAGCCCTGTAACTTAATCTCTAAAACCTAATCTTGACCCTCAAATCAGGGTTTGGACCCATGGGGACCGGGAAAATGTCCCCACGAGGGCAAAACGTCCTCACGGTGATGGTAAAATACGGAAAATGGTCCCCATAAACGCGCCCACACCCACACACACACACACACACACACCACACACACACTAAGGGTGCAACATTACATGCATTTGTAACAAACCAAACTGTACGTGTGTTTACTGAACTATGGGGAACAAGTGTTGAATATCAAACAATACAGAGTTTAAAATTTATTTTCCCAAATCGTCTTCTGGTGGTGAGCTCTGTGTTGAAAACTCGGTGGATCTGTGTTTGACTACATTCAGATCTGGTGTTTGGAACTACTTTGGTTTTCATGTTAAGTATGACCCTGATGGTTGTGGACAAAAGGACATTGGATTAAAAAAGAAAGAAAAAATGTGTCAAATAATATTGAACTGTATATACATACAAATATATATATTTATATATATATATATATATATATATATATATATACATAAATATAAATATATATAAATCAAACACAAATGGATCAGGAAGATGGTGTCCTTCAGCCTTTAGTTTTTATCATGTGAAGGCTACATCATCTGTAGGCTACTGTCTTTAAACAATACCAAAAGCCAAACATGTGACAAAATAGAAAACTAACGACCTTTGAAAGAGTTTAACTTTTTTTCAAACTAACTTTGATAAGTAATAACAAGATTTGCATTTTATATTCCAGTGTGGCTTGTCATTGAGCCAGTTTCTGGAGATGAATAATAGTTTACATTAATGCACCGATGTAAAAATAATATGTCAGAATAACTTAGAGATCTCCAGATAACATACCTATAGGTTATCACTACCTTAGACGACTGTCCAATGTTGTAAATCAAGATATTCACGCTGCTTTCCATGTTGGCAGGTAATGGTTTTAATGCACAGCTCCACTACTTCCTGAACTTAAGGTAGCTGCTTTGTTTCCCGTCTTTCATTACTGGACAGACTGATTAATCCAGGTGTGCCTGACCTCATTAACTGGCTAGACACACCTGGATTAATCAGTTCATCCAGTAATGAAATAAGGAGCTACCTTAAGTTCAGGAAGTAGTAGAGTTGTGCATAGAGCCCATTGGGACTGGACCCCTGAGCAATGGCGGCGCTTCAAGATGGCGCAACACACAAAATGCTCGTTGGATTAGTCTCATAGTTGATTAATTGTATATGAGGGGATTTGTTTCCTATATTAATCAATAATAATTCATTATTGACAAATGTATTCATTCATTAAAAAGTGTATTTCCAATCTTAATAAACTGACAAATTTCATTAATTATTCATTGCCGCATTTATGCATTTCATGCTGGTACTTTTCTGCCATCATAAAAAGTAAAAACTCAATTATTTTCATTCAGTTCAAGATAAGCTTGATCTTACTTAGCTAAGGATAAACAGCAGTGTAAGTATCAGTATGGTAACTGAAAAATGCTGAGTCAAAATCCAGCTGCACAGATCTGAGTTCTGTATTTTGTAGCTGTCCATGGTGCTAGAACCAAACTGTTCTGCTCAAAATTTTTTCGATCACAGGAACACATCAAATAAAAAAAAACACACAAAAAAACAAACAAAAACAAAACAAAAACAATGAAACTGACTAAAATAAACAGACAAAATATGAACAAACACATATCTTTGCCAGGATCGGTGTAGCTGACATCAATTAGGATGGATATTGACATTTCTGAGCACACAGTTTGTTCTTACAGCCTTCTTGTTTTTATAGTCATTGAGGTGGCAGATTGTTGAACAGAACAAAGACATGTGCATGTGGTTTGCTGTCTGACCATTTTTTTTTTCTTATGTATGTGAAATTTCCCAAGTATCAAGATTAGCTGTACAAAGAAAACTATATCATAGTTCCAAAGTCTTTCAAAGTAAATCAGAACGTCCTTTTCTTGCAGACTAACTGCTTGTCCTGTTATTGTCCTTAAATAACACTTACTTCAGCCCAGAATACTTCAGTAAATACACACTGATAAAACAGTCTCCTCTTCATTCCCACAGAATTTACACAACAAATCAGTATCATTGTTAAATATTGCCAATATCTTTTGTGTTTAATCAATTTTATGCAATATCTTAAATGGAACTTCTTTACTGTTCAAACAGAACTTCTTACAACCAACCACACTTTTTAGTAGTTAATTTTTCCTTGAACAGAATTCTAAAAAGATTGTCCTAAGGGTAAGGTTGTCATTTAAAAACACTTTCTAAAAATTTTGTTCAAGCATCTCTACTTCATTATAATCATTTACCCCAACAGAAATCTGAGTTCTTGTCAGGAGCAGGAAGAAAAACCAAACCAGAAGGTTTATTTCAAAGAAAAATGGGGAGAAGCTTGCGCAAGGCAAAAACAAGGCAAGGGTCATGGCTGGACAGGAATCCAGGGAGGCAAGACGAAAGGACAAGGTCAAGATCAAGCAAAAGGTCACGACCAGGCAAATGAAAATCCAGGTGGGGGAATCCAGGGAGAAGGGCAAGAAAAACTACAATCCAAGGACAAGGCTTGAAAAAAGGCCAAAGAGGAGGCTTATGAGCTATGTGCACAACTCCACTGCTTCCTGAACTTAGTAGTGCTTCTTCGTTTCCTCTCTTTCATTATTGGACAAACTGATTAATCCAGGTGTGTCTGGCCAGTTAGTGAAGTCAGGCACACCTGGATTAATCAGTTTGTCCAATAATGAAAGAAAGGAAACAGAGGAGCACTAGTTCAGGAAGCAGTGGAGCTGTACATAGAGCCCATAGCAGCAGAAACAGGTGAGCAAAGTGAGGGTAGTTGGCACAGGTGGCACCAATCAGGAAGCAGAGCACCATTACAGATCATGGAAGTTATAAAAGATTCACGAGTAGGGAAACTAAAATCATATTTTCCTACTGAGAGGCTGCAGTCACCCCTAGAAATGGCATCAAACTCAACTACATACTCTTCAGGTGGAACTGTTATTTGTTCATAAATTCTTGGTAGGAGAGTAACTGTCCACCATTTACAAGTTGTTTGACACATAATCAAACCACTTCCTGTAAAACAAAGATCTACTTTTTTTTCTTTTTTTTTTCATGGAGGATATTTTCATTGTCACAGATGCAGAGGTTGGTAGGAGTGAAGTTGTGTTTAATTTCCTGGCAAATAAAGCTTGTTTATGAAAATTTGACATTTAACTGACAATTTTTCAGGTCTGTCATTAAATTTCAACAAAAAACGGATTCTACCAACAGCAGTAAATAAAGTTAGGAAACACATTCCAAATGTTGTCTACCTGTCTGGTTTGCTAATCACTGAGTTTTAAGTATTGTTCAGGATTTAAAAAATTAGCACCTCCATGCCTCCTATCTGTTTAGGTGACAAAAAGTTTTTTTTTTTCTTTTTTTTTTTTTTTTTATCAGTGACATGTATTCCTCCAGGTGAAGTTAAAGAAAATGTTCTGCTCATAATGTATCTGGACGTTTGATATCCCTGCACATTGAAATTTGCTTGTTCTAAAATTTTTGGTGACAGTGAAATCAATAAGTCTTCAAATACAACACTGTACTAAATCTCTATTACGCTGAATGCTATCAAAGTTTCAAATACTACTTTACTGACACTTCCTTTGTCCATCCTGCACTGAAAATTTTTTTTGTTGAACATAATTTTATTATGTCAAGTGTTTGCATGGAATAGTTTAATCTAAAGCAAGATATATTTTTTATTATGTTGACTGAACTAAAACATTTATTTTTTTCTTTTAAAAGGAATTTTGGGCTCTAGTGGCCTTTATATCGCAGTATATTGACAGAAAAGGGGGGCAGAGAGTGGGGGATGATATGCAGCAGAGTCCCAGACCAGGAATCAAAACTGCACTGAGGAATTGTAGATCAAATATCCAAATTCAGAGGCTGACACCACGATTACCTTATAAAATTACCACATTAACTAAATGTAAGTGGCCAGAGTGTACCTCTTCCCCAGGAACAGTCATATGGCTGTCATACTGCTACATTTCCATGCTAAAAACTTAGCATTGCAATATTATGCATCATTATTTCCACCATACATCACATTTACCTTGTTAGTAAGAAGAAAGCCAACTGTGGGTCCATTTTATTCCCAGAGCAGATTGGAGCGTCCTCCATTTAAAAAAAAGCTCGGTCTCTATCAGACATTATCTGCAGCAAAGCAACAGAATGAATGTACAAACGAGTACTATTGTCCCATGAGTCCAGATTTAGCTTTCCTTGAGTTATCAGGGTTTTGTACACACTTTTCGGGGCCGGGCGTGTTCACGATGCACGCTTAGTACAGCTGAGAAGAGCAGCTCGCCAGACAACAGAAACACAATTTGTGAAACTCTGAACTCACAGGACGATAGTACTCATTCGTTCGGTCATTCTGCTTAAAGTGTTGGTGAAAATCAAGGATTTTTACTGCAGATAATGCCTTATAGAGAGGCTGCCCCATCTCCACCATTATACTGGATGTACACTGAAGGGCGACTCAACGTCATATCTTCTGAAGGAGTCAAAGTGATACAGAAATTTTACCAGTGAGTAAATGGACGTATAAACTCCTAGAAATAAGGTCCAGGTTGAAAAAAGGAAAGTTATCCTTTAATTCTAAATATGTTCTAGAAGTGATAAAAGTTATGTGATTAATCAGGATTAATCTTTTGAGGCCCTGATTAAAGGTACCTTATAAAATAATCATGCACATCTTAGACTACTTACATATTTCATTTAACCCTAAGCTTTCTGAAGGGGTAGCATTGATGGTTAGGCCAGAATTCTGTGATAACAGCCATTAAAGAAAGTGGCAATTTTCATTTTTAGATAACATTTACAGGCCACTGACACTGGCCAGTCCGTGCCCTTAAGAAGCTGAGCGTAACTTTTTCTTGGGGAACTATGAGGGTGAAGCAGAAGCTGCATGTTAGAGTTGAGACACTTGAACAAACAGACAGAATCATTTTTTTCAGTGTAGAAAAAAAAATCATAAAAACTATTTTTGGCACTCACCAGTTTCAGTGTCTGACTTTTCTGTTTCAGACATCTTGTTTGGAAAGAATCTGATCATTAGGTGGCGCTGCCACCGAGCTGTATTTTTGGAGAGGGGCAAACCCCTGGAGGGAGAGGGAGCTGGAGAAAGGCAGAGAGGAGCCGTTTCCTCTCGATGTGTTTCTGCTGTGCACAGCGGACTCTCCTCTCTCGCAGTGGACAAGCGGCAGGTGTGTTTCCACTCCATCTTTTTCTTTTACTTTTTTTCTGCCACATTTCGGACTGAATTTGGACAATCAAGACCGCAACTCGCACTGCACATTTGGCTGCACGAGTCCTTCTCGGCCGTGAGGATGATGCAGTGATAAAGAACACAGCATCTTCTCCGCCGGCATCGTCAGCTGTTGCTCTGGAAGCGAGTGGGGGAGTGGGGAGCAACACACAGGCCAAACTATGCCCCTGATTTCCAATCGGTAACCGTTTTCCACCCCTCAGTCGACCGGGGAGCGGATGCGAGCAGAGGTTGTGAACAAACCTCCAAGTATTTTCTGCCCTTCGTCGGTGCCGGAGGAGCCGTGCCAATGGAGAAGGCGACTCCGCCGCCCCAGCCCCAGCTCCAGCTGTCGATAGCGAAGACTGAAAGTCCAGCCGAGGACATCTCCGGTCTGACAGACGAGGAACTGCTCAAGTGGACTAAGGAGGAGCTGGTGCGCCGGCTGAGGCGGTCTGAGGCCGACAAGATGAGCGTGATTCTGGACCATGGGAATCTCATCCGAGAGGTCAATCGCAGCCTCCAGCTGCACTTAAATGAGATCAGGGGGCTGAAGGTGAGGGGACGCGCATCGGTAAAGGATGAGATCATAGGTTTGGAGCGCACCTGAGAACGCGCAAAACAGGAGGGATGCTCTGCTGTATAGGAAGCTCCACTGCAACGTTGTCAGATAAGATTAAGTTCAGCAGGCACTGTGCAGGCCTAGGTTAGGATGTGATGTGGACGTAAATACCTTAGATGCTCAACTTTACTTTGTGGGTAAAAGGCTTTTTAAAATAACAAGAGAGGGGCAGTTTGAGCTTGTTACTTAAATCAATGACAATTTTGCCTGTTCTACTTAGTAAAACAAATCTATAAATAAGCTTACTGAGGTGGGAATTTAACCTCTAAAGATGAAGGAACATCCCTCTGCAAACCCCTGTTCACAGGGCTTAAATCTGGCATCTAGATCTCCCTCCGTCTGCACATACCTCACATTCTTAGAAAATTCCTCCACAAAAATCTACAGCCTGCTGAAATACTATTAGCCTGTAGAAAAATGTAGCATTTGCTTTGAAGTTGCATTCAGCCTTTCTCACTATCGGTAACCTTTCCCCACTGCCTTCTCTAATAAGGGTAATACGGCATACTGTCGACAGTGTTTACAGTTAAAGTTGAGACCCTGCCTGAGGTACCCTCAGCAGCACATTGGGATCATTTGCCTTTCTCCAAGACCTTGTCACCTCCACCCGTTCAAGCGGCCTAATTACACAGGAAAGAGCCAGAGGGTTTGACAGGGAAAGGGAGCGGGAGCGGGGAGACGGGGGAGGGAGCTAAAATGTTACAGAAAGAACGAGGGAAGCCTTTCAGAGGTGAAGGAGGGGTGTTTGATGTTTCTTTGTGTAAAATGTTCAAGGTGTGTCATTTGTGTTTCATAATCTTGCCTCATTTCTGGCCTGGCTTCTCCATCACTCAGAGGATTCTGATCTATGTCACATTGAATACAATGACTCTGCTCTTTTATGGGGAAACAGAGAGGATTAGGATTTCATTTTATTATGATTGCATAGTGCATTTGAGTGATATCTGAAAGAGCGGTCAAACTCTAGTTTTATTTGGCATGAAATTAATAGAAGAAAATGTTTGTTTGGTCATAATTCAAAAGCAAATTGGTGCTGCTTTATGAGCTTTCATTGGTTTAATGGCCCGTTTAGCTCATTGTTTGTCCTCTTGTTTTCCTTTCTCCTTTTCAGGATATCAACCAGAAGCTGCAAGAGGACAATCGTGAACTGAGGGACTTGTGCTGCTTCTTAGATGACGATCGTCAGAAAGGAAAGCGCGTGTCCAGGGAGTGGCAGCGTCTTGGACGTTACAGCGCCAGCATCATGCGCAAAGAGGTGACCCTTTACCTCCAGAAGCTGAAGGAGCTGGAGCTTCGACAAGAAGAGGTGATCCGGGAGAACCTGGAGCTGAAGGAGCTCTGCCTGCTGTTGGATGAGGAGAAGGGTGGAGTGGTTGGAGGCGGTGGGATGGGGGGAAGCGGTGGTGGAGGGGGTATAGGGATGGGAGGCTGCCGCAACTCTATAGACAGTCAGAATAGCTTGCTGCTGGTGCCGGGCCAGGGGCTGCTGATGAGGGACGTGGGGGACGGGAGCAGCACCTCTAGTGCAGGGAGTGCAGACAGCTCCGATCACCCTCACCATAAGCAGGCTCACCTCACTGTAGGAGTGGGCGGTGTTGGGAGTGGTGGGGGGAAGGGCAGCCCTGAACTTGTCCACAAGCCCAGATGCAGCAGCATCAGTGGACTGGGAGGAGGAAGTGGAGGAGACAGGGAGGTGTCCAGCCCTGAGCACCCGGCTGGCCGCCACAGAAGCACAAGCCTGGAGTACCCCTACACGCTGCCTCAGCTCTGCCGGCCCCGATGCGGCTCCATCTCCGTCCCTGACCACAGTCGGGTCATGCGGGGCCTGAGCCCAGAAAAATATGGAAGGAACATGAGCCGAAGTAGTCCAGAGCAGCACCCCAAGCACCACAGCTCTGATCTGGTCCTCGGCCAGAGGCAGCACTACCTGGGCCAGGGAGGCAGTGGCGAGCTCTATCAGAGGCACCAGCGGAGCAGCATCAGTGGGACAGGCTGTGGGAGCCCCGAGCCCCGCCATGCACATTTGGGGACCAGTGAGCACCATGAAAAGGGCTGCATGGTCCAGGGGGGCAGCCCTGAAACTCATAAGCACCAGTACAGCATGAGCCCAGACCACGTGAAGTTTGGAAGTCCCATGAGAGAGGGGCAAAGGAGGCCAGCTGGTGATGAGCTGTCACCACATCATCGGAGCATCTATAACGGCATGAATGGTAGGTAATTATTTATTTATTTATTTATGTATATATTTTGCCTGGAGCTGTCAACAAATGATCAGTGTGTCAAACATTGTTCTTATCCACATAGTTAAGCAACACAGAAAAACCTAAAGTTGTCATTTCGATGAATGGAAATTCTTTGTTTATTTAATAGGGACAGAGTTCTTTTCCAAAACGAGTAAACCACCATTTAGAAAAAACAGAGTTTACTGCTTTTCGTAGCTGTCGGGTACAAACCTCCTATCTCCATTTGACATAATTAAAACCCTCTACATCATGTGAGTGTGATTTGGTGAAAATATTCAAAAAGTAAATGAAGAGTTTCTTTGCAGAAGCAGTTAACTCCATTTTTTCTAAATGGTGGTTAACTCGTTTTGGAAATATAACATTTATATATATATATATATATATATATATGTATATGTAAGGGCTGGACAATTTTGGGGAAAATCGAATTGCAATTTTTGTCACCAATATTGCAATTCCGATTTAAAATGCATTTTTTTCACGTGTTTTCCATGCAGTATTTCCCCATAAAATACAGAGAAGCAATCAGTTCAGGGTAACAAAAACATGATTAAACCAATAAATCCTTCCAGAAGGCAAGAACTTAAAGGATAACTTTCTTTTTTTTTTTTCAACCTGGACCTTATTTGTAAGAGTTTAGTCGTGCATTTACTCACTGGTAAAATGTCTGCATCAGTTTGACTCCTTCGAAAGATATTTAGTGAAGTTCCCCTTCCTTTGCAGTTTGTTGGTGTCTGGGTAGCGAGCTGCGTCAAGCACGTGGCATTTAGAGGGCAGAGAAACCCCCCCCAACAACTAACGGAGAGTTAACTCTGAACTGACAGGACGATAGTGCTCGTTCGTTAGTTCATTCTACTTAAAGTATCGGTGATCACTCTGTGATGATGCTTTAAATGTTGAAACAAGTTTGTTGTGCTGCCACGTGAAGTAGCAATGTTTGCTAGGCAAGTTCGGCAGAATACCTGCTGCTGTTCTTTGTTATTTTTCCAGAAACCAAAATAGTCCCACACAGCTGATGTGCTGTTTTTCGTTGGAGCTAAGACATCTGCATAAGTGTTACTTTCAGTAACAGTTCTGGGCCTGACACCATTGCTATGGTAACTTCAGGGAGCTGATTCCGAATACGCGTTTTCCAGCTTACTTCACGTGACCAGATGATGTGGGAAAATGCATGATGGCACGATTACAGAATTGTGCTAATTAGAATTGCAATTTAATTGCAAATGTGATTAATTATATATATATATGTATTTATTACTTATATATTATATACTTTTTTAACCCAATGTGCTTTTTTCCACAACGGCTTACCATCAGGATCATACTCAACATGAAAACCAAAGTAGTTCCAAATGCCACTGAGCTCATCAACAGAACACAAGTTGATAAAAAAAACATTAAAAACTCTGTATTGTTCACTATTCGATACATAGTGCTCATGGTTCGATACACACCTGTACGGTTCCGTTTGATACAAACAAATGTATTGTTGCACCCCAAATATAATGTAAATATATAAGAAAAACTTCTTGATATGCCAGATTTAGCTAAAAGACTAGTTTTCATCAATCATCCCAAGCCAGGTATTAAAAGGCTCCCTAGAATAAGGAAAAAGTTTCTTCTTCTTTAAAAACTGAATTTTTTGAAAGAAATTTACTTGGCAGTAGGGGACTGGGAAACACTCATTTGTTTAAGAAAGTTAATACTTCTCATTCTGACTTCTGCTAAGTTCACAGTACTATTGATTTTTTTTTCTTTTTTTTTTTAGCTACTCAAGAGAAATGATGGTTGGCTCAGGAAATGATAGAGAAAATATAAGTTTCAGGAATATCTATTTTAGAGGGGAAATAAAACAGCACAAATGATCCATGCACCGATTTGAGGACCTTATTGCAGATCTTGCAGCACAAGGACACGTGTGCTAATCAGACAATGATTTACCCCAAATCTTTGCTCTGGCCGTGTCCTTCGCTGGGAGATCAGTGGGAGTTATGGATGTCAGAGAGGAGGCAGAAAAATCAAAGAACCAACTTGGCTGCTGTTTTAATACCCAGCAGTGGCTGATAATGATTTCTGGAGTCCAGGGGAAAAAGTGCTGAGTGGGACGGAGCTCTCAGATGCTAAAGGACAAATTCTTCAAGGTGAAATATCAGCCTGACTTTGCAATATGAGACTGAAATAACAACAGAAATACAAACAGTCTGCACACAATAGAGTCAACCATATATTTACTGTACAGGAAGTATTTCAAGAACTTTTATTAGCAAATGATAAATTACTTATTCATCAGTTAGTTTGATAGAAATTACAGAAGAAAGAGATAACTACTAATACAGAGTGGACTTTGCTAGTTTAATTATGCTACTTTGAAGAAGTATGACACGTCTTACACATGAAGCTTCACCTAGGTGTCACAGTCAGTGCTTTACCTGGAGCTGTGCAGTCAAGGAAAGCACCCCAATCAATATGATCAGCTTAGACTTAAAAAGCAAGTAAAAAACATTAGAGGGATGAGGGCATGTACCAGACAGGATTTGGACAAAAACTACATGAATGAACACTGGGATGAAAAGATGCGGAAATTTGCTGCATTTATAAACGTACTAAACAGCTGGAGAGACCCTGGATGAGCCGCATTTGCAATGGAAATACTCTGGAAACATGTTGCAAAAAACAAGTATGCTGCAGAAACGAGTGTTATGTTTACAGCAGTTTATCTACTGCACATCTCCATCGTAATAATAATGCTTTCTGTGTAGCTACAGTAACAGCACCACATGTACAATATGCAATGCAGACCTTTGCCTTCTGATGTGCAGCCCCTTCTGAAAATTGCACTTCATGTGTGGAAAAATCCTCAGATATTTATCAGAGTTCCATCATAAAAATGTAATATTTTGACCTTTTGTTCTCTGAAAGATTATATGACCAAAGGGTTTGTCCTTGCTGACTTATTGCTGGATTGTGTCTGAAAGCAGCACTTTTCTGACATGAATTTTGATCCATGTTGCTTTTTTGTAACTAACACAGATGATTTGACCGTTCCATTTCCTGCTCCCATCGGTCAGCATTGTGAACGGGCAAAATTTACACAGTTGTTATTAGGGATGTACGATATTGGAATTTTGGCTGATATCCAATATGCCGATATTTTAAAACTCAAGTGGCCGATAACCGATATCAATACCAATATTAAAGCTGAGAAAAAAAAGCAGTCATTGCAAATATCAGTTTTATTTTCTGTTTCAGACACTTTGAAAAATAGGGGTGGGAAAAAATCTCAATACACTGAAATATCACAATATTTTCATATGCCAATGTCAAATCAATATTTGAAAACGCGGTATCGATCTATTTTACTTACAAAATCTTGTGAGATTTCATCGTTCTGTTAGAAACTCATGACATTTTATGGATTTTCGGGATATTCCTTCAGTAAAATAGATCAATACCGCGTTTTTAGATGTCAATATGATATCAGCATATGAAAATATCGCAAAAGTTTTGTGAAATCTTGTGATATTTCATAACAGAAAGATGAAATATCACAATATTTCGTTAGTAAAATAGATGGATACCGCGTTTTTAAATGTCAGTATGATATCAGCACATGAAAATATCATGATATTTCAGTGTACTGATATTTTTTCCCACACCTAGTCTTTAGAAGTTTTAAAGTCTGTAAAAAAGAAGTTTTTTTTTTCTTTAGACTTTCTTTAGACAGCGGGGTGATCGTTTAAATATCGTTTAAATATTGGTGGGATGGCCGATGTCCGATATTCACTTTTAAAGCCGATACCAAGAGGGGGCCGATTAAATCGTGCATCCCCAGTTGTTATTCTTATTCTTTTTTAAATTCGTGTCTCAACATTTGTGCCACTGTTCCCATGCACAATCCAGTTAAGCACATTCAAAGTCCCAAAACCTTATGAAACCAAAACATTAAATAGCTTTAAAACGAGAGAGAGAAAGAGAGAGAGAGAGAGAGAGAGAGAGCGCAAAAGAAAACAGTACAATCATTGCAGCCTCAGAAATGAGTCTAGTAGTAAACATCCTCTCTTTAGCCATTTTATTATCTCTTTGGATTGCACTGGATTACTATAAAGACAACCACAACTTTGATTTAGATCGTCATTCTGTTTCTATTTTAGCTCTCTGTGCACCCTGTGGCTATAAGACAGCTCAAACTTGATGTAAACTGAAACCCATATGATGTCGGCAAAAGCCACACCACATTAATGCCTCACAAATCCTTAGCTGGAAAATGTTGTGAGTGCACAGGACTCTCACTGGCCCTTGGGCATGGTTGTTGGCTAACTGCGCCAAAACTGTTTCAAACATAGCTCACAGGGAAATGCGTGCACCAAACTGCCTTTAGCCAGAACCGTAAAAACTTCATTTATCTGTGTATGTGTGTTACAGTGGAGTCATGTTTGGATTGCTTATCTGTCAGGTTGTCTATCATGAGCATGTCCCCACAGGAGTCTCCAGGACTCCACTGACCTGACACCAGTTTTAACATTAAGTGTCACTACATCATGGTTAATCATCACGTAGCTTGAGGTTGAAGCTACTTTTACTTATGACTGACCAAACAATGAAGAAATAAGGTGAATAAAGAGTAAGAAAGTTAATTACAGATTGTCATTTGTCAGATTGAAAAAGTATACAGAGCATATTTGTGTGTGTGCGTGCGTACGTGTGTGACATTCATTGACCCAACCTTACAGCCTTGTCCATTTTTGGAAGAAGAGGGAATTAAATTCCTGTTACGATGTAGTACACTCCACTCGCTTGGATTATCCTCTAAGCCCTTTGCACAGTATTATTTCATTTTTTATGTACTTGTGCGTGTGGGTGTGTGTGAGAGAGATTGGGTTTGTGCTAAGTGTCCCATCCAGGGACACTGTAAAAGTGTGGGTTTAATTTTTGACAAATGTGTTTCTGTTAACCTGCCACTCAGAAGCGCAGATGCTCAGGCCGTTTACAGTCCTGATAGAAATCCAGAAGGAGAGCAAAATGACACTTTGACCTCCACAGCCTTTTAATGCAATCTGCTTTAGCATCTTTTGTGAAGCTTATCTCACACATTCTGTCATTTTTGCAGGCGGGATTAAGGAATTACCCCACAATGACAGAGCATGCCTTGTTTTGCTTTGTTGAAACATGATGGTGGATGTAAATATTCCAAAAATGTGAGCTTGTTCGATTTTATCAGTACAGAAACAAGGATCAATGTCCTGACCAGAAGGGAAATGAGAGTGTCAAAGTCATTGTCAGTACAAAAATCTAAAATGTTTTTCTCTTGGTTAATGCATTTCTGGAAATGAAGCCTGTTTTTTTTTTTTTTTTTTTTTTTTTTTTTTTTTTTTCAAAAATCTTGCCTCTGAAACACTAATTAAATGCTGAAATGTGTACAGTAGAAATAACTGCATGGCGTAGTTTAGACTTTCTATGTAATATTGAACTATATAAACTATGGCACCTTAACTTCAGGGCTTACTTATATTCAAAGTTTTTGTCTACGTAACAAATTCCTGTTAATCAGCCATGATTCCTGTGGTCTCCTGACCCAGACTGAAGGGCCAAATTTTTGCTAAGCATGTAGGATCTCCTCACTGAGAGTCTTTCTCAAGAAAGAGGAGAAACTTAATCATGTTTTCTGCTTTAGCAATCACAAGTTCTGCATATTAGTTTAAGCTGTTCAGATGATGAAAAGGAGAAAAAACAGGCTGCGTGGGAAAAGACAGAAACTTGACTGTGTGATGATTTTTGCCCTTGTGACATTAGAGATGAGTGTACACACAGGACACACATGTACATGCACAGTGTTCACTACCAATGGCAGATTCTGTACAGCGACAATGACTAAGTCCATATGCGATTTTCCACAGAGGATGGGGGGAAAAAGCAGCGAGTTTACAGTATCACCCAAAATGACAACAAGCCAAGCTAGCATAATTAGCTAAATGATGCTTGTTCTCTGGATGTGGTGTTTTAAACTATGGATTGTATGCATCATATGTAGGCTACTCAATTCAGTCCAATGAGGGCCGCAATCCAGCAGGTTTTCAATGTTTCTGCTCCAACGCACCTGACCCAAATTAAGTAGATCCAATAGTCAATCAAACACTGCAAAATACAGTCTGAGTTTCTCGTCTTGTTATTTTGAGTTCTGTTGTGGATCATTGTCATGTCCCTCCAGCGTTCAGTTTTCTTGCCATTATCAATTATCAGTAGTTACTTGAGTTTCATTACGAACACACCAGATGCTGCTTGGCCCCCTTTCCTCTGTCATTGTTCTGAAATTGGGTCCAATCCCCCCCCCCCCGATTCAGATAAAGGAGCTGTATTGAGCCCATGACAAACCAGGGTTAAGCTAAAGGGTGGAAGTCTGATTGGACATCCCAGGTGTCACTTCAGGTGATTGACAGGTCACTGAGGGAGTGAGAAAGATTACCAGTATTATTGTATAATTATACCAGTTTAAAGTCAACTTTAAAATGTTTTCCTAATGAGCCATCCTATAAAAGTATGTCTATGTGTTTACACATTTCTTGAGATTTTTTCCCTGTGCGAGTACTACAGATGTTATGTAAGGCTATTAATCTGATGTTAGCATGAAGTAGGGATGGGCGATATTTTAGCGTGTGCGATATATCGTCAAAGAAATTCCCCACAATAACAATTTGAATTTATCGTTTTTATCGTGAGATGACAATTTATTAGGTTGTGTTTGCAGTTGCACTACTTTGGTTCTTTTAATAAGCCAAGTTAGTTTTGCTGTTTGCATCGTTTGAATAAATGTGGAATTTGGTCTCTCATATTTCAGATTTGTTTAATTGGTGTCACTACAGTTTTGCAATACAGGTGCACTACTTGAACTTAATTGATATAGTTTAGTGGCTTCTAATATTTTGAAGGGCTTTCAAGACAGAATTTAGTGACAGATTTAAAATACAAAATATTTTGCCGATAGTTTTTATAGTCACTTATCGCTACCGTGATAAATAAGAGAAATTATCGTGATACATTTTTTAGTCCATATCGCCCATCCCTAGCATGAAGCTATGTAGCAGTGTGACTTTACTTATATGGTAGCATTGCTGGTTTTAAGTTAATGTGGGGAAACTGTCAGTTTTAGGGACTTCACATCAACTCAGTTAGGCAACATTTTTACTTTGGAAAACTACAAAATATATTCAAAGTACCTCAGTATCCAAGTTACTTAATTCTGACTAAGCTGGTGCTGCATGGTCCAATTTAATGTAAGCAGGAAGCTAGCAAGGCTGTTAGTTGATTAATTGATTGATAAAGTAGCTATGCCATGGGAATGTGGAGAAACATACTCTGTAACCAGACTGAATTTGTACTGGAAGATATAGCATTCAGTAGAAAGGAAACTGTTTTGCACACAGATTAGGCCGAGACAAGACCCAGTGTAAACAATCACTGCCACAAGATGCTGCTAAGGTGGGAAGCCATTGATCCCCCTATGACCCAATGAAATTCTGCATACTGCGCCACAAAACAACCAACTCACCTTTCTATGGAGCTTCTGAACTTGTTGTGACCCAGATTATTAATGTAAGGATGTTTTATTTCTCACGTCTTTCGTGATCAGTTGTCACAGTGGATGGAAGAGCTTGTGTTAAGGATAGGAACACAGTCATTTCCTCTCTTAGCGTATGCCTTCCCTGATAAAGTCTTGCCCACCCTCTGGCCACCCCATGGACAAAAGTCTCTGCCAGTGATGACAGGGTCGTGCTCTTTGGCTCCACCAAGGATGATCACCAAAATCATAAAGTAAGACTATCTTACTACTTAGTTATATATTTATTTTTAAAATGAGATAATCTAGCACTTAGTTTTGTCAGAAGACACAAATCTAAACGTTGGTCTTTCTGAATTCTAACCTCAAAGTATTTGTCAAACATGAGAAAAACAAAACATTTAGTCATAAGTTTTTTTTTTTTTTCTCCCGTTTGGCTAACAAACTGACTACAGCAGAGCTTAATTGGATAAATGTCAGCTATAACAGGGTGTCACATTAAATGTGGCATCTGTTCAGTGAGAACGTGGACCACACCAACCCCCATCTATCATTAATGTTACAACTTTCAGATCGCTTCTGTCATATATGAATATTGCGTAAAGTTCACTTCTGTGGATGCTGACATTTGCTGACATCAGAGAAATCTCCTCTGGGTCCAGCTGGGTTGACTCAGCTTGGCTGGAACCTCCCATTTAGAGCAATGAGACTGACTTTTCAAGCAGAGGATTAGAAGTTTTTTAGTTCCAAGTTGTCTGGAAGCCCAGCAACAGGGACTATGTTTGGAGTCTAAAGCCCTATTTTGACGGGATTACTTTCACCTAGGGACCACATGTAATAAATAAATTACCCCCCGACATCTTTTTTTTCTGTGGCACATTTGCACAGGATATCTGAAGTCAGAGAATTAACCAAAATTTACAGACATCTATCGGATATGTGAACGCGCTGCTTATTCTGCTCACAGCTGCGTTTTCATCAGCAGCAGATGATAATTAAGAGGCAAAGCCCTACAAATGCGTGGAAACAACATAAAAAAATATTATATATTACCAATGCATCAAGAACTTGCACCATGTCCGCATGTTGTTGTCCAAAATGAACATCTTCCACCAGGATAATGCCATTTTGGGATTTTTCATATAGACCTATGTGTGACGGGTAAAACTTCCCCAATCACTCCTATTCCTTAGTTAAAGCTTGGGTTGGCAATCTTGGAAAAACTGTTTGAGCAAGTTACATTTGAAAAAAAACACACCACCCGAAACCTGCCTTCAGAGCCCAGAAACGTTTGCGCCAGAGCAGCTTGGTGAAGAAAACCGATAACTCCTGAGTGGATAGCTTGTTAGCTAGCCAGTAAACGGCTTACGAACCACATTTCTAAAAGCCTTAATTTACTCACCTCCAGCTCCTTCTGCGGTGTAAAAAGTCCACACTGCAAACGCCAACACCTCCAAGACTTAATTCTTGTCAGTTTTTTTGGTTTGTCTTTTTTTGGCACAGCAGCAGTTAGCAGTCCATTAGCCATATTTGTTTACAGTGAGCGGCGCACAGAGCAGTGCACGTGGGGATGGGGAGAGGGGAGAGACAGAGACGAGACATACTGTAAAGGTATCAGTTGGTTCTTTCTTAAAGGTGTGAATGACCAATTCCTGCCTTTCAGTGTGGATAGCAGGGGTTGGTCAGAGTTTTTACAAACCTGCAGCTCTCACAGAGGTCTGACTTTTTGCCTTCTTTCTTTTTTTTTATAAATACATGATGTATTGACTATTGTCAGGATGGAAGGACCATGTCACCCAGTATAACAAAAAGTGTTTCTGAACAGGATTACCAACTCTGGCTTTAATGCTTGTAAATTACCATAAACATCATGATTATAAAGGAAAACCTGCTTTGCAGCCTCCATTCTTTGCCAAAATGGAAATAAAATATTGTCAAATCAAGTGTCAGATCCCGTCCATTTCTGTCCAAATCACAAAAATGTCCATTCGATTGGATTAGTACCGTCAGGGCCGTCAGAGTTCAGCAAAATATAGTAGGTAATTTACGGGGGAACTTTCACAAATTACCGACATGGATTCACATGGGATTAACATCACAGACAATCTCTGTGATTATTACATGTGGTCCCTGTAATGCTAATCCTGTCAGAATAGGGCTTTAGATAAAAAAAAAAAGTTACTGTAGAGTTCTAATTAATATGCCTTACTCTTGATTTGAAGGTTTAAAATTAACCACTGTTTTACGGTATAATGGGCAGTGGACCAGGTCCTGGACAAGCGACCCATTCAGGGTGTACCCTGCTTCATGCCTGACAGCAGCTGGGATGGGCTCCAGCAACCTTGTGACACTAAATTTGATTAAGTGGGTATAAAAATGGATGGATGGGTTGTGAAAAACTGTTTCAGATGCAGTTTTTGAACGGCAAACAGTTCAATTTATTCCTTTTGGTTTGATGTTTGTTTTTGCTCATGAAGGAGATTAAAAACAGAGTACACTCCACACACAGAGTGCCTCTATAATTCAGGCCCATTAACAATGTTTCAACATGTGGTGAAGTGTAAAGGCTTGAGGGGGCTGCCGTGTTGAGTTGCAGATGTTAATGTATGACTGGGCACTGACTGGGAGGGAATCAGTCAGTTAAAAGACTACACTTGTATATTCTTGTAGCTAGCTTCATGTCTGGTTTTACATTTTTTGTTTTACTTGTGATCCCATAAATTCGCAGCGCATCATTCCCCCTTCCTAAACACAAAAGATTTGTCTGTATTAGCAAACATCATCCGCCTGCTCTCATTGAATCTGTTGGTATTTATAAATGTAGCATCAGTCCAGATTCTCCAGCCCCTCTGGCTGTTGTTTGGGAGTGTTGTGGCCTGTCAGTGCAGCAGGAAATCATCACAGAAGCTGCGGCTTCAGATTATGTTTCCTCTCTCCGGTGACACCAAGAGAGCCTGGCTATCTCTTTCTCTTTTTCTTTCTCTCTTCTCTGTCTTCCTTTCCTTTCATCCTAATTGGCTGCAACTCTGAACAGCCAGCTGTCGGACAGAGACAGAGCGGTGATTACACAGTCCTCTTTTAGAGGGAGTTGGAGGATGTGCTGTTTGCCAGGCTGAGCCGAGGAAAGAAGGCTGAGGAAGTATTTGAGTGGATTACTGGCTGATTTCTTCCTCTCCGTCTCTCGCCTATTCTGTCTTCCTCCCTGTAACGCATCTTCTTTTCTTCCTCTGACTCCACTCTGTCCTTTTCTTCCGCGCTTGTCTGCCAAGGCGATGGATGGAGAGCATCCCTTGACAAACTCTGAAATCTCACACCCTAAGCAACATGAGGAAACTCGAATGTTTGTCACAGCTGCTAGGCGTCAAAGGATTTAGTGGAGCATTAGGCTGGTGCTCAGTATTATTACCGGACTTGCTCCAATTCCAGCTTAACCTCTTATGACTTCACAAACTTTAGTGGCATGATGCTGAATGTACTGTCCTGTTTGAACACACATCATATGCTCTCATATATATATACGCCAAATTAGACTATTTCCCCCCTCTGGTGTTTCATCATTTGAAGCTGAGCTCAAGAAAAATATTTGGTTTGCACATTGTAGTGCTACCTTGAGTATGAGGCCACCAGACACATGTAAATCTCAAGATCAATGTCTCAATCGTAATCCCGCAAAGCGGAAAGTGCTGCATTTAAGTGTTATCATGGCATTTGAATTTATAATCACATCTGAGACCAATTATCCCAAACACCTTTGCCCATAGACCATCAAAGCTGTCATTACGTGAGGAGTGCATGATTAAGCATTTTGTTTATCTACCCCTGGTGCATATCATTGTCATTTTTAATCAAGCCGCTGTCAGCTTCTTCTCCCAGAGATGGCTCTCCCTGCATGAAGCACACAGCCACACTGCCTCTTTTGACTATTTTCTTTCTGCCTCAGATATTTAGCTTACTGTATTTTCTGGACTTTAAGTCACACTTTTTTTTTTCATAGTTTGGCGACTTATGCGACTTATAGTCAAGTGTGACTTATATATGAAAATAAATACAATTTCACATATTTTTAAGTATCAATTCATATTGACTGACATGTGCCAAGGAGTAAATATTACCGTCTAATGTCAAAAGAGGGCGTTCTTGGCTTGTGACAACTATATTCTGCTCCTAGGGCAAAAATCCCCAAATAGCCTTATCTCAGTGAGAGGAGTTCATTTTGGACGTCTGGCTGTGCTGTCTGTGCGGTGGAACAGATCCTCAAAAAACATGTTTATACTTCTTTCTTATGATGTTTATGATCACTTACAAGTATTACCTTTGGAATTGAACTGATTGGGTAATTTTTAGGTCTGAAAAATCCGAAAATCACCCTATTTTGAATGAATAAATACGACTTATAGTTCAGTGCAACTTATATATGTTTTTCCCTGTTCATGATGCATTTTTTGACTGATGTGACTTATACTCAGGAGCGACATATAATCCGGAATATACGGTAATACTGGTGTTAACCGTAATGTCAATAGTAAATAGAAGGTCTAAGAGCAAATGAATGATTATGTACTGCAGATATAGTTAACATTTATAGATGCAATACATCTTGTAAACAAACTCAATCACATTTAGTGAAAATTTTAAACATTTCCAGGATCTTGCTAAACATTTCCCCTCATCAGCAGCTCCAAAGTAGCTATTTAAGTTATGAAGAAGCCTGCTTGGCATGTGTTAGCATCGCTCCAGCTGAAACCCCAGAGGTATGTGATAAATGTTCCACTGTAGCCCCAGTCATGCAGGAGACACGCAAAGCCATTGGATGGGAGAGCAGCCTTTGTGCTCTTACGCCATGCCAGTGGGGACCAGTCCACTGAGCTGAGAGGAAATTAGTTTGCTAGGCCAGGTAATTAACTGGAAGTTGAGTGGCTGCCGTGCGCAAGAGCAGAACTGGGCCTAAGGGAATCTCTCTCAGCCCTGAAGTCACCAGCAGTTACCACATTCATATCGCTGTGTTGCATTTACCTTAGCTGTACTTGGTGGCATGCAGAGCTGGCTGTGTGAGGGTGATTATGTGGGAGTTAAGAAGAAGAGCAGAGTTCAACTAATGTTTCTGAGAGCATCGTGTTCGGTTTGCCGGCTGTTAGCTGGAGACTTGGCAGATTTGGACGGAATCTTTTTTGACTTGCATAAACTTCCTGAATAATTTGATTATCATCCAAAAGTAGATGCATCCTAAAACTTTACATGTTTTAGTTATAAATACAAGGGATGTTCGATTTTTTTTTTTATACCGATATCTGATTTACCAATATTGTCCAACCCTTAATTTCTTATATGTGATCTAACAGATACTGATCTATGCAGACAGCTGTTTGGTTGTATCTCTCATATTTTGAAAGATACAACTATATTCTGCTCCAAGAGCAAAGATCCCAAAATCTCCTTAACTCAGCCAGAGGAGTTCATGTTGGACATCTGGCTGCAAGATATCAGATACTAGCAGGTATTAGCCAACATGTGGCTAATTTTAATGTTTCTGACAACTTGGTAACTTAACCAACAACTTAAAACCAGACATATTATAAGCAGCTTCAAAGCAGGTGAGTCTGTAGCAGCAGTAGCTGCACATGACTCTAAAAGGAATGCTGGGATATGAAGTTCTTCCACAATAACAGGGACTTTTTGACATGCTGAGCCAATGGAACAAGATCTTGCGAGATTTCATTAATAGAAATATTGGTATGAAAAAAAAAACCCCAACCCTGTACTATTTTTCGATATCACATTTTAAAGGATAACTTTCTTTTTTTTTCTACCTGGACCTTATTTCTAGGAGTATATATGTGCATTTACTCACCGGTAAAGTTTCTGCATCACTTTGAGTCCTTTGGAAGATATTACGTTCACTCGCCCATCGGTGGACATCCTGTAAAATGGCGGAGATGAGGCAGCCACTATATAAGACATTATCTGCAGTAAAACTCCTTAATTTCATCAATGTTTTAAGTAGAATGAACAAACGAACGAGTACTATTGTCCTGTGAGTTCAGAGTTTCGCAAATTGTGTTTTTGTTGTTGTCTGGGTAGGAAACTCATCTCAGCTGTACTATACGGAAACGCGCATCTTATATAGTGGCCGCCCCGTTATCGCCATTTTACAGGATGTCCAGCGAACAGCAACTTAACGCAATATCTTCCGAAGGAGTAAAAGTGATGCAGAAACTTTATCGGTGAGTAAATGCACGTATATACTCCTAGAAATAAGGTCCAGGTTGAAAAAAAAGAAACTTATCCTTTAATGCTGATATTGGCTGATGATATCGGTAAGCTGATAATATTGGACATCTCTTTTAAATAATATTGTCATAGTATAATTGCACTTGTTCTGAGGAAATTTTAAGTAATATTTTATTAGTCAGGGTTGCAACCTCACAAAATCTGCACATCATGGTATTAATTTTTTTCCCCAGATAGCTCATTATAATCGCTCTTTTTGTAGGTTGAAGACATTCCCAGTGCAAATGTGTGCTTTTGCTGGTTGTGCGGGTTTGTCCCTTGGTCAGAAATATCCCATACAGGTCCTGATAGGTGAATAAAGTGGCTACAATGCAATCGATAACTCCCTATTGTTCTTCCTTCTCTTAAGTAGTTTTTTCACAACCCAGAGGTGTCCCTGAGGGTTGCTGCATGACAAAGTTGGGATCTATCAAACAAGTTTCTGCAAGTACCGCTCGATATTGATAGGGAGGGCAGTTATCCACTTTACCTGCAGAAAAATACCCCCAATCTGTCACTAATTCTCCCTGTGGTTCACAATAGGAATAGAATCACGCTTTCATTATCTGATGATTAACATAGAAAGGACTATCTAAACCATTTAGCATCTGCTAAATGAATGCAATGCAAAGTAAATGTAACTTTGGTCTCATGTTCTTATTTTAATATCTTAAAAAAAAAAAAATCTGCCACAACAGACTGCTTCCTGGAGCCGTCTTTGGACAGTTGATAGAGACATCGCAGTTAGACACGTGTCATTAACTTCAGCTGTCAGTTGAGTCACAGTCAAGCATCCGTCATACAGACTGGACACAAAGACAGACACTCATCCTCTGCACGCTTATATTGGGCCTCCCACTAGAAGGCAGATAAAGTTGTGGCCCTCCAAGTGTTGCTGAGTGAATGAGTGCCCTCTGATTCTCTGGATATTCTGTGTTCTTTGACAGGGGCTCCATGCGTTTACCTTTCTTGTCTCAAAGTTAAATGTGCCAGTTTTAAAGGGAATTTCCTCAAGATCTGATTCAATAGTAATAGTAAGCCATCTGTAGAAAAATTCAGTACATCTTAAGGTGCATCTTAGTGTTTTCCATCCTCAAAGTTGCTACTATTACCACACAGAGCTACTTTTTCTTTTTGTAAAAGTTGATAAATACATAGATATGTCTAAATTCCGTTTCTTTTTGTGCAATCAATTAGAGTAACCAAATCATTAATATGATAAGCTTTTCCATCTTTTAATCACCTGTGTTCTACCCAAGGGGCAAACTCCACTGGAAAAGAGTGAAGCCCAGAAATTAAGTTAAATAATTGTAGTTCTTTCTTCATCCGCTAGGGGCTGGATCCAAAACAGAGCAAATCCTCATGTTAAAAATGCCAACTTCACAGCACAAATAAACATGTTTACTGCCTGGTTCAAAACATAATTTCAAGTTTAATAGGTCAAGTTTACCTTCATGTCAACTGTGAGGAGGTGAATTTTTTTTTATAACTCATCCGTTTAGATGGTATTTAATCTTGAAATTAGGGCTGCAACGATTATTAGAGTAATTCGATAAAAAAAAAATGCTCAAGGCAAATTAACTGCCTTGAGGATTCGTTAAATTCACTCTTTGTATTTTGCGCATCCGGTTTTTCTGTTACACAACGAAGCATGAATGGGCATCAGTGCTGCATTCAGGGCAAACTGCACTCTAGAACCCTGAAAGCTAGAAATTCTGGCTCTTACAGTCAATTTAAGTTGTGAAATTTAAATAACTTGCAAAATGTGCAATTTATCAGATTACTCGATTAATCATCAGAAGAATCGCTAGATTACTCGATTACAAAAATGATTGATAGCTGCAGCCCTACTTGAAATTACACATAATTAGGGATGTGTCTTTTTGATTGACAGGCAGCAGACTGGGTGCTGATTTTAGCTGTTTAGGCTAATAGCTAGCGCCCTGCTTGCTCCCAGGAAAGCCTCAGCCTGTAGTAAAATTGCACAACGGTGGTTTTTAGTTGGTTAACAGCAAGTCTGAGCGTGTCTGACCTTCAGGCCGCCTATCTTCGTTTATTCCTGTTCACTTTGGATTAGCTCAGTTAGCATTAGCTTGGTTGTCAATCCTTTGCCCATTTTAGAATTTTCTGGGAGTGACGGCACATGCGACACGGCAAGATAGCAATGGTGGAAACTGGCTACACTTTCAGCTATTCAGATGTGACCGGATACTACGTCCATTTTTTTTTTTTCAGTCTTTTTTTCTACCTCTGTATTGCTAATGCTGCACGTTGCTTAAGTTGCATGTATGTCCATGTCCACTACTGACAGCCACCGTCTAAGGATCAAGTTGCTGTTGCCATGAAGGAAAGTGGCCACACCTGAACTTGAACTTCAAATTCATATAATTAACTAATAACATTCAAAATTGTAACTTCACCAGCAAATAATTTAATCACCTTAACAGCAGAGATACAGTATATCCAAGAGTGTACAGAATTGTGTGCAGTTGTAAAGATACACAAAACACAAGAACAGACATACAAACTCTGGAGCAGTGAAAAGTGACAACATACAAAACTAAAACGCTCTTCATTCACTTCTACTACCCTGGTTGACATAAAAAAACGTGACTGTAGCCAAGAGATTAAGTGGAATATACACATGCACACCCACACACATACACCAGCATGCATGCTCACGTCTAAATATCCACACATGTGCACACATACAGTACACTCAGGTCCGCATACATGCATGCTGGTCACAGACATGTATGTATGCATGCCCACATCCACACATACATATGCACAAAGCAAAAACATAGAAAATTAATGAAATTCGCTTTCAATCACACCAAGATCAAACAGACAGCATCTGAGTGACCACCTCTTCTTCTTCTGCTCACTCTTCTTGTTCTCATGTTCCGGCCGAAAACCATGCGCATAAGAGTTGCCAGATACTGTGACAAATATCCCCCATAAGCTTACTTGTTTCCTACACTGTAAAATCGGGATATTAGCGGGATATATTAGTGATCGGGAGCACGGCAGGAGATAGCATTAAAAATCGTGAGTCTCCCGCGTGATTTGGGGGAGTTGGCAAGTATGATAAAGGACAAAGTCAGCACTATTACTGCTTTCAAGTGAAAGCTCTATTCCTGCTTGAAAAGCAGCAATAGAGGCAGCCATTCTGAAGAATGACACATAAAGTGTCAGCAACACTAAATGTGGTTGTTAGAATGTTATGAGCTGTTGTTTTAGTATTACTAACTAATAAAAACTAAACACAAAAGTTGTAAAGCTTGAAAATTGAGTTTATTGTAGGAGAGTACTGCATATCCAGTGATTGTGTAAGATTATTAGAAACAAGAAAAAATCCCTGCCTCCCAAAGTGTTTTTGTGTTTGGTGTGAAACGGTGTCCAAGGCGGTAGGATGCTTCTGGATAGTAAAGCTCCTGACAACATTCAGTAATGTGCTCATGCTCTTAAAGTCATGTTTCATCTATAAAGAAAAGATTGTGTTATGCTTCTTTTCAAAGTTGCATGCTCTTGCGTGATGCGCAGCGAACTTGTCTGTGGTGCCTGTCAGTTTGCTGTTTTATCACTGGTCCAGAAGCAGATGGGCTGTTTTGCTGCTCCTTCAATGTGATGATGGCTGCTACAGCTCAGCCATCTGCTGAAAGAATAGGAAGTGAGATAACTCATCAGGAATATAACATGTCAAAAAGGATGTACTCATCCATTTCCTGCAGCATGAATTCATCTCCTGCCCTTATTGTGCATTATGTGCTTTTGATGTAATGGTTTTTCTGATGAGAGTGACAGTGAGGCATGTGTGATAGTTCCATTACTGCAGATGGATTGGCTTAGATGATTGGCATTATATTTATGTCATTAGCTCTTACTGGGTTTCTTTCAGCTTTTGTTCTGTGAGATTTCCTTTCAGGGATGCTGGAATCTATTACATTACCTTCTCCACTGCTCCAGACTGACTGGCTCATTCCATAGAAATAAGGTACAATAATTACCCTTTTCATGTAACATTGGGAAAACTTGAGCTGCAGGTAAAACACAGCATTTGGAAAATTGTTGAGTTGTCTTGAACTGCAGTAGATGGTTTAATGATTTCTTTAAATGATGGCTTTGTGATTCATTCTTCAGTAGAAGCACATTTCTGCTGATATTTCTTAATATTCTGGAGGTGCAGTCCCATTGTGCCCCTTATAATTAAGAGCTGAGAATCCTATTTTCACCTCTTCTACGTGAGAAAAGCTCTGTGAGATGTGTGCACTTTAAGTGTAGATTGAAAATTCTTATCCACACCTAGATGTTGGGTTAAACAATGTAAGCTTATTTTCCATGCTGTATGTTGTTGCATTGTTCGGTCGGCTGCCCACACATTTTTCATATCTGATGCAATGTGTTGCATTGTTTCAAACTTAATACAAAAGGCCTTAATGTGGCATAAACACAAAAGGGTTCCTGTTTCTCTTTCCTTTGTGTATTTAATTCAGGAAAATAGAGAGGAAAAAACCTCTGAAGGAGTGTAAACAAGTTTCAGGCGTAAGGCACAGGTCATCAAGGTCCAAAGGCATGTGGGAGTAGAAAAGACAGAAGTCGTTAAATGGGGTTCATGGTGTCAAACAGAACTGCAAAGCATAGTGGGATGTTTGAAAGCCCAACCATCCATCACTGCTGATGAAATTTACATATTCCATCTCATCATTCCCACCCATCTGAGATCTGATCGCATGCAAGCACTGCAATCCTCAGCTCTCCATTGTATGCCCAGTCTGTTATATTATTCATCAGCACTGAGGACTGATGGGTAGTGACATGTTAAAATAGGACAACAGCAGTTTATCTTGCAAGTGTCTGCTTAAATATTTAATTTACCTTTGAGAATCATAGCAGAATAGATGCAGCAGCGATGTTGAGCTTCAGTACAGTGTGAAAGCAGCAAAGGAAGAATTGTCGTATCATGTGTATCTATAAATCTCTGGCAGCATTTTTTTTTTTTCCTCTCATCTGTTGATTTCTTCTGTTTAAATGTAAGTCATGCTAAGGTTTTGTTGAGCCTGCAGTCAAATGAATAGTTAAATTAGACATCTTTGAATGTGTTTAGATGTGGTTGCATGAGAGGATGCTGTCTTTGATGTGGACATGCTCATCTTTGACTCTGCGACCACTAAAGCAGAAGTGCTGCATCGTTTTATTCAGACACAGTTTTTTGACTGTATCCCATTGAGGTTTATGCCCACATGTGTCCATGGTCTATTTCAACCTCACAGCAAGCCACGCTGCAGACACACAGGCTTCAGGTTGCTGTTTCTTCCTATTGTCTTTTATCACTTATTCTATTAGTTCTTAGGGGAGGCCTTTTAATATTCCTTCGTCAGACACTTCCCATTAATTACAGCAGCTTGACAGGTTTTCTTTTCTCATTCTGGATCCTCCACTCAGCAAAATATGATTTATGCACAAATGGCAGCTCAGATTAAATGAATGTTGCTAAAGCAACATTATTTTAGGTTTCGCTGAAAAGTGGGCCCCCTTTTTTCTTTTTTTTTTTCTTTGCTCATTTATCAGTATAATACAGCCAAGAAGATGAAAATGTAAATATTTCCAAGCCATTACATGAAGGTGAAAATCTTAAAGTGACAAAAGTTTGAAAGATGTAGCCTACATGTATTAACCTGATTTACATCATCTGGGTGCGTTCAACAAGTACACGCGGGGGCGTTCCCTTTCCTCACGCACTCCATCTGAGTAAGGCGACAGTTGTAGGTGATTTCGTCTGGATAGGAGAAAAATGAAATGGGGAAAGAATGAGACGAAACTATTGGAACTCAGCAGAGTTCAGAACCAAGGATCACTCAGGGAGGAGTGATGGAGAGAAGAAGACTTTACCAATCACTAATCGCGGGTGGGACTTTTGAAGGATGGGCGGCGTTTTGGCCGGATGTGATGTAGAAGCACAGGCGACAGCAGTGTAGTCAGTCAGTTAAAGATTTCAGACAACAACAATCATGGCGGCTTGCCGTAGGAACCTCAGAGCGACGAAATTGATTTGGCTATCCTTCAAATATGCGCTGGCTGTTGCATATGTTGCCTTTTATCCGGACGGTTTTCTTTGCACATTCGACAAAAGTCGTTCACAGACTGTACACCGCTCGTACTAGCTGTCGCCGTCCGCCGCCATGTTGTTTGACTGAAGCTTTTTGAGCTTGATAACATGTTTTGATAACTCGATCCTCTATGCGTGGTGGCTCTGGTGTCGCTCTGAGTTGCGTCACGGGTTGCGTCATTCGGTTCAACGTGAGTGGCTGAAGTAGCGTGTGAGTCAAGATGACGGACAGATCTTCTATCCAATCACATGCAAGAGTTTTAGAAAAAAAAGACTAATTTGAAATCACATCGGGTTAACTCCCTCCCCAGATGGTATTGCAAATACCAGGTGGCGGGAGTCAGGTTATACATGTATATCACCAAGCCTACAAAAAGACATACCTGTAGTTTGCTGTAGACTCTTGAGAGAAGACCATGTTCCATATGGATTAAACATATTGTATTGATGAAACTGAGATATTTTGCAGTTATTTAAAAAAACAAATCTTCTATTGTTTGTGAAAAGCTAAAATAATTGTTCCTTGATTTCAGATCTATTTTGAAACCCTGACAGTGGACATGACCTTCTGATCCTATATTGAAGTTGTGAACCAATCAACAGCATGAGATTTATCCCTTTTGTTATCTCTGCTAAAGAGGCTGCGGTTTCCACTGCTTGGTTCTTGCCTTGACGGAAATGTTGAAGCTATTTCTTTTTGTTTTTTAGGTTGTAGGAGGATGATACAAAAATCACCAAGACTAATAAAAACTTTGTGGGTAGGTGGTGAGTGGACCCAGGAAGAGCAAATTACATTTCTGTCTGGATCTGTGGATTTGTTGTACTTGAGAGAAGATGCTTTTTCTACTAAGTCTGTAGTTTGTCTGTTTGTTTGCAGTATTACTGAAAAAATAATGAATGTTTTCATTTTTAAAGTCTTACTAGAGACGGAGCATGGCCTTACTTAGAAGTGATTAATTTTTAATGCTATTCCAGGACTTGACTCAGTGGTATAGAGATCTGCATTGCCTTTTTTTTTTTTGTGTGTGTGATTTTTAAAGGTGTAGGGCAAAATTTCAGGTCAATATGATAGTTAAGTGGTTTTTCCCTATTAAAATTTGACGAATATTACTTTTTTACTGCTGATATGATACCGATATCACAGCCTTCAATATTTTTAGATACTGATATCAATCTGATACAGTATCAGCATGAATCACAGATACTTTTATTTATTTTGTGTAGTGGAAGTGGCTTGATGAAGTGGTACTCAAAACTGACTCATCCATTATTAACCACAGTTGTTTGAATTTGAACCTTACGGAGCTTTCAATTTACCTCAGAACTGGGAACTGCAAATAACACCATTCCCCACCTAACTGTGTTCCAGATCGCTGGCCGGAAAACAAGATAGCAGCCATGCAAAATGACGTGTTTGCTTAGGCTATTGTTTTTAGCCGTTGTTAGCACAGCTGCCATTGTAGTTCACATATAGTCTACCACATAAAAAATGTGAATCAAAATACAGCACCTTCCCCCTACATCTATATTAAACAATACTGCGTGTATGACTGATTTGATGCAACAAAAAATTAGTCAGAAGTGCAAATAAATGTAACATGAGCTTCTGCTGCTAACACAGGCTGCGGCCATCTTTAAGTCTAAACTCGGAGGTGGTGAGGATCTATGACTTTCTGAGAAGGAAATCCGACCTCGGGGGCCATTCTTGTTGAAACTTCCTACTCTGAATTTGGAATTTTAGACTTCCGAGTTCAAATGGAACGCAGCATTAAGCATACAGTAAGAATATACAACAAATGAATGAAAGAAATGAGAAATCAGAAGACCTTGAAAAATAACCTCAAAATAAATCCAACAAAAAGATATTTTTAAAGATAAATAAGAAAGAATGTTAAAATACATTTTCAATGTATTTCCTGATAAAAATTTCTTCTTAGCAAAAGAAAAATGTTTTTGGTAATTTCATGTATTTACACTAAAAAGAGTATCTGTGCTGTAGTTGATATTAAAGAGTTCTTTACATTGATCCAACTTAATTGTTTTAGTTTGGGTATTATTATTACTATTATTTTAGTCAAATCAACTGAAAAACTCCTCTAATCTGAAACATGTTTTTACTTTCACTCAAACTAAATTTGTTAAGTTGTTTCAGCTTAGCATGCATGAACAACAAAGGGGGCGGGGCTACTTTCAATACACAACATATCAGGACCACAAAGGCTCATGGGAAAAGCAAATTCAACAGAAATGACCCTTTTTTGATTGTTATCCTATAAATTTGAGTTAAGTGTTTACTGCCTTTGTTATGTTCACATTCAGAAGAAGTTGCTGAGAAAGTCAGTTAAGTTTGGATGTTAAAGTTGCACCATGAGTTTGAAGGACAGTTCAAGGAACGGAACCAACATAATTTATTTGAAACTTGTGTTGCTGTTCTATCACAGACCCTGGACTTACTTATGGTGCAAACTCTACATGTGTAAATTTGCGCTAAAATCAAATATTAATGCAGCAGTGGTGGTCTTTGGACCAGCCAATAGTGACTTCTCTCCCTGAAGAGTTGGCAACAGTAATATTAACAGTTTTTACCGTATGCCTAGGTGACTTTCTTGTTATTATACATTTTAACGTCCTTCAATAAAAATAAAAATGCCAAAAAAAACCCCAAAGATTTCATGTAAAAGAAAAGTTATAAACTGTATTTTTATCATGGAAAATTACTTTATTTTTATGAGAAAGTTTTTCTGTAATTTTACGGTATTTTTCCTCGTGCCCCAACTGCCAGAATATTACTGTTTTTTTACGTTTTTTTTTTTTTTTTTTACAGTGTGCCCTTAGTTTTTCTGGTGGGTCATGTTGGTGACTTTTGATGCAGGCCGATATAATCCAATACTGTTTTTTTGAATGATGTCGGGACTATTTCCGATATAAATAGGTTATGTTGTTGGTCCAGTTTACTTGTCTTTTTCACAAAATTTACTCAAAATGTATGCAGATTTAGTGATTATTCAACTCAAAACAACCTTTTTTTGTAAACTTTTTAAAAAGCTGAGGTCTCATATTAAGCCCTGTTTCCACCAGTGCGTCTGGGTCGGTCGGTCCACGTTTTTTTTCATCTCCACAGATAAAAACTGGGACGGGTACCCTTAAAAACGACCTGACCCGTCCTACTTTTTTGGTACCCTTCTGTAGGGGTACTGATCTAACCAATCTGGACCAAAGAGGTAGAGCTTAACACACTGCAATCTGTTGATTGATTGAAAAAAATATGTCACTTCCCACGTGACCCGGCATAAAAACAAAGCTGGGAGTACCCTGAAGGTTTCTGAACATGTGGTGTGGTGCTTTTGTTAAAAGGCATTGCACTGCGATGTCACATGATCACGTAGCTGCGCTACTGGGTTAATACTCCGCCTCCAGGGTAAGGGCACAGTTTGTTGTGGGGATGTGTAATCAACATATCCATACCAAAACCCACCCGACCCGGCCTGACCCAGACCTGCGGGTGGAAACAGGGCTTTAGAGAGAAACAGAACAGATGGTTCCAAACTGGGCCAAAATGGCCATTTTGAAGATGTCACCTTAACCAACTAAAACCTTTCTCCTTTTTTTCTGCTTCGTGGAGATTATGAGGCGCTTTTGGACTGTAGGAACCTTTTGAAGTTCCCATAACCAGGCCATTTTTTTGCGTATTCGGACATATAGGAACCAGGGACCTCGGACCTCAGTTCCTATAACCTTTTTCCAGTCTTGCCATATTTAAAAAGTCTCACAGCTGTTTACCTGTTTAACAGTTTACTGAGATCGTAATAACAACAAGAACTATTATAATAGGAGTGCACCAATTCATTATTAAATCGATCACAATGGTTCACGTCCCGAATCAATAACTATTTTGAAATGCTCAAAAGCAATTATTTTAATATTAATTTAATGACCCAAATACAGCTGCAAAGTGTTGCAGTAGAATCTGCGGCTGCTGCCCGGACACTTTAATGGACGGACCGTCCACTAAAGCGTCCAAACGCACTTCAACAAAAGGTAAACAATATGTTAGTAGGGCAGCTTTCTAACTGGGGGCTGTTCCGTTACATGATACATATGACCGTGATGATGGAAAGCTGGTATGTTAGCTTTAATAGCTTTGAATAAAAGAGATGAGAAACCTGTTTTGTATTAGATCTGCTGGGGCATAAGTTTGTCACTGTCGCAACGATTGCGTCACACATCGTTCCTAACAAGGTCCTCCCTCATGTGTGAATGCAAACTGAAGGCGAACGGTAGTTCTTTTAACTAAACTCGGAACGCGTAGTTATAGGAACTGCGTTCTTAGAACCTCTCTGTCCGAATGTGCCTATATTCAACCTCTCTATTATGATCTGATAGAGGTTAAGAGCGAGCTCCATCACTTCAAAAAGATATTCATCTTTATTCTGAAAGGAGATTTTTTTTTTAGGTGAGTCTGAAACCTTTCTTTTTTTGTTTCTGAAATATATATACCATTTTCATTTGTTCTTCAGCAGTAAGACATATACACATCTTAACAAATCTCACGAGGGTTCCCTTTACCACAACTCCAAATTGAAAAAGGCCTTGTACTTGCATAGATATACTCATTTCATCACGGGGATGCAATTTTCAAGCAGAGGCCTAACAGAGTTAACATGCATGTATATTTGGATCTCATTTCAGGATCAGGATTTTTATTATTTCTTTTATTGTGTCTTATGTTCCGCCTTGACTGTCTGCAGTATGTCTGCAATTAGTCTTTAGTTACTTTCTGTTGTCACCATTAAACACATTCTCATATAGTTAGCAGCCAGTTGAACATGGTCTCACACATATTTCACACACTACGAAGCCATCCTCATTATGCTGTCCTTGCTTGGCTTTACTGGCTCATACTGATCAAACAGAGGCGGTTTTGTTCAGTTGTAAAATCACAGGACTAACATGAGTGCAGCATCCAGAGAGTGTTTTGCTGTGGCGGCATTCCTTTACACACATTTCTTGGCTTTGATTAAACCTTCATTCCCATCTCTAAGGCCCTTCGGCACTGGATGTGCACCAACCGTCACGCATAATGACAGGCTTGCCAAAAGTGGCAAAGAATTTTTGAACGTACCCTAACGGCTGAGACCTTTTGCACTTCAGCGACCTCAGGGATGTTCAGCCAAAAACCTCCTCCTCCTCCAGGCAGCCTCACCCGACGAGCCCACTCTGACTGTCTGACTGCCAGCTCAACGGAAGGTCACTGATCTGCCGAGTATCTCCAGGCTTTCCTGCACAGTCGACCTGAATAATTTATATAGCTGATTTTTGGAAGATCGGAGTGAATGGCCATGTGAAATTACCTCGTATTGATTCTGTAAATTGAGAGAAGAGGAGAGGGAGATAGGGAGAAATTGACAAATCAAAGACTGTTGAGAGTTGCGCAGCACTGAGCTGAGCTGGTTTGTGTGTTTAAGAGCATGATTCAGACATCAATATCAACTTTATTACTGGTTCTGACAATTTATACAAAACCATTCAGATTTCTTTTCCTTATTACCCAAACCCCTCAAATCTTTTTTCTTTTATTTCAGCAGTTTTCAATCAAATGAAAAGATATTTTATGATGTTAAAGTTTTTGAAAGAATCTGCTTTATGAACTGTGAGATTATAAGTTACATAGAGTTAATAATCGGTGTCTCGCTGCAAAGGGAAAAGGGTTCCCCATCCGTAACAGGGATTTATTCAACATGGGATCAGCTTCTCCCAAACCAATCTCACAGATCTCTTTGTGGGGAAATCTAGAGCCATTCGCCTGAGCTCTGGCATACAGGGGTGGAATTTAAGCAGCTTAGCACCCACATTATTCTGGAGTAATCACATTATCTATATACTCTTCCTCTGACCCACATCAAACCCTTTTTCCTCTACACACATCTCTCATATCCTGTTGAATCCAATTTCAGTTTTAACACCCTGCCCATAACGAAATCAACAAACACTGTGCGAGTGTATTGTATGTTTGCTGACTCTGTAATTCCCCTTGAAGGCGGTCAGGGCAGCTGGTTAGAATTCACAGTGAGTGAGTTTCATCGGACATTGATCAACTTCTCTGTAAAGGGATTCTCTGGATTTTGGCGTTCACAGAACTGAACCACCACAAGACGGCAGTTAATCTTGTGACCTGATTGTGTGTCTGTCTGCTGACCTCAAGACAGAAAATCAATTCAAGCTCATTATTTTTGTGCTTAAATGGTTTAAGACCCAGAACTGATGTAGCTTGATATGTTGAAGCAAAAACTTTTTCCAACTGTTGATTCAAAAACTTTTATGCAGTACTTTTTTATTTATTTTTTATTTTTTTTATTTTTGTATTTCTTCATATTTTTTGTTACTTTGTAAACATGGACTCTGCCTGCAACATGGATGTATGCACTTGTTATGCAAATAAATGTTGAAAATACCACCCTGCCTCCTAAACTGGCTCAAACATTAATTCAGAGAAGCAAACATCAAGAGTGTGTGAAAATAAGCTGGACATTCTTATAGTAACGTGCAAACATGTCTCTGAAATGAGTATATATTTTTTTTAATTTATCATAATGTTTTGTGAAAATTTGTTGACCTTTTGCATCAACTTTAATGCAGGGTCCTTAAACACTTGGGGATCCATATGCACCAGAAATGAGTGCACCCCCTATGCAACATCACTGAAATGTCAGAGGAATGAAAAATCAATGCAGCAAATGTCAGTGCTCCATTTCTATGATCATAAACTTTTTTATTTTTCAGAACTTTACATATTTGGTACAACAGGGTCGTTCCTCATCAGCATGAAAGATTAGAGGTATTCCTTTTAAGATACTCTGCCATTCTACATTCAGGTGATATCAATGTCCAGGCCCGGTTGTTCAATTCTCGGTTATTTTAACCACTGGTTAACCCCTAACGGTCGGTTAAATCCTTAACCTGCTGTTAGCTAACCGACCGTTAAATATGCGTTGTTCAAAGCATGGTTAGTAATGCCATCAGCTAACGGCACTGTCACTAGTTTGCACCAGTGTATCCCACAATTCCCCATTTTGTTTGCTTCTGGTATTGCAAAAAGTAATATTGTAAGTCTGTGTCTTCCTTATTGCTCTGAGGAAGACACGATTTGCCAACTCTCACTTTAGTTGACTTTATTTTCACAACGTGCACAGAGCTGCTGTTAGCCACAACACACTCTTCCTCATCCCCCAGTCTCTCTATCCTTTCCCGTTCTCTTCACACTCTTGCGCCCCCTAGCTCACCCAGCCTCACAGGACAGCAAACTCAGTAACAGAGCATACAGGACAAAGACAGTATTGATAAGCAAATGATCCTTTTCATTTCAAGGAAAAAGAGAAGCAGAAATTTCTCTGCCTATGAAGAAAATGTAAGAAATGTAATTCCGACCATAGAGGCAAGACATCTTCTTTAGAATAATCCCCGGTGTGAAAATCAAGGCCATGATAAATGCTGTCCTTCTGTCTCTGAACTGTCATCATGAACGTAGCGTTGGCAACAAACGCCAAAATGACAGGTAACCACACTGTTGAAACTTTAGCGGCGGTCCTTAGGTGCGTTAACTTTAACGACAAGATTACATATGGTTAAAGTTAACTGAGTTTTGAACAAGATAACCGGACTGTTAAAGTTAATGGTCAGTTAAATGTATTTAACGGCTGGTTAAAAAATAACTGCGTTTTGAACAACTTGGTCAGTTTTCACATTTTTCTACTTTAGACACTTCTGTGTGATTTTTGCAGAGCGCCTTGAGACTTTATCCTGCTGAAATATTTCTCCTCCTCCATCTATGGGGAGACTAGTTATCATATAATCTGACACTGGGCGTTGTCAGACAACAGTTGTGACTGCTGTTTACCCAGAAGCTTTTGTCTTCTGCACATTCCATTTCTCTACTGTGACCTCCCTGCAGCTGGCCTCAGTAAGGTTACGTCAAACGCACTGGACCTCTGAGACAAATGTATATATTTTGGTCTGATCTGTAAAAAAAAAAAAAAAGTGCCACCAATACTCTCTCTCTCTCTCTCTTTTTTAATTTTTTTTTTTTTTTGTTTAACCTTTATTTTACCAGGAAAGTCCCATTGAGATTAAAAACCTCTTTTCCAAGGGAGTCCTGGCCAAGAGGCAGCAGTTACAATTTACAAGACATTATACAAAATATACAATAAAAATAATTAAAAACAGTTACAATTCAAGGAGGCAATTTCAAGTGCTCCTAAAAGCATTCAAAGAAATAAGTTCAGATAATTTCCAGTCTTTTTGCAAACAGTTCCATGTAGAAGGAGCAGCATAAGAAAAAGCCCCTTTTCCAAGTTCTGTATGGGCAAATGGAACAGGAAGCAGCAGGTGATCATTTGATGGCAAATAGTAAGTTTCAACAGTTCTCTGCGTGATTAAGCTTCAAATGTACGATGGCAACAAGACCAATGGCCTTATCAATAAAAATGTACCAATGCCCCAACCTTCTGATAGACAAAGATGGCCATCCCACTCTGGAATATAGTTCACAATGATGGGTCAAAGATTTGAAGTCTGTAATGAATCTCAGAGAAGCTAATAAACAGTGTCAATCTTATGAAGACATTGAGCTGAAGCATTCACATTCACCAAGTCTCCATAATCTAAGGACAGATAAAAATGTTGCAGTGACTAGCTGCTTTTTTGCCTCAATAGAAAAGAAAAGAAAATGAAAGGTTTTCCTTGAAAAAAGCCTGCAGAAATTGATGTTGTGCATTGTCTTTTACACTGAGCTGTCACAGGAACTCATTACATTGATAACGTGCTTAAGAGCTGAGGCTCTACTTATTTGTTGCATATGAACAGATTCTGAATGTACTACTCTTTTAAGGAGAGACATGGTGCGACACAGGCTTGATCTGCTTCATAATTGGTCTGTAATGAGTCCATATTCTTCTTTGTCTTTGTGAGGTAAATTTTTCCATGGATCCATGATGCATAATTGCAGAAAAAGCCTGTAGGTCCAACAGTTGGAGAGTTCTGGTATTAACAGTTCTTGTATTCTGCCAGGCTGATGGGACTTTTTAGGTTTAGTGCATTGATTCTTGCATTTTCATTACACTTAATCTAAATCATTTCTTTGTAAATAAGAAAAATGCAATGCTGTACTTGTCAACTTATTAACAGAATAATCAAAGAGGTTATATCATTTTCAATAATTTTATGCTACACAGGGTGAGCTCACTTTTTTTAAAATAAATATATATATATATATATATATATATATATATATATATATATATATATATAAAACTTTATTAATCCATAAGTGGAAATTTCAAAATATTGAAGGAGCCTACATTTAAATGCTTCTTGATAACCTTGCTAGCTAGCTGGTCCTGTTGTTACAGAGGGATAAAAAGGCCAGTGGTAAAATACCCAGAAAACATCCATAAAGTAACAGAAAAATCTCAGCTATTGCTATTTTTCTCACCTGTTCTCCATTTTTTCCTCTCACAGAATACATAAAACAACCAACATTAGTTGGTTCTCATATAAACATGAAGTTTTTTGCCCAGTGATTGTTAAAGCAGTGAAAGCAAGCAGCAGTGGGAGGGAAGCAGTGAAGGGAGACCTGCTGAAATAAATCCATTATAACGTTTTTAAAATCAAAACCTGAAGTCACAGTGCAGCTATAGTAGTGATTAGCAGTAAACATGCAGTAAATATAGATTAGCATTGGTGGTTGTAATAGCTCAGCTACACTTGCACACTGTAGCTGTTGAGTCTAACGTTTGTGTTAGTGAAGATTAATGGTTGTACTTTAGGCCTACTCTACACCAGCTACATGGCATGTGCATGTGTGCATTGGTAAACTGGTGTGTTGCAGCACCTGCAGTTTTTATGTTGCCACAATGCTGCAGCTCATCTGTGTATGAGCTTTTTGATGGATCTGGTCATGAACACAATTGCAAAGAGTTTTGTATAATCCATGGCTGATATGATTCCAGAAGTAATCACCCAGATTTAATTTAATACCATTTGCACATAATTGCAAAATTCTGTGTACTTTTTATGGTTTAATTGTAAGTAACTTTGAATACCATCTGGTTATTGGAAAGGGCTATTCAAATAAAATTGATTGATCAATTGATTGATTGAAAATTATTAGGGATATAATGTACAATATTTTGGTCAGCCTTGGTGATATTATAAAAGTGCTCTAAGAATACAGCTGGTATGATATGGCATGGATGTTCAATATTGTTTTTTTTTTGTTGTTGTTTTTACTGATATCTGATGTACCAATATTGATCAATATCAACTGATACAGATCTATGCAGACAACTGTGAGGTTGTATCTCTCATATTTTGAGAGATACAACTACATTATAGTCTCAAATAAAGATCCCAAAATACCCATAACTCAGCCAGAGGAGTTCAATTTGGACATCTGGCTGCCAGATACTGTATCAGATAGCAGGTATTAGCCAACATTTGGCTAATTATAATGTTGCTAACAACTTGGTAACTGCATGCCCAGGATTGTCCTTCTAAGAAGCTGGAGCCTTTTGTGCGCAAAGCTGCAAGTTTGCACCTGCTTTTCAGACGTACTAAAGATACAAGAAAAAAACCCAGCAAGGCAATGCGTCTCATGGTTGATAAATCACTTTGCAAGTGCTAAAATAATATTTATTTACATCATGTCCTCCCAACACATGCACAATTACATGTAAATGCCCCATATTGAGGTACTAAACGAATAAGAGGCGCTATTCAGCACCTTTGAAAGACCGAACCCTTTTAGCACACTGTTAGTAGATCAGTTTGTACATTTTTTTTGCATGTGCAATGAGATAGCTCCTGTTTTTATACACACAAACCTTTGATAGAGACGGCCCTAAGATGTTTTTAGTGCAAACCTGTTACCCACAAACATAATTTTCTCTTTGATGAAAGTATCAGGTAGCTCCGTTTGATAATTAGACAGGATGTTCCAGGAAGGAGTATGTGCTGAGGTAAGGAGCCCTAACTATGTGTTACTTGGATCATTAATCACCTAGATGTTATCACTTAGTAAGCATGTAGCCGAGTAAATCTAACGGAGTGATTCTGTAAACAGATAACATGGTACATTTTTAGATGCAGATTTTAATTTTAGCATCACTATGATTCATAAAGTGCTCAGATGTCATTGTGAAATCCTCCCGTATTGATTGACGGCTGCTTTTAGAGGCTCTATTTCAACAGCATTCAACTCCACTCCGTGCATTTTCTTGTGTTCTTTACTTGTGTTTATGTGCGAAGAGGAAACAGCGTGCATATGGTTTTCCAACCCACGAGATTAAACCATGAAATCAGTCTCATTCCACACGCCCTGACCTCTGAATGAACATACCCTCCAGCTCTCTGCTGCATCTACCCAATGTTTTCAAGGAGTTTTTATATATTTGTATTTTGCCTCACCCTCCCTTTTTTCTGTGAAAATAAACACAAAAGAAGGAGAGGAGCAGGAAAAGCAGCAAAGGTGGCCGCTGGAATCTTTGGCACAATGTGGCGGTCACAAGAGTGTCATGAATCTTTAATGTAAGATGCTGCTGCACCAAGGAGAGGAAATGTGCTGAAAACATGATTATGGACTCCCGGGGAGGAGGAGATTGTTGGCTCAGGGAGAAAGAGATAGAGATATCAAGCAAGGCGGCGAGGATAAAAGAATTTTGAAGGGCAAAGGAGGTATGGAGGGACAAATGTTTAAAAAAGCTGGGATCTAAGCCGAGGCAAAAACCTTTTTTCACAGTTTAAGTGAACCAAATTAAGACCGAGAGCTATACATGCAAGGCTGTAAAAGTGTGACAGTAAACATGGCATCCTGCACCAGGAAAGTTGAGGTTTACACCTTTTTGTTTGACAGCAACATTTTTCCCAAGAGGCAGAAGAAAAGCAGAGCAGAAATTTTTAGTCACAGATGTCAGGAAGAAGTTCAGGGTCTGCCTTGTGTTTAAGGAAGGTAAAGGTAAAAAAAGAAAGAAAGAAAAAAAAGTTACATTATCAGAGTGATGTCACGATGAGTTTGCGACAGCAAAACTTAGCTGAGTGCACAAAGCTGCTCTTGTCTGTCATTCATCTGGAGAGTAATTGCACTGTCATCTATGATAAAGATTTATATAAAGCAGTCTTTGTCACATGGATTTGTGCCTGAGGGGATTCTCATTTAGCTCTCGATGAAGGTCCATCACTGGCTATATTTTATTTGAACAACAATATTATGATATTAACCGAATCAGGACCTTAGTCTGAATAAAACATAGCTGTATTAAAAAGCCTTCTCTGAGTACATTAACCCAAGGAAAGTCAAATTTAGATCAACAATAATCATATTCACTGAAAAAACAGAGTATTATTTACAGTACTTACATACAACCTAGGTAAGTTTTTCCACACAGAAATGTAAAATATTACCAGGGTTACTTTCAAGTAAACTTTACTTGCATATCAGAGTTATTCCTACAAGAATAACATTCGCGAAAGGTTAAATTCCTATTGAATATGCATCTCCCATGAGCCTTTGTGGTCGAGATACGTAGAATTTGGAAAATAGCCCCGCCCTCTCTGACAGGATTTCAAAGGGAAATTAAAGTTTACTTGGTTTTTACAAGTTGACACATAATGAACACATTGAATACAAATTACTTGATAATTGTCAGTCACACTTACAGTTTAAAATTAAGTTAAAAAATATACAAACAAATGTCAAGTAGCATTTCATAAAGTCATCCCCTTTTAAGTAAAAACAGGGTGATACAAAACTGTTGTAGAGTGTTGAACAATGTGTAGAATATGCCAATATTACCCTTGTAAAGTAGATATTGATGTTATGATCAGAATAATGTTTTACAATGATCAGAATGTTGCCTTGCATGCACACAGCCAATTGAAGTTGGCAGATTCAAAACAAACAAACAAAAAAACAATGTAGTGGTAGGAAATGTTTGTTTGTCTTGGAAATGCCAGAAATTGCCTAAATTGAAGCAGCATGTATAGACTAATCCGGCCAAACGCCACAAGTAGACCATCCACCATTGCTTGGGGAGCCTTTCTGTACATGTGTAATTAGAACAGATGAGAATCTGACTTTTTTCTTAACAACATGGAGGAAATCTGGAAGGACTGTTGCATTCCTGGTTGTTGGAACAGCAATGGAAAACTTTAATTGTGGTAATAAGTGAATAAGAAGATCACAGACATTTATTTCACAAAGATTTCTGCTGTTTGTGACAAAACTGGACGGTGCTGCGGCTCAGTCCACTGATGTCAGTGTGTTCGTATCGGGGAGGAATATCGGACACTCACAGAGCAGAGGAAGAATAACACTGGATTTAACCCCCAACAACAAAACATGGTAAATTATGGTGAACAGTTATTAATTTTACCCTTTATTTCACATATCTATGCTCCCAAAAATGACGCATCGCATAACGTTGTTCTGCTAGCTAATGCTAACAGAGACAGCTGTGGAGTTGCTGCGAGTTAATGACTAATCTGGGAGATCCTGTGAAATATAACATTATTTGCTCTGATCAGGTCAACGTTGGGATCAGAAAATGAAATGGTAAAGCCAGAAACACAAACGTCAAATGGTGTCCTGCAGCCTTTAGTTTAATCTGCAGGACATGTGACGGCTACGTGGTCTTTATAGTCCTTAAACAATTAGCCAAATATGTGATAGAATAGAAAAGTAACGACCTTAGAAAGAGGTTTAATTTTTACAACTTTGATAATGAGATGTGTGTGTTATTCCAGTGTGGCTTGTCATTAAAATCAGTTTCCGAGATGAATAATAGTTTACATTAGTGCTCCGATGTAAACATAATATGTCAGAATAACTCCGAGATCTCCAGATAACATACCTATAGGTCATCATTACCGATGACTGTCCAATGTTGTAAATCCAGATATTCACGCTGTTTTCCATGTTGGCAGAAAGGAGGTAATTGGGACTCGTTCCCCCGGCAATGGCGGCGCCGCAAGATGGCGCAACACACAAAACGCTCGTCAGATTAGTCTATAGACACTATGATAAGGACTTGATTCAGAGGGTGCTCCCAATGTTCCATTTTGGGACATGAGGGGTTTCCTCCTGAGGTGGTGTCATTTATAGCAGGGGTTTTCAAACTGGGGGTAGGGACCCCCTTTGTGGGTCTCACGATAATTTCAGTGGGTTGCCAGATTATTGTGAAAAAAAAAATAAGAAGAGCCTACATTCATTTAAAAATTATTGTATAAATGACTAAGTTATTACAAATACCATGTTAAAAATTAGAAATTGGCATTATCTCAGAGAGAGAAGCTGATCTTGGGCATGTGCGTGCCTTGTCACAGTGAACTGAATCCACAGGAAACCATTTATTCTCCTTATTTATGAAGTTTCTGATAGTTTAGTAGATCACAAACACCAAAATATGTTATTTTGGGGGTCGTGGCTCAAACAGTTTGAAAACCACTGATGGAGGGTGATTGCAGGATGCCTTGCCAAAGCAAATTGGGAAATATTGGCGAAACTTTCTGCAATTGAATATAATTCAATATATATTTAAATGCCAAACTATGGAGGTTTCCTAATCAAAACAAAATATTTTTACAGTTAAACCTTAAGCAAGTACTCTTAAAGCATAGTTAGATAGTAAAGGCAAGTCAGGAAATTGTTAGAAAGTTGGACACAGAAGTTGGAGTTCATTGTAAAAAAATGTTTCCATGTTGCTGTTTTTGTAGGCGTAGCTGGTGGATAATTTACCCCCACAGGTATAATTGAATAGTTTTCTGTACTTCAGAAAGTGATGGCATATGTGTGTGTGAATATGTGACTATTCAGGAATTAAAGTTTGAAAAATTGGGCCTCATTTACCCAACCGTTCCTTCTTACCATTCTCAAATCCTGCTTACTTTTTTTTTTTTGACAAAGATTGTGCCATTTAGTAAATGTCTTCATATCTTGGATTTGTTAAGAATACTCATGAGTGCTGACAACAAGATTACAGTGGTCTGTTTTTGTCACACTTTTTGTAATTTACAAAACGTTTAGTAGTAAAACATAGCAGACTGTGCCCTTACATTATAATTTGCCTCAGGGTTAAAAATGATCTATTTCATTTAATTTATTCAAGAAACAGTCAGGCTTTTATTGTATTGCTTGTCTTCCTAAAGCAGTGGTGCGATAGACTGCACATGTGCAAATTGTAAAGCTCCCTCAACCAGAAGAATATGACTTCATAAATGTCCAAGTCCCTTGTAACTCCAAGATCCATACTGAATGTGGCCTGTAATTATTGAAATTTACTACAACAGTAGCTTTTTATTATAATAACTTTTAATAGGAAATGGAGGTTATGCCCCAACCTCCTGATTAATAACACCACTGACCTCCTAACACCACATCTTAAGAGGATGCTGGATGTGTTTTGGGACAGCAGGAGGTCATACTTTACAAACCGTATAGGTACAGTATGTAAAGAAAGATGTGAGATTCTCCTATGGTGTACCACTTCCCCCTGTAGCAGCATGAGGATGTTCGTCCTTATGCACTCATGGGACCAGAATGCAGGCTCACAGTCCAACTTTGGTGGTAATTAATAATCTGTTTGTACATAAAGCTGCTTTATATTTTTGAATCACACTGTGATTATTTATAACCAAGTGTATCACTTAAAAAAAGAGCAAACGAGTTGCAGTACACATCTTTATTATTATTTGTTCTTAGGGCTGGGCGATATGGCCTAAAAACAATTTCCGACTTATTTCTTTTTTAATTTACTTATTTCTAAATCACCCGCAACAAAACATGCAAATTAAATCATTCAGTCAATTTTTTCGCCCAGAATTCACAAACATTTTGTGATATATTTATATGCTGATATCATTTTGACATTTAGAAATGTGGCATCGATCTATTTTGCTAACGAAATCTTGCAATATTTCATTGTTCTGTTACGAAATCTTGTGAGAGTTCATGAAATATTGTGAGATTTTGTAACAGAATGATGAAATCTCGTGAGATTTTGTCAGTAAAATAGATCAATACCACGTTTTTAAATATTAATTTGATATCAGCATATGAAAATATCGCGATATTTCAGTGTATCGATATTTTTTCCCTCCCTTATTTTTCTCGGCTCGCCTGATAATAGCTGGGATAGGCTCCAGCAACACCCGCGACCCTGAACTGGATAAGCGGTATGGAAAATGACTGACTGACTGATTTTTTTCAAAGTGTGGGAAACAGATAACAAAACTGCTATTTGAAATGAATACTTATTTTCCATCTTTAATATCAGTATTGATATCGGTTATCGGCCACATGAATTTTAAAATATTGGCATATCGAATATCGACCAAGATTCCATTATCGTGCATCCCTAGTCCACTCCAGCTGTTATTATTAAACTTCTGATTGGCTCATTGTTGCCTAAATGACTAAAATAACCTACACTGTAAAATGTTTAACTTAAAAATATGAGTTAAAGAGCTGCTTTAAATTTTTTAGCTGAATGGAATGTTATTTTGTGTATTAAAGATGTGTTTGATTAAGTATTTTGTTTTATAACAACAACGGAGCAGAAGCTTGTTCATTTGACATAAAATAATACATTGGAACAACAAAAATGCCAAAATGCACTTTAAAATGTGTGTGTCCTCCACAGGCTGAAACTGTGTGTCCTCCACGATGAATTGAATAGACTTTCTGTTGCTTCTTTTTCATAATGCCAGCACATCATTTCAACATGATGTCATGTGATAGGTTGTCAATGCCTCTTTAAAGGGAATTCTAATATCTTGTGGGATGAGATTTGCTCCATGGACGACAGACATGTAGCCAAAGTTTCCATGAGCTTTCTTGCTTCTTTAATTTTTTGCCTGTTAAAACTAGTTTGAACTCCTTTTCATGATGGTTTCATGAACTGCCTTGAAACTGTTGTACATTGTCACAAAACTGCATTCAGCTGTCTCCTCTTCCTCTCATTAACAGAACTGGGTGTTCTCCAAAATGTCAAGCTTAGTCTCCTGTCTCTTTATTTTTAGCCATTTGTTTGTATGAGTTGTGAGCGGCACATGTTTCCGCTGTATTCCCACTTCCATATTTGACATACATTTCAAAATGAAAACAAAAGCTGGTAGTCCATCAAAATGTTTATTTATGAGTCTTTTTCTCTGCTGTCTAAACAGACAGACGTCGGCTCTGAATTATTGGATTAACAAGGCTTCTTCACTTCATTCTTTGCTTGTCAAAACAAGACATTTAAGACTCGTCTCTTCCTCTGTGTCTCCCCCTCCCTCAATTTTTCCCACAGCTTTGATATCAGCTGGCTGCTGCAGCAACAACTGTAGAAATGTCAAGCTATGGGACAGGTAAGAACCTCTCTCCACCTTGTTTCTTCTCCATAAACCCATTTTGTGTTAATTAGAGTCTTTAAAAGACGAAGAACAGCCAATGAAGGTCATTGTCTGTTCTTTCCACAGGGGTGCATAATCCTGTAATTAGCTCCCATTATTCTATTTTACCATTCACTGTGCTTCCTTCAGCCGCCGTCTTGAAACCTATTCTCATTTTGCTGCTTTGGAGGGATTTACATGAAATTTGATCAGTGATGAGAATGTTGAATACAGCAGTGTTTGCTCTTTATTCTCATGTTAATAAGCAGGTAATCAACAGACTGTACTCTGTTGTGATCCAGTGTCATTGCAGGGTCATCGTAAGTGTTAGTCCAGTGTGATGCCTCCAGATGAGTAATGTGTTTGCATGCTTAGTCTGGCCCAGGTGTAATCACAGTGGGTTTACAGTGGGACTACAGAGTTAGAGGTGACCCTATCCTGTCCCTGTGTGCCATCCTACATCTTCATCAGGCCTTAGCGGGAGGGCGAGATGGCTGTGTTAATATTTAATGACTGCAAGACAAGGCATACCTGCCGCTGGAGGATAGTGGAAAACGCCTCACCCAGTCCTGTCAGAGGAAAACGCACATGTACGCAGCCACATGTCGCCTCAAGCCATACACACAGTTCTCTCATACCCGGTAACCTTTTCCAATATGCACATTCTCCTTTTTCTTTCTGTGAGTCCATTACTATGTCTTGGACACTCCCCCTGAACTTCTTCAATAAGTGTCTGAGGTGAGGAACAGAAGAAAGTGTACTTTGTCTCAGTAGAGGATTTGCAAGCTCAGAATAAAGGAACAAGGATGTGCAAACAATGCAGACTGAAGTCAGGTCCCACCACTGTCTAGGCTCTCAGCTGTGTTAGAGGACCGACGCAAGCAGGAACAAAACGATCTGTCACTGATAAGCAACACAAAAGCCTGCAGAGATGAACATTTTACTCACTTCCTTTTGATTCTTTCTGCAGACTTTGGCAGCTTATTTCATTCATGCATCTAACATCCTACATATGAGATGACATAAGTTGTGACTACTTGCTTTATCTATTGCTATTTAAAAAAAAAAGATTTAGCCTTTAGTTGACCAGGTCTGTCCCATTGATCACGCAATGATCTCTTTTCCAAGGGAAGCCTGGCCAAGACAGCAGCTTTAAATATTGAGTTTCAATAGTTACAATAAAGCAGATCAATCAGAGTTACACAATAAAACACCAGTCATACAACAATAAAATATAAAAAATGCAATCAAGAATAAAAGAGTTGAATTTGGGGCTTTCATATGAAGCAAGAACGATACAGATCTGGGCATGAAAAAGTTCCCCTTTCAGCCGACTGCCAGCCACTTACCAGCGACTTGTCTGCTAATTCAATCGCACAGAGAAATGCCTGTGTGCCCAGGAGAAACGATTTCAGAGCATAAATGAACGCACGGAACAAGGACATTTCCACACGGCAAGTTTGGACACCGTACATGATGACGTATTTGCGGGACAAATCGTTCAGCCAGTGATAGTGCAGTCATGGTGCACGGTTAGTGCACCACTTCTGGCAGAAAAAGGAGGAACTTTTTCATGCCCGCATCTGTATGAGGCTAATTTCAAGTCCCTTACAAGGTTTTTGAATATTCCGGGAGAAAACTAGATCCTTCAGCTTCAGAGAGGTCTGTAATGAATTCCAAGCAGTGGATGGAAATTGCACTAAGGAGGGCATGCAGAGTTAAGCGCGAACTTTGGGAACTTTAAGCTTATAACAATCATTGAAATGTTGGAACTGTCTTGATAATGTTTGAGAACTCAAAATAAGGCAAATCAATTTCATTTCTGCAACACATTTAACGCAACAAGCAGTGGTGACTGAACCTAAACGTCACTGAAAAGTTAAAAATGGTCAGCACAGAAACAGCAGAGATGTTTAAGAAATCAGGTGCACAAGATTTCTGGGCTTTATTTGCTTTTTTTTGGCAGCAGCTTTACAGGAAAGGGTAAAAGAGCTGGGAATGACATGCAGCAAAGGGCACCAGGCCAGGATGTAATCTGTGTACGGGGCGGACACTTAACCAGTTTAGCTTAATGCTGCCCCAGGTGTACTATTTTTAAAACAATTGAAATTATGCAAGGCACAATACTGGGAAATGCATTAGCTTCACAAGGAAGTCTGAAACAATTACCTCAGTTTTTGTTGCACATAACATTGTATTTCAGCAGATTGATCTGAGCTCCAATCTGTTATGAAAGCATAAACTGAGCTCTGTAACTGCAGGTCTCATGGTTCCTAAGAATGTTCAAAAAGATCCAGAGTTTGAGCAAAGCAGGTGACTTTGACTCAATAAGCAGGATAGTTGAAGAGAAGTGGCAATTTTTACTACACAGAAAAATAGTGAAAGAAATTAACAACTTAGTTTTCTAAGGAACTAAATTATTAATTATGCCATATTAAAAATCAGAATTTGGCCGTATCTCTGTCAGAGAAGCTGTTTTACAGCATACAGGTGCTTTCTCACAGCTGTGAACGTAATCTACCAAAAAACACTTTATCCTCTTCATTAATGAAGACTGACAGGTTTCCAGCCGCTCATTTAGAGGATGCTGCAAGATGACCATCTGATATATCACATAATTAAGTGCTTATCACAGGGGTCGCAAACACCATGCACCGTCTGGCATCTTGGGGGTTGTAGCATAAAAAGTTTGGGAACTTGTTATTCTTGTCTTCTCAGTGACCGCATTAAGTTTAAATGTTTCAGATCATCTGGTTTATTTATAGGCAGAAATATCCATAACGTACTTTGCATTGACCATTTACAGTAAAATGTAGATGTGTAGGGGGCGGGGCCAAATTCACCTGCATAAACTTCCAGGAAGAGTTATAAAGGGGAGGGGGGTTAAAGGGGAAATTCCTCGGTATATCTAAGCTTACACACATTTTTTTCTTGTAAATATGATAATTTTTTTGGTGCACACAAACTTAAGGTTTTTGGTTGGTGCATGTACAGTTTTAGTAAGGTTCCTGTACACAGTTATATAAATAAGGCCCTGGGTCTGCTGCCAGAATTTGGGAATTCTGGCCTGTAATGGAAAACAATGACTATGTTTACATGCCATCAAAATGCGGGTTAAGGTCAATATTAGGAATAACCCATTTACATGAATGAGCATACAGTCCTGTATACATGATAATTGCAATCACCTGGAATATCCCAACCCCAATCGCGATGCATTGAAAACGTCATGATGATGGTGGTTAATGAACCATCTGGAGCCACTGCGGTCAAGCCAGCCAAGTTTCAGAAATACAGCCGAAATAACGCCGGTTGGTTTGATCCGCGAGAGGCGGCTGGTTTGACTGCAGTCCGGAGCCGATAGCAGTCCTTTGCTGGCGCTGCTGTGCTGGAACTGACCCACCAGCTGTACTTGACTATATTGCGGGTCATAGAAGGAGAGAACAGGTGGTAGAAATGGGGAATGGAGCTGGAGCTGTGTGCCATCCATTCTTTCCGTTTCCACCAGAGCCCCCTGGACACTTTAGATGGAGGTCTCAGTCAGGACGGGTGGGAACGGGCTGGATTGATGAAGTTCACCGATTTCGGCTGGCGTGACGATTTTCTTATGTCAAACCTTCACCAAACTTTGCCAGATGAGTGATGGAGCCCTGTGAAGTAACTGTTTGCACACCAGTTCCTCTCGGGAAGCGTGTTGCCATGGTGATACATAAACTAGCAAGCTGTGCAGAGTAATGTCTGATCGCTGGTACAAATACTCCCTGTAGTTTACTCAAAAGAACATGCCCAGAACACAATTGAATATTCCTTTCAATGGAGATATTCGGATACGCGTTTACATGACCAAATATTCGGGTTAGAAAAGGAGTAACCCAGGCGGAATATTCAGGTATTTGCCTGTGTTTACATGGTCATACGCAACCGGGTTATTGCTAATATTGCGGTTATGAAAGGGTTATTGGCTGCTTGTAAACGCAGTGATTGACTCAAAATGGAGCTTGAAAAAAGGTTCTAGCTCCTTCATACTCAGTACTAAAAATGTAAAAAGCTAATTTGATAGAACAGCATGCAGAGGTGTGTGGAAACGGAACATTTTGGGCAGTTCTACATGCACATGTTTTCAGAGAACCTGGATTGATAGTGGAAGCATTGTCTAAATGATTTTCATGCATCTAATTTTTATTTTGTGCATTTCATTGTCTTTTTTGTATAAGTACCTAAATGAGGTCCCAAAGGAAGAGAGGAAGTAAAGAAAACAAAAGCAAAACAAAATCCAGCAAACTAAGTGCATAAAAGGGGAGAATTATGCCAGATTGATGGGTTAAACTGAGAACTCTCATCGGTTAAGTCAAGTCCTTTCAACTGTGACCTAATTTTAGGACATATCAAGCATATTATGCTCATGATAATCCAACCAGTTCTAACTCCCATCTTGTCAGATACTGAGGCTGTCTCAGTTTTCAACACAGAGGCTGCATTTGCACATTCAAAGTGTGGCATTTGAATGTGCAGTGTTTCCTGAATTAGATAGTTAGCATGTGGTAGCACATGGAGCCAGGAGTGGGGGTGCCATGTTTATGTACCATACGCATGTGGGAAATGTTGGACAATTAAATGTATTCCATTTCTATATTTTGGTTCTTATCCAGAATGTTGAAGTTACTTTAACAGCAAACCTCAAAGAAGCGCTTTTAATTCATGATGAGGATTTACAGAAGTGCAGCAAAGGAGATGAAATAAAGACCCATAAAAGGATGTAACAGAATAGTGGACTAGAGATTGGACTTAAACAAATCCCATGCTTTAGACCTGGTCCTCCCTTTGGTGGTCTGTTTTCGATGTTCATCACTACAAAAGTTTTTCCAGTCAGACTTCAGCCATAACTCTTGGTCTTTCTTCTGGGTTTTCAGGTTCCTGCCTAACAGCAAGCTTCATTCCTGAATCCTGAAAAGCTTCATTCCATTTAACTTGCTCATCTTGATCCTGTTATGTCACTTTTATGCTGTCATTGCTCACTGGGAGACTTGGATACCATCATTAATGCTATCATCTGTCCCTTTCCTACCATAACAAGGGAGATTTCTTCTGTGATTAGGTTTTTCTGGGAACTGGAGTGGAAAAACATGAATAAGACATTTTTCTTCCATTTATCAGTTAAAGGAAGTTCTCAACCAGTTTATGGCCAGTGCCCAGCAACCATCCCACTGTTCCACCATTACACTATTACATCTCGTCTAAGTTTAGACTGAAATTCACCCGACAATAATCGGTATATATTTTAGCCTGAATCTAGATGTTAGAACTGAATCCATTATTTATTAAATATTAAATTAAAAAACAACTGTAAGCTGTATAAATGATGGCCAAACGTTGGATTAAAACATTTTTAACAGTCATTGATCAATGTACAGTGCAGTTTAGATTTAGTTTAAGCCTAGACTGCTAAAAAACTTTCATTTTTAGACCAGTTTTCCGAACGATTTTAGCCTAGACCTCTAATAACCATTAGATGTCTTTAGATGTCTTTTAGACCAAAAATGAATGGTGGGATCAGTCAAAGTGGATTCTATTGATGGAACAGTGTGTCACTGATGTTAACAAATATTTATGTTAAAGGCCTAACTTATTCTTTTACTCCTTTCCTTACGGGTTTAATACTTTTATCATCTCCTCCTCCTCCCTTTCGAGTTCAGCATTCCCCCCTCTCCTTTCCTCGATTCCCATCTTTATTTTTTTTTTTATAAAAAAATATTTTCCCACCCCCCCCCCCTACGCTTCCCCCCCTACCAAAATTTACTTTTTTTATAAACCGACACCAATGATTGGTTTTATATTATTAAAAAAAAACCCCTCCCCCCTCCTTTTGTCGTCCTTCAGTTTCTTTTTCTTTAATTAATATATTTTCGTTTTTTGTTAATACCCCCCCCCCTACTTTTTTTTGGAGGGTATTTTTTTTTTTTTTTTTTTCTTTTCCTGTCGTCCTTCTACTTCATTTTTTATATGGGAAACGATCCTTCCTCCTCCCCTCATTTGTTATATTTTTTTTTTTTTTTCCTCCCCCTAGGTAAAGGGAAATTAATTTATTCTTCTGTTGGTACTCTTCTTTTCAGGGAAGGGGATCCTGGAAAAACGGTTCGAGTAAGCCAGATCTGAGCAAATATACACCCCCTTAAACCACGCCTCCAAAGCACAGGAACGCATCCGCTTATATTTTTTGGTAAACATAACCGACAACAGCCGAGTGGCTAGCTTGTTAGCTTCTTAGTAAACAACAGAGGAACCACGTTTCCTAAAAGTGATAATTATTTCACCTCCAACTTCTTCTGCGGCGTAAAACATCCTCACTGCAAACACCAACACCTCCATGACTTGATCCACATCTGTTTTTTTTCTTTTTAAGAGCAAACAGCGGCATAGATAAGAGCAGCGAGCAGCCATGCTCAAGTCGAGTTTGATGGACAAAATAATCATTCAATCAATCAATCAGTGCAGGCCGTTCACATTCAGTCCTGTACGTTCCACAGGTGATCAATTTTTTTAATCTTTGTGTCAGAACTAATTTAATAATTTAATTAATTGTCTGCAATCGGGGTGTGAAGAAGACTTTCAGCAATATAGAAAAAAATATTCCTGGAAAACATCATCCACCCTGCCTTTAACATATTTACTGAATTAAAGGCCATTTCCTCAAAATGAGTTTTTTTTTTCAGATACTCGGGGTAACTTCCCAGTTTTGCTCCTGACTGTATCCTCTAAGTTTTTACAGAAGAATGTTTTGATATCTCATTCACAGCCTGATTTATAGAACATTTCATCCCAAAAAATGTTTGGGTTTTTTTTTTTTCTGGTTGTTGACAGTACATTCTTAACTGTGAAGTGATAAATAGTGGTATCCAAAATCCCCTCTGTAAAAACTTTTGACTCATGTGAGCAAAATTTGAAAGAAACACTGAGCCTGGCTTAATCCAGTGTTTGTTTTTTCCCCCTAGAAATGTATGCAAATTAACACATTTTTGGCTGTATTGTAACAACTAATTTGTATTTAAATGTAAAATTTCTGAAAGCTTGCAATACAAAAAAAAAAAAAAAGATTGTCCTAATGTAAGGAATAAGCCAGGAAAGTTTCATGGTGAAACCATTTAGTTAAAAAATTTCAACCTATTTGCCTGTAGTGTCTCACCTCTACAATTCAGTGACAATTAAACAACAAGCTTGAGCTGAACAGCTGGAGAAACTGCCTACTCTCCAAACCAAACATGCAGGCGTACAGTGGTTCAGGAGCTGTCGTCAGCCATTTTTTCCAACTATATTAAATCACTTGAAAATCAGTTTAAATGATGAAAAAAAACTCCTGTTTCTGTGCTTTTCTCTTCCTGCAGCTTTGATGCCTCCTCTTGACAACTTGGCAACCCACGCCTCTCAAAAGGAGGAGGTGTAGCCATGGGACAACCCTCCTGCATCTCTGGCCTCGACAGACTCCAAGGCCCCTGGAAGCCGCCCTCCATGGCTCCTGATGGTCTGTAGTCCCTGGCCTCATCCATGTCCACAGTCCTTAAAACAGCCTGCCTCCATGTTTTCATTTCTACATATCAAGAGTTTGGGCGGATGGGGTTATTAGGTAGATGCGAGCAGTGTGGTTGATAAGACTCATGAGGACTGCTGCGGCTAAACGGATCAAAGCGGATATCTGTCTCTGCCAGCTATGACATGGCTGCCTCCTGGAGAGAAACTAGACAGGCAGGAAGGGACGCTGGGATTGGTGAGATAAAGAGGACATTGCACTGTTTGTGCTGCTACCCTGTGTTTACAAAATGTAGATCATCGGTGAAGAAGCACAGCAAACTTTCTATACCCTGCTGTTCAAAACAGAATATCTTTCCCCCTACAGTCATTCCTCCGTCTCCGACTCTCGTCCCCGTTTTCTGCTCTCCCCCCTCTCCTTCATCCAAGCTATTCATTATCTTCAAAGTGTGTAATGAGACTGGTGTAATCTAATGTTCTGCCTCTCAGTCTCCAAATCCAGATGATCAAATGATTGCCATCGTGTCCCTTCCTCGTAAGAAGTTCTGCCATTTCAACTGAACGTAAAAACATGTTTCTCAAAGAAAACAAAAACAAACAAACAAAAAAAAAACTTCCTGTGTCTTAAACCAAGATGGTCAACATTACTAGCTGCTGACAGATGTTATAGTTCTATGAGATGCAATGTTCAGGTGTAATCTTTCTTTTTTGTATGATCTTCTTTTCTCCCTTCAAGCGCCTATACTGAAGCTGGGGAGAAGGTGAGAAGGTACATTTCTCCATATTGTTTTTTACAAGGAGGTAAAGTCCAAGTAAAAAGTAGATTAATGGATTAGTTTTCTATATATCTATATATACAAATATTATATGATTATTATTTTTGACTTATTGGTATTATAACAATTATATGAAAATGCATATGATATATCAAATAATAAACAGACCTCTTTATTTAAAAGTACTCTGTTTGGTGTTGTCTTTGTCTCTGTTTGGCACTGATGATGAGGTTGATGACCAGAAATATACGTTTTGTGAAATTCAGCCCACCAGAAAATACAGCAGCACATGTTGCAACATCCCATCCTGTCAGACTGAAAACAAAAGCATCACGCTGGAAAGAATTTCCTGTTGGAGAAGCTCCAACTTCTTCTTCCTTCCTCCACTCCCATTAAGATCCTCACATCCACTGACATCTGCTGCACTATCAAGGATTTACACCTACACCGTGCATGTGTTAATGATCTTGTCAGGGCATGTTTTAAAGTTTGGTTTTTTATTCTACAAAATACTAAAACTAACTCTTTATGTTAGTTGACTTTTTGTTTATTTCTTAGTTCTCAAAGGAATAAGCTTGTCCTATAAAAAAAAAAGAGTACAGTTACATTATGAAATATTAAAGGAGCCCTATTGTGAAAAATGGACTTTTATGAGCTTTTGACAATGTGTTATTTCTTCATAAAACCTTTATTTAGGACGTCATTTTACTTCATTCATGCATATTTAAGTAATCTATATGAATCTACAGAAATTTTCAGTCTAACTTCTGGCTTTATTCAAATTACTGCCTTACAGTAGGAATACCTACGTCATGAAGCACCAAATGCACGTACGCTGCATTGTAGAAAGACGCCCCCTTTTTAGAGAGAGACTCCAAGAATCCTTACCTATCCACTCTCTCTGAGGAGGAAGCGAACAGCCTGTCGGAAGTCTTTCTGTTAGCTAATTTACTTTCTTATCAGGGGTCTCTGTGGTACCGCATGTACTTCAAGCTCTATCAGTGCATACAGCTCCATAACAGAATGGAGCATTTTATTCCGGCGAGTCCGATCATCAATCAGTGTTCACAAATATCTATCCGCTTGAGTTACAAGGCCGATATTACACCTAAATCTGTGACCCTTCAGAATATGTGACTGTTCCGGGGCATCGTCTTGAAATGGGTGTAAAACATGTCGAGATTGGTCGAAAGCGTCGGCAGCTCAGTGCAGTCAGCCATTTTAAATTGGACACATAAAAAAAAACAATAATTGACACCAAATTAGTTTCGATAATGGTGAGGGGAACATTGTATATAGTCGTCCTCAAAATCATTCATACCCCCCAATTAAAGAAAAGAGTAAATTCACAATAGTGATTCAAACAACAAGAAACTATAAAAATTTACAAAATTGTAATTTAGTGAAATAAAATATTGCTTTTGAATTGTGTTTGTTTTTTTAAAATTATTTCCAAAAAAAACTGTCCCAGACATATTAGAGCTCCTGCATGAACAGTGGACCAAAATACCCGTCAACGGGTGCAGAAGTCTTTTTAAACATTAAAGAAAACACCTGATTGCAGTGATTACAAGTGTTGCCCAACAAAATTTTAGCTTGGGAGCTGCATCATCCTGGTGTATTTTCTGTGTGTTTGTTTTTAATATTTCTTTCAAACCACAATTCAAAATCATTGTCATGATTTACAAAGAATTTTTATTTATTATTTCTTTTGTCAATTTCAACTTAATTCACTGACAGCTGATTTTTTTCCTTCTTTAATTTGAGGGTATGAATAATTTTGAGGACGACTGTATATGCCTGTAGTTGGCTTTTGAAACCTTTGAAAAGCATATTACAGCTCCTTTAAATAAATAAATGACAAAAAAATTGCAGCTGCTGGGGTTCCAGAAAAATGCTCATAAAAACTTTTACCAAATCTTAAAGAAATGACAGTATAGTTCGAAATTTAAAAATACAGTTTATACATTTACTGTTGTCTTATTTTGGCTTTTTAATGTTCACTGAAGAACATTAGCATGCATGATATAACATTATTAAATTACCTGTAGTGTTGGTAAAAAATATAATTACATTATCGCAAAATTATGAGGTACATGGAAATTTATGGCCACAATCCTTTCATAACAAATTGTTTTTTTTCTAAAATTTAATATACATGTATCGTTACAGTTAAAAGGTTTTCAATTTTACATTTGTAATATAAATGTGCTATTTATTTCCATAATCTTTTTGTCTTTTTTCCATCTTTATTTAAACACAGGAAAAGGTGAAATAATACAGAAAAAAACTGTAAGATGGCAGATGGTTTTTACAGTGCACGGAGAAGAACAAGATGGGCTCTGGTATTTGGAGCAGTGTTGCATTTACTGTCCCCATCTCTCAGTGTATGTCACTATACATTCTGTAAGAATCAAAGTATTGGTGGGATCGACACAAATAAACAACAAGCTCATGCTCAGCGAAGGAAAATGTCAACCATCACAACAATCTGACTCACTGCTGTATTTCCAGTAAAAAAATAGAAAACCTCTGTGGAAACCAAGAAAAACATACATGAGTCTCCCACAGCGAATACAACTGCCAGCTGATTCAACAGAATTAGTCAATTTTGTTGTTTTTCTTGAATTTACTAACAATAATTAATAAATTAGACACCATCAGACTTATTCTTACATATTGGTGTTGAAGTTGAGTATCTAAGTTGCTCGGGTCAGGTGTGGTAGTATCGGTAAACAATACAGAAAAAGAAAGAAAAACAACCACAAAATCATAAAAACATGTGTTTGGTTGCCGTCTATCACCAGTACAGCAAGCGAAATTAAACTGATGCTGATGTGCTTTGATCTGATAACTCAGAGTCATTAGAGCTTGTTTATTGGCCCCAGAAAATCTCTTTAATGAGGCTTTGTGCTGTGCTGTTATTTAAATCACACGTCTTGGCACTGATGTGGCATGTTATGCTCCTATGGGAAGCCCTGCTGGGCTGACTGGGGGGATCTATAGTGTCTGATGGAACTCAGTGGGATTCGTATATTTAATGCAGTAAATGCTGCTCCAGTGAGGTGGAAAAACTGTCTGTTTATAGATGTGTGTGTGTGTGCAGGAAAATGAGGATGTTACTATAGTGCATATACGTGCGCTATAGATAGAGTCTAATTCAAATTATGCAGCTTTTTTTTAGGCTTTTAAAGGTTTTCTAAGAGCTTATGTATTATTTCTGCTCCTCAGTCAGTGTGCCTGTGTGTTCACCTAAGAGCATTATTTCTGTTCACATGTGAGTTTGAGGGATGTAAATGCATGGAAATAAGTGCATGTGTGTGTGTTGTTTAATATGCACAGTCATGAAGGTGGTGTGTGCTTTTCAGCCAGTCAGACAGCAGCAGGTTGAGCAGGACACACCCCTGCTTGCTTATCCAGGAAGATGTGTGTGTGTGTAGTTAAATTGATCTGTGTGCATCTGTGCACACACAGTGTTTTGCTGTTTCATGATATAATGCTGCAGTTTATGTGTTTGTGTACGTGTGTGTGAATGAGAGCATGCACAGCGCCCTGAACTGCTCTGCTGCATTGCAGCACATCCTGCCCATCCCGAGGTCGCCGTCGTCCTCCGCCAGGGCACTCTTCCAAGGTCGCCGCAGGTCAATCCTCCCCATCTGCATACCCAGCCGCTGCAAGACTAAATCTGTAAACTCCACACCAAATCTGCCGGCCGGTAAAGAAACTAAACATCAGTGAAAAGCACAGCAGGTGAAAATCTCAAATCTCAGGTTGCATGGTAACAAGAATCCACGGACAAGGAGACATGCGATTTACGGAATAAATGACGAAATGCATTTTTAGAATAATCTGTGGCTCTGTTGATAACAGATTAGATATAACATATATATTCTGCATGCAAATGCAGGCAACTGAAGTCAGATGGGGTAGCACTTAAACTGGGGAGCTCTTTACTGTCCATCTGCTGAAGATGAAGACTTATGGCAGCTGTCAAGAGGCAAGTGAATTATGGCTGAGATAACCTGATCCTGATTTATTATGACAGAGGGATATTTGTCTCATATGTTGCTAACTGCCATGACATGGAGACAAAAATGGAAAAAAAAAAAATCACAAAAACAAACAAATACAGCACACATTTGTTAATATGCTGTCAGTAAAAACAAATGCCCCCTTCTTCGTGTTGAGGTCTCATGCTTCAGGGAAAAAAAATCAAGGCCTGCACTGTATTCTAGATAGATACGCTCATTGTCTTTTACAGGATAATTATTTCCACAGTCCTTACAGCTACGAGAATGAACACGTCACTCTCAGAGACTTATGCTGCATTCCATTTGAACTTGGAAGTCGGAAATTCCCAGTTCCGAGAGGGAAATTTCAACTGGAATGGCCCCCCGAAGTTGGATTTCCCACTCGGAAACTCGGACAATCCTTACAGCTCCGAGTTCATATTTAAAGATGGGCGCGCCCTGTGTTAGCAGTTTTAGAAGCTCCTGTAATGTTCCATTTATTTACACTTCTTCCTGATAATTTGTTGCATTAAATCAGTCATACACGTAGTATTGGTTTATATAGATGTAGGGGGAAACTGCTGTGGTATAATTCACATTTTTCATGTCGTATATGTGAACTTCAACACCAGCTGTGCTAACAACGGCTAATAGCAATAGCCTTAGCAAACACGTTGCTGTGCTAGGCTGCTAACTGGTTTTCCGACCAGTGAGCTGGAACGCAAGTTGGTCGGGTGTGACATCACCCCCCAATTCCCAGTTCCGAGGAAAAATGGAACTCAGCATTATAACGCAACACAAACCCTCTACCACACACGCCTAACACACTACAGTCCATTTAGTGATTTGTTCAGTCCCACTTGCTCTAAAAATGAAAATTTTATGGCTGAATCTGGAATAAGATGCTTTTTATGACACAGAAGTGATGTTAATTGTTCACACAAGCAAAAAATAAAGCTCAGTCTGTTCTGTTTGTACTTTATGGATATTTAGTATTAAACATAAAAAAGAAATACTTGCAAGAATTTTCCTGATCTTTAAGCTGCAGTCAAAGGAGGAAAGTGTAATTGCTTTGACGGAGCATTGTTATTACTGTTGTTCTAAGTCATTATTTAGTAAGATTTAACCAACAGAGCCACTGGGTTGGGTGAGATCATATCAACAACAGTATAGTCTGCAATATCTGTCATAAAGAACCTCAAAAAAAGAAAAAGAAGAAATGAGCAGAAAGAGTGTGTTTAACCACCAATGGAGACAAAAGTTAAACCAATAGGGGGTAGGGGGTAATAATTTAAAAACATAAACACAATTTTTACATGTTAAATGAACAAATTTCTATTTAGTAAACCTATCAAGTGCCTAATAGGCCTTTTCCACTGCACGTTTTCGTAACCCTTTCACACAGCACGGCACGCTTTATTTGTGTTTCCTCTGGGAAAACCCCTTACGAGCCGTTGTGATTTTCCTCCCCCGTTTTCAGAGCTAGCTCTAACCGTGCTGAACCTCCACAAAACGTGACGTACCTGATGGCTCTCCACTGATTGGTCAAAGGAAATGGTCGTCATACGCGTCATAGGCCTACGTGTTTCACCTCGCCTCTTCTAAAAATATCTGGCTCTGTTTTCGGGGACTACAAGCCACAGAGAAAACAAAACAGCAGTAACACCTCGATATCATCCAATGCCTCCATTGTTGTTTTTACTTTACTGACCACCGCGTGGCACGGTAGTGATGTCACGGCAGTCTCGACCGCGCCTACTCCACCCACTTCCAGGTGGTAGACGACTGCTTCTCCTGTGAGGAAACAAAAACCGTCCTGGTCGTCTTTAGCGTGTGGTGCTGTACCTTGTGCAGCTGCAATGGAAAAGGCCCAATAGGGCACGGCCTCAGGGGTTTTCGCAAACAAAGACTTGAACGATCTGGATTGTCACTGCAGGGGTCTGAGAACTCTGCGTGGTCTCATGGTTCTTTTCTTTAATGTTTTGAGCACAAAACTGACATCATGACATCGTGATGCAAATAGAAAACTCACGCATAACTCCAGTCCTTTCCCCACCCTCTGCATCTAACGATTCCAAACTTTGCAATGGGCTCTAAGCACAGCTCCACTTCTTCCTGAACTTAAGGTAACTTCTTTGTTTCCTGTCTTTCAATACTGGATGAACTGATTAATCCAGGTGTGTCTGACCTCATTAACTGGCCAGACACACCTGGATTCATCAGTTCGTCCAGTATTGAAAGACAGGAAACAAAGGAGCTACCTTAAGTTCAGGAAGTAGTGGAGCTGTGCATAGAGCCCATTGAGCAGCCGACCTCCTCCAATTGATCCATTCTGACAACTGTTGTGGATTTTTTGGCACGGTCACATGGTGTATAAAATACGGTTCTAATTCCTTTTCTAGACTCGAGAACGGTTTAATTGTGACAAAAATATCCATGTGACCTTGCTATTGGTTGACTTTGAGTGCTGTTAACAGATGTTCAGGCGCAGGGTCACACCTCAGCCACCCCATACTCACCTGGCATGCCCCTTCATAGCCCTCTAGTCGATTCAGCGCTGTTTGTCATTTTCTTGACCCCACCCTCCCTCTAATCTGCCTCCTACCCATCCATTCATCCCCCTTTCCAACATTTCCAATTCCCACCAAGCCCCATCATTCATTTACCTTTTCTAATCCATTCATCCTCTTCATCTCCCTGTCGCCTACCTCATCCCCACCCCTTCTCATCTTTCTTCATATCATCCATCCATCTGTTCCTCCTCCTACTTGCTCCTTGTTCCCTCTGGGTGTCCAAATTTGGCTCGGACATTTCACGTCCTAAGACTGAGCCCCAGGTCTGAGTCTACTTCTTGTCCTCAGCAGCTGGAAATCTGGGAACTCACACTGTTGTGCGGCCTTTACTGAAGCATGTGCTCATTTTCAAGCAGAGGTAATTTTCCAGCTTAAGAGGAGTAGAAGTTTAACTGAATGAAAGAAGATTTCCTCTTGACCATTTTCATGGACGTGACTTCAGGGAGCTGTTTGTGATAAGGAGTGGCTTGTTGTGCAAATACTAAGCCCCTGCTCATCTGCCAGGATGTTTGGGGTTTTATTACACTGCTGCACCAGGAGGATTTTTCAATGATGCTATCAATGATTTATCAGTTGGAAGGGAAACAAACTGTGATTTACTGTAACTCTGCAAACTCTCAAATTTCTCCTGTATGAAATAATCCTGTTTACCTTTAATTGTGCCATCCCAGTGATCCTCCTGGTATGAAATTTTTCTTTGTCTTATTCCACGGTGCTCAGAGAAGATCATACAGTGATGACAAGCTGCACTGATTTGAATAAGTGCAAACATGTGTAAGATCTGGAGGCATTTTATCGTCTGTCATTATCTGTGACTCATAAAATCACCAAGTTCTTTCAGCAAAACAGGTGATATATGTCTTGATGCTGCGCTCATGTCGGTACTGAGGACACATTGTGCTTCATCTGCATTTTGCGAGTGATCATAAAAACATAACTTGTGTGTGTGATCACACACGCTTCCCCGCGAGCCCAGCTGCAGTGCTGCCTTTGCAGTCTAACAAAACAGCTTGTTTAACATCTCGTGGCTTGTAGGTCACCAAAATAAGCAGCATAATCAAGTCGATACTACATACGTCTTTGGCTCGTTTGCTAACGACTTGTCTCCAAAACGATAGGAGTTAATTACATCCTCTAATGACTTCCCACACTAAAGCTAATGGCCAACAGAGATAACAGATCCGTCATTACCACTCTGCAAATATCTTGGCTCGGATAGAGGACGTATCAGCCGTAATTTGGAGAACACTTGCCAGAGATATACATGTTTCATTAGAAACGATGACTGATGTGTTTTAATCTGGCTTGAAGAGTTACAGCCACTAAAACTATCACTTTAGTTGTGAAGTAATAGATTTTTGAATAGTGACCTGCACACCGGTGATGTGGTTATACAGTATGGTTACACACCCAAGCAATGGTGATTAAAGTCAGCCAAATAATTCAAAGGTTTGTTCATGATTTAAAAATAAGGTGGAACGATGTGTTTAGTGGATTACAGATGATTATCAGACTGGATAAAATAAGATTAGCAGCATGGAAGCAAATGAACAGCACTCCTTATGAGCAACACAAAAACTATTTTCAGCCTTTTAACTAAAGGCTCATCTGAATGTATGATTCTGAAATAGTGATATTGATACTGGCTTTTAAAAAAAATAAATTTAAACCAACATCCTATTTTTTCCATCTCTTAATTTCTGATCCCCGATATCAACCGACACCAATCTATGCAGACAACAGTGAGGTTGAGTCTCTCATATTTTGAGAAATACAACTATATACTGCTCAGAGAACAAAGATCCCCATATAGCCTTAACTCAGCCAGAGGAGTTCATTTTGGACATCTGGCTGCCAGATATCAGATACTAGCAGATATTAGCCGACATTTGGCTAATTGTAATGTTGCTAACAACTTGGTAACTTAACCAACAATTTAAAACCAGACATATTATAAGCAGCTTCAAAGCAAGTCAGTCTGTAGCAGCAGCAACTGCATCGTAGTCACATCACTCTGAAAGGAATGCTGGGATATGAAGTTCTTCCAGAATAACAGGGACTTTTAAACGTGCTGAACTGATGCTAATGGAACAAGCATCAGTTCCATTAGCATCTCAGTCCATTATGAGAGTTCAATACCTTTATTGATACCGATATTTTTTGATTTCACATTTTAACGTCGACATCGGCCAATAATACAGTAGGCCAATAACAGACTGGGGAAAGAGAAATTCATCATATTTTAACATGATTTGATAGACATATTTAAAATTCCCCTTAACTATAAGGGGAACTATATATATTATATTTTATTATATTACTGTATATATTAAGAAAGAATACACAGCTGTTGATTTTCTTTTGGGGGTTGGAGCAAGACTAGTGGTGCAGAGTACTTAACAAAGAGATCCTTCTTTATTTCACAAGAAAACATAATTTCCCATTTCTTTGCTGTTTCTGTTTGTTTGCTTATAAAGGTGGGGGATCCTTTTTCTTTCAGTTACTATTTAGGTTTAGACAAAAGCAATTTACAGTTTGGTAGATCTGATGTTGAAATAACGGAACATCATTTCTGCCTTCTGCATTGCTTTTTATTGTCATCACCATCAGTTGTTTCATGTCATATTGTCATGGATTCTTATTTTTTTTCATTTTTAAAGGATATTGGGGCACTAGTGGGCTGTACCTGACAGTAGTGTGACAGAAAAAAGGGTCAGAGAGAGAAAGAAAGAGAGAGAGAGATGAGATGTAGCAAAGGCCCCCCAGGCTGGGACTCAAACCTCGGCTTTCTGTGCTGAGGAGATTTGATCTTACAAATACTGTATGCTGATTTACAGTATTTGTAAGATCGAATCTCCTAGAGATGCAGCACTTTAAATCCAAATGATTTCTTTAATGTATTATTTTCAGACCAAACTACTTTTTCTGTTATTGTCTCCAGTTCTATTTGGCTGTTTTGTAGAAAGAGTATCGCAGCTTTATAGGTAGAGATATGTCAGATTCAAGTTAATGTAGAGACCTCCATCCATTATACAGCTACAGTGTGAGTTCCTAAACAGGATTTCGTTCACATCTGTCCCTCATCGACCAACTGCACACAACCAAGTAATGTTTCAACTGTGCAGGTTAAGCCTGGATAAATCTCCCATTCCAGAGATGGAGAAAAAAATCAGAACGACACAGGGGCCATCCCCACAGCGCTGAATTGTAGTAAAAATGCAAATATTTCTTAGAAATCCGCCCATTCAGCTCCACGAACATGTGCCAGTCACAACAACAATAATGGCGGCAGTGCTCAACTGTGTTGTTGTGCTCCTCCAGACAATCCGCTTATTTACAGCTATATTGCACCAGCTATTGTTTTTACAAAGGTTTTATGAACCACACCTCCCTCTACCTCTGCTCCCTCTCCCACTCACCTCGTTTGCTAGCAAATATCTGTCAAGTGGAAACACTGCGCAAAACAACATTGCTATTATTACCATAAGGTTCTTCATTATGTGGAACATGCTGCGTTCTACAGCTGTAAGTTAATCCAGCTGCCGGTTCTAGACAGCTTAGCTGGAGCCATCACCAGAAGATCCTCAAAACTTTTCTGCCTTCAGTCTTTGGATCTTTTTGTAAAACATCAATCAAGTCTTCTAACGTGATGACAAAGGGCTGCCATCTTGAAATCATGTGATCTGCAGATGCGTTTTGATTGGTCGCTAGATCTTCTGCCCCAGCAGACAGCTCAAGTTGAGCGCACATGGTGAGTTTTTCACCTTGTGAGGCAAAAAATATCAAGCGTGTTTGATTTTCACCTCAAGGCCTCGTGAGGCAGAAAACTCACCAACAATCAGGCGCACACGGCGACTATGTGCTGAGCAAATGGCCTCGAATGACTTTTAGTTCAGCAGAAAGCTCTTGAAGCGGCAGGCATTTGCTTGACTGGCAGCCCACCAGGCTGCCTGCAAGACTGCATCTTGTAGTGCTTCTTGCAAATGTTAGCTGGACCACCAGTTATTCACCAAACACAACTGCAAAACCCAACCCATTGCTGGGATGAAGCTGCTTCCAACCCAAGCTCCAGACATTCATAATACTGAATTTGATTGAACTGGGACAGCAACATGCGTTATTGTAACATTAATGAAAACAGAGAAGAAGAGCTAGCTTCGAGTCAAACTGTAGCCGCTTTGATCTCCTCCATTTTGCTTTTAAGCGCGCTGCCATTGGTCGCTAGTTGTGTCGTTTTATAGGGGAGGAGAGCCAAGGTTCCCTGAAGAAAGAGGAGGCAGAGAATCATGAACATACATGAAGGCGCAGCCAGATCAGCTTTGTACTGTAATGTTGCTGGACATCAACACATGACACATCAACAGATGTGTGATGTCAAACTATACTCCAGATGAAAATACACATCTTTCTTCAGAGATTTTTTTCTTTTTTTTTTATGTAAAAATGATAAACTTTTTATTGCTCCGTTAAGACTTTACCAGGAGAGTACAAGGACTGAAAACCGATTCAATCTGTGGTGCAGCTGATGAATAGCTATGTTTGCATGACTACAGAGTCCCAATAAGTCCACTCAAGCAGAATTCAGATAAAACCTGTAAAAAACTGAATGTGCTTGGATATCTTGTGATCAGGGAAACAGGAAAAAAATAGCCTGAAATTATCTCTCTGACATATTTAATGTCACTTCTTGTGTCTTTATTTTGGTTGAGTTTTTCTTCTTTTTTTTCTATGCAGGGATCCAGTTAAAACCTGAAGTCCCCCCATTGGGGTTTTTGAATACAGATGGTTGCAAAATAGACATTCTAAAGATGTTACTTAAACTGACTGTATGAAAACCTCTAACGTTGTTCTGCTTCACATTTTCAGAGTTGACCTTTGCAGAGATGTTCACATATACATCTTTAGACTTACAGCTGCATCAGTCCAAAGAAGTGCTTTTTTAGACAGGCCTGGCATTTTATCATCTGTACTGTGTGCCGTATTCCCTCACTCTTCACCAGGAACACATATATACACGTCTTAAACAATGCCCCAAGTCTTCTTTTACCACGATTCCAGAAATATTCAAATAGACCTCGTGGGTGCAGAGATATATTTATTTCATTGCAAGGAGGCAATTTTCAGGCAGAATATTACATAAAAAGCTCAGAGGGAAGAAAATGTTTCTAGAAAATCCAAAAGGTTTAGACAAACCATGTGATTTTTGTCTCCTTGCTTGTTACACAAGGACCAATGCGGGCATGAAAAAGTTCCGCCTTTTTCTGCCAGAAGTGGTGCAGTGATAGTGCAGTAATAGTGCACTATCACTGGCTGAATGATTTGTCCCGCGAATACATCATCACGCGCGGTGTCCAAACTTGATGCGTGGAAACGTCCTTGTTCCGCGCTTTCATTTATGCTCTGAAATCGTTTCCCCTGGGCACACAGGCGTTTCTCTGTGTGATTGAAATAGCAGGCCGGTAAGTGGCTGGTAAGTGGATGGCAGTCGGCAGAAAAGGGGAACTTTTTCATGCCCGCATCTGTAACACACTGTTAGAGGCAGAGAAATGTTTCAGAAAACTTGGAATTAGCATTGGAAGAGGATATTGTCAATAAATGTCTCCAAAATTAAGAAAAACAACAATAAAAAGTTCACATCATAAAAATCTCTTTGTCAGGTCTGGTCATTAAAAACTTAGTCTACATCGTTCCCCCAATAAACTAGAATTTCACCACCCCAAGCTAACAGAGAAAGAAGTCTTTAATCTTACATGTCTTACACTAATTTTACAAAGTATTGTCTTCCAGCAAAGCTTTGAAGTTTTCAGACAATGATTAAAACAATCTTATCCTTCATACATTAAAAATATCCGACCTAAAACCACATCGAGGCAACAAGGTATTACTTTAACTCTTTATGGGCTTACAGTGTCTTGATCATATAGATTAAGGGACAGGTGTGCTGATGGATGGATGTGTGATGACTTGTGCCAGAGAGCATTCAGTCTGTGTGCAGTTGCAATCTGTGTGTAATTAGCATTTGATTTACCAAAGGCAGCAGGCAATTATGCAGTAAGTGGCCTGCACTGCCTGCACTCTGAGTGCAGAGTGCAACTAAAGGAAAGCTTAAAAAGGTGCAGTTGAGCAGTGGGACCTCAGTAAAATCTGCTATCTTCCACATTTTTAATGACTTTTTATGATGTGCTCATACTAACAAGTACCAGAGAGAGTTTTATGTAAAAGACAAGTTAATTAGAGTTTTCCTACTTTACACCTGTATACCTGCAGATTCTGCACCTGCAATACAGACAAAACATGTGGTACAAGAAAAGACAGATATTGATAATTCTATTTGAAAAACAAAAAAACAAAAAAAAAAAACCCTCATAGCAGAGGCTACTATATCTTATAATATTTGGATCCTGATTTCTTGTTCATCTGCAAGTTTCTGGAATTTTTGCCATTTAACCAGTTGCAGAGCTTTTTCTCCTGGATTAGTATTTCCAGTCGTGTTTTATCAGATATTTAAACATGTGGTATTACACTGTATTGCCATCTGCACAGTAAATGTTTCTCTTTCATGTCTTTTTATTGATGCACAAACAAGAAAAATAACAATATATAAAATATACTGGAGACTATATTCAACCTGTTTGAATACACAAGTAGATTTTCAAATTTTTGATTTATACATCACTCAAACAAATAGCCTACATCAAATGAATAAAAATCAAGGGGCAAAATCTGCTGGAAAAATGTGAAGCCCAAAGTTCAGTTTAATAATTGTAGTTCTTTCCTCCTAAACAGAGCAAATCTCCATAGACTCCCATGTTAAAAAGACCAAATTCACAGCAGAAATAAACATGTTTACAGCCTGGTTCAAGATCATTGTAGGTTTAATAGGTCAAGTTTACCTTCATGTCAATTGTGAGGAGGGTGATTTTTTTTTTTATAACTCATCTGTTTAGATGTTATTTAATCTTGAAATTATACACAATTAGGGGCATGTCTTTTTGATTGACATGCGACAGACCAGTTGCCAGCCTGCTGGCTGATGGCTATCAGTTAGCTCCTTGTTTGCTCTCAGTAAGGTCTCAGTCTGTAGCAGAGTAGCAAAATGGTGGTTTTTAGCAGCTAACAGCAAGTCCAAACATACCTTATTCCGCCGCTTGGGAGGCTAATCTCCGTTAGCTCCTGTTTGTTTTGAGTTAGCTCGGTTTGCGTTTAGCCCAGAGTACGTTGGCTGTCAATCATTTGCCCCGAGGCCACCATTTTAGTGTTTTCTGGGAGTGACGACACACACGAGTTAAATCGTTTTGAAAAGGTCCGTAAAAGGTTGCCATTTATGATAGAACAGATCCACAATAAATATTTTTAACAATGGACAACCAGCTTCTCTTACATATTCCTAAGAATTATGTGTGCACGTCTTAGCAATTTGTGCAACTCAAAAGGCTTTCCAAAACATATTTTACGCTTAATAATCATTCAAACAAATTTTAGTTTGCTTCTTTCAGTATGATAGATGGGACTGATTTGTAGTGATAACTCCACAAGGAGCATCAAACTCTATTTACAGTCTAAGGTTTCAGCTTGCTTCAATTTCTGGAAAGAAAAAAATATGACAGAAAAGAAATACATAAGAATTACAACTGAGGGGATAAGTAGCAGCCAGGAGCTTTTAATACAGTTTAGAACATTTCATTTTGAGTCATCACCATTTGTTCATTAGTACTTTTAAAAATATGCCCATTTTTGGTTAGAAGTATGTTGCGGCCGCCTGGTTTTCTAACCCCTTTGTTTTTCATTGTACATGCAATCCACCTGCTCGATCCCTCTGTCCTCATTGGCCTGGCACCACACCACCATCATCTCCTCCCTCCCTCCACCACTAATGACAAATCAGTCCCACCTGGACCTGCTGGCTGCTACAACTATAAAAGAACCCAGCACCCCCTCAGTCAATGGCAACTGCTTGGCAACAGTAGTTTGTTATTTGTGGTTGTTGGTGACTTTAGTTTGAGTAACTTTGTTTCTTTAGGTTTTGATTTCCAGGTGTTTTAGTTTGGTTATTGGTTTAGTTGCTGGATCCCCTTTTCCTTGTCATTTTCACTGATAGTTTGGAGTTGGGATAGCTAGGTCTTGTTTTGTTGTAGTTGGGTTTCGGTTACGGGTTTTAGTTTATGGTACTGGTTCATAGCCTGGTTTGTGTTTTTCCCCATTTTGTTCCCCTTTTAGCGTTAGGCTTTGCCTCTCTTTATTTGTTCCTTTTGAGCAGCATCGCTAACCCCATCTCCTTTTCAGTTAGTTTTCCAGGTTTTTGTAAATGCTTTAATTCACCTCTGAACAATAAAACTTCACCTTTACCATCTGAAACCAGTCTTTTTGTTTGCGTCCCCAACCCCTAGCAGAGCTGGGACGTGACAAAGTACAAAAACTATAGGCCTGGCTGAGCGCCCCCTGACAGAGCCATGAGCCCCCCTGGGGGGCCCGCCCCCCAGTTTGAGAACCACTATTATAATGAAATGAATTATACCCTCAAGAGCAACAAAGCTGCATATTTTGGTCGTGTCCCTTCTACAACACACCTGAATCAAATAAATGGCTCGTTACCAGCCTCTGCAGAGCTGAATATACATGAGGAATATAGCCATTTGATTCAGGTGTGTTGGAGAGGGCATGTCTGAAAAATAGCAGGATATTAGCTCTTGAGGACCTGACTTGGGCACCCTTGCATTATATTAATGTGTCACCATCAGTTCATTCACCTCTGTGGCAGCAGAAGTTTGCTGCACTGGAACATCAGATGCATGTTAACATAAATCCACGGAGGAAGCTGCAGAAAGTAATTGCTGCTGCCCATCACTCCGGTCTGGGAAGGTTTATAAGGCTATTTTTCAAATGATATAGGTTATAATAATATAGTGAGAAAGATTACTTCTATTTTTTTTTATGCTTTTATGTAATCTGTTTTTTTTTTTTTTTTTTTTTTTAATGTTCTATCTCTCTGTTCAGCATTTTGGTTACCCAAAATGCTGACTGCAGTGCTCAGAGAAATGACAAAAGAAGACCCAAGAGCTACATCCCAAGCTACCTGGGAGATAGTGAGATAGCTTGTCCCTGCTGCCAGGGATGTCCAAAGTCTGTTCACTGTCCTGCAGGTTTTCACCATTTCCCTGCTTCAACACACCTGACTCAAACTAAATGGATTAAACGGCCTATGAAGTCTGGCACAATGGCTCATTGATTTGAGTCGGGTGTGGTGGAGCAGGGAAATATGGAAAACCTGCAGGTCTGTGGCCCTCAAGGACTGGAGCTGGACACTACTGGTTTAATCCTTTTCACCCCCTTTGCACTGTGTATTTTTATCTTATATGTTGGCTACGCTGCGTTACTTACACATTTACTCTGATTGCACTGTTTATTCTATTTTTATTTTTCTATTTGCACTACTTTTAAGTAATTAAAAAAAAAAATCTATTTATTCATCTTTGTAACTGTAGTTATGCCTTTTAAAGGCAGGGTGGATGATGCTTTCCAGGAGCATTTCTTACTAAATTGCTTAAAGTCTTCTTCACACCTTGATTGCAGCCAATTAAATAAATGTTCTGACACAAAAAAAATAATCGCACATGAAACGGACAGGACTGAAAAAACCCCATCCAACTGAATTTAAACGGCCCGTGCTTATTGGTTGATTATATATCCATCAACTTCGACTGCCGTTTGTCACCCTCCCTGCCTACGCATGCTCCCAACTCGCCATGAGTGTCTCACAGTGCACACGAACATAGCTGCTTGCTGCTCTTATTTATGCAGCTTTTTGCTCTTAAAATCCACTGAAAAGAAAAAAAAAAACGGATGTGGATCAAGTCATGGATGTGTTGGTGTTTGCAGTGAGGATGTTCTACACCGCAGAAGAAGTTGGAGGTGAGATAGTTATCACTTTTACAAACGTGGTTCCTCTGCTGTTTATTGGGAAGCTAACAAGCTAGCTCTCGGCTGTTCTCCGCTATCTTCGCTGATGTGTATTTTTTCCAAATGTAGCTTGCTTGAACTGTTTTTCCAGGATCCCCTACCCTGCCTTTAATTTGAGCTGTTGGACAACCAAATTTCCTTTTTGGGGGATTAATAAAGGATATTTGCCTATCTATGTATTGTCTTTAATACTAAAAGCTCCTAAACAGATTTTTCTTTCAGTTGTATGCATAATGACAACAAATTCTTGATTCCAAAAAGGGCACAACAGGTTTGGTGTCATTGTTTAACTTGGATAAATTTCTGGAATGATGTCTGCTGGACTGCTTTCTTTTTCTCACACACAACTGCACTTCATGTGAAACATGCTTGAAGACTAAACATTCATACCTGCAAGTATCCACCTCACATCCATGCTTTAGCAGACAACATGTAACTGAAGAACAAGAGATAAAATACAATCATGCATGTTGGTCAAAAGCCTATTTTAGAGAGCAGACTAGAGCTGAGCAGGCAGAAAGAGCCCCAGCTGCACTGGGTTACCGAAGGAAGTAGATCTGAATTCACTGCTGGAAGGCATGCGATGTAACGCAAGCAGCAGCTGATACGGTGACAAAAGAGGAAAGTCTGATTTCTGCTTTTTATCTTTCTGATATTGTGCTGATAATATAAGCTTTGAAAATGTGAATTTCAAATGAGCAACATTACAGCTTTCAATCTATCTCAATCTGTCACAGATCAAATTAATACAACACAGACTCTCCCACACTGATGACGCTGAAAATAAGCCCTTCATCTGAGCCCAACACACACACAAACACACAATGTAATTATCATTTGACCCAATACAAGAACATTGGCTTCCCAAGCAGCAGCTTGGTGTGTTCAGCTTTTCTCTCAATTTAAAAGCTTGACAGATGCTGCTTGGTTCACTTTTCCTAATTGTAACAGCATGTTCTTCTCATACTTTCACCTTTTAAAATCTTTTTAAATGGTTTGAACTTTGTCCTGCCTCTGGAATCAAGATGAAAACAAATGATCAACCTCAACAAGTAACTGAATATCAGGAACGATCATGTAAAAATAAAACATTAAAGGTGATTCTACACAGTAGTCCTGACATGTTCTGGAGATATTCTGGACTGGTGTTGAATGTTGAATTTTTTTCTATTTCATCTCCTTTCTTCACAACAATCAAGTGTGTGCACTCATGGGCCTGCAAATACACACAAACACACACATCCACCAATAAGATCGAGGGGGAGGGGGGAGAAAGCCATCTTAGGTCAGTTCACTATATTAGTTCAGCTACAGGGCTTGAAATGAAGGAAGAGATGACTTCTTGGGGATGTTTACGACGACACTGTCCCCCCTGCTCTTCAACAGATGGATATTCCAACTCTATTTTTTCCCCCATGTGGTGCCATAATCATTTAAAAAAAACAACTTTTATTTTAAAAAAAAGTCCCTTCAACCATCTGCAGGAACCAGACGACAGGCATGTTCTCTGACAACGGAGATGTATTTGCAAACATGATTACAGTAAATAAGACAAGATTAAACTTCTGTTCATTTCACAAACATAAAGTGTTGATATGCTATTCATGATAAACACACAAGTTAAGCATAAATATTTAAATTACAGCCTAATCTCTTCTTAGTGATGTAATGGATAATGCTTCTGCTTTAAAGCTGTGTAAATACGTGGTGATGAAGTGTAAACCACCTTTACTGAGTTTAAAGTGCACATTCCTGCATGTCAGTTTATTGTTGAGGGGCAACATGACCAGCTGGGAATCTTCAGTGACCTTAAATGATTGAAGATGCAAGTTGGATTAAAGTATACTCTCAGATAAATGTGTGCTCAACACCCACCATACATACAAACAGAACTGCAATAATCTGTTAATCTACATGCATGTCAGCATGCCATTAGTGTCATTTAGAATAAGACGGAATAGGTATCATTCCCATGAGAGCATTGGGCCTGCAAAAGCTTTGGCAGATTTATCAAAGCTTATCCCTGATAGACATACCGACACAGAGAAGGAAAGAGAAGTGGAGGGAATTGTGGGTAAGGTTTTTCTGAGTCTAAGCAAGACTTTGATGGACATTCTGGTGGAAATACCATGAATATTTTAAGGGAAATTATTATTTTTCTGTTTATTTTATTACTGCTGAAGTGACACTGCTAACACGTGTCTAACACGTCTTAATCGTGTGTTTAGTAGGTCAAAATTTGTTTGATATTCTAAAACAGAATACAAAACAAAGGCTAACGTTTATCAGGATAAATCTGCTGAAGCTAATTAATGAAGCATAACTAGTGTTATTCAATTTAGTTCTGTTTAATTGCCATTTATCATCATGATAATAATTCAAGATTTAAGGAACATCCCCCTTTTCAGCATCAATAATTTAAAAAGGAAGCACATAAATATGAACAATAAAAACAATTTAAAAAGCAATGATCAAGTTACACTAAAAGCATATTACACTAATAAAAAGTACACAATGTAAGCAGCAATAAGTTTATATTGCATAGTATATACATTACAGTATATTGCCAAAAGTATTTGCTCACCCATCCAAATTATGGGAATCAGGTTTTCCAATCACTTCCATGGCCACAGGTGAATGAAATAAAGCACCTAGGCATGCAGACTGTTTAAACATTTGTGAAAGAATTGGTCGCTCTCAGGGGCTCAGTGGTGCCACCTGTGCAACAGATCCAGTCATGACATTTCCTTGCTCCTAAATATTCCACAGTCAAGTGTCAGCTGTATTATAAGAAAATGGAAGTGTTTGGGAATGACAAAAACTCAGCCCTGAAGAAGTAGGCCACATAAACTGATGGAGCGGGGTCAGCAGATACTGAAGCACGTGGTGTGGAGAGGTCGCCAACTTTCTGCAGTCATTCCCTACAGACCTCCAAACTTCATGTGGCCTTCAGATCAGCTCAAGAACAGTGCACAGAGAGCTTCATGGAATGGGTTTCCATGGTCGAGCAGCTGCATCCAAGCCATACATCACCAAGTATAATGCAAAGCGGTGAATGCAGCGGTGTAGCAGCCACTACTGGACTCTAGAGCAGTGGAGGCGTTCTCTGGAGTGATGAATTGCACTTCTCCATCTGGCAATCTGATGGACGAGTCTGGGTTTGGTGGTTGCCAGGAGAACGGTACTTGTCTGACTGCATTGTGCCAAGTATAAAGTTTGGTGGAGGGGGGATTATGGTGTTACAACTAATGTTTTGTAGCAAAAAATTGGTGAGATGAAGGAGTTTGCGGCAGATAATGCCTTATTTAGAGGCTGCGCGAGGTTGCCCCATCACTTCCGTTATATTGGACATACACTGATCTCGAGTGGATCTAAATATCTCCCGAAGGAATTCAAGTTGCACCAAAACTGTCTGGGTGAGAAAATGAATGTATTTCATGCTAGAAAATACAGTAGCCCCAGATTGCAAAAAGATGAACTTCCCCTTTAAGATATTTTTGAGTCAAGGCAGGTGAGCCAATCCTCACAATTTTACAGTAAATCCCAAGTGACTTATTGACTGGTCAGCCCTGACAAGACCAGATGGAAATCTGTTTAATCAGGAAGAAGGCCGGACTCTTTTTCTTAGAGCAAATAAAACATGAGCCCTCAGATTAAAGTGATTGCTAGACTAGTCATAATCCAAAAGCATTAGACAAATTTACATTTTGATTTGATAGTGCCACAGTTGTTAAGGAATTTCCGTCGGCAAAAATGTCAACTTATAGGTGGCCCTGCAGGTGACATGTCACATTTATGTGCCTATTGTAAAATCAGAGGATTTCATTGCAGATTTTATTCTTCAGAAAATGACAGAAGAAAACATTGGTCCTTGCACATTTTCACATAATAGTTCTACCAGTCCTTAAAAAAGATTTCAGGAAAAAGCTTTCAATGTATTCATTTTTTTCAGTGTACAATAAATTAAAGGTTGAATATGGAATACGGACAGAACAGCGACATCACGTGTGTCTAGGTTGTAGTTGCAACGGCAGAAAAACAACTCCAGCCGCTGGGATGCCAGGCTCACTGCCGATACGCAAGTGAGTAACAGTCTGCAGCATGTCCAACAAGTAACACAGAGGAGTTTATAACCGACAGCTAACGTTAGCCATGTTAGCAAACAAGCTAGCTTACCGATCCAGGAAGAAAGTCGCCTTCTCTGTGTTTTACTCCGTGGAAAACGTTTATGTGGGTCCATTTAGTGAAGTCTTCACCTAAATTTACTCCAGGTTTTGCTCTTCTCAGGTCACTCCTCCTCAGAAACAGATAACAACATCTCCAGGGCTCTGAAGCAGCTGCTTCACTCGTCGTCTCCACGGTTTTTCCCTGCACAGGCCTGACTATGACCGAAATATTGTTTCCACACAGAGATCGCATTTGGCAACCTGCAATGGCGGCGTGTATTGGCTTATAGACGTAAATAAAATGCCATTATCGAACCCGTCAAAATTTATTTTATAATTATTTTTAGGCTAAATATAATTTTTCTGGGAAATGTTGTACTTTCATTCTGTACACCCCCAAACGACCTGTGGAGGTATTATTTTTTTAAAAATATAGCTTTTAATAAAAATGTTCCATATTCAACCTTTAACTCAACAGCTACATCACTGCTATACCTGTAGCTTTACCACTAAAGGCCCATTTATGCTCTCTTGCGTATGTAAATGGTGACGTCTGTTTCATGTGTTGCCCTGCGTCGCCGTTTTCATACTTCCATGCGTCTTCTGCATTTTGATGGTTCATCAGTTTGTCCAAAGGGCGGCAGTGCTGAGTTCATAGTTGATTTTCCTGTTGTGATGTGAGTCTACACCACTTGGTGTCAGTAACGTAGATATGAGAGTATTTTCGGACACACTCGCATAGCCTCCCCTCCATGTCTAAAGATGCTCTTCTCTGTTTGTTCGGGGTCTTCTTTCTCAGGTGCTTTTATTGGGCTATTTAGCATCGGCAGTTTTGTCTTGTTTTTGTCCGGTTCCTGTTCTTCTTACCTGGTTTGTTCCTGCATATCAGCTCCACAACTCAACACTGACCCCATAGTTTCCAGTGGTATTGCTCCGTCTTCTGGGTTGAGTGATGGACCAAAAAGCCCCTTGAAAACGCACCAAATTATGTATGTAACCGACGCACTCTGCGGACGAAACTGTCCGTCCGTCTGCGTATCCGTCTTCTGCGTCGAGCATAAATGGGCCTCAACACAGCTAAAAGTAACACTATGTAACTTTCTGACCCTTAAGGGAATAGTTCACCCACAGAACGATTTAACTTTATTTTCCACTTATCTTCATGGTGAGCAAGACTCTGGAACACTTTTTTAATATTTCAAATGCAGCCGGAGATCAGGACGACTTCTCGTTTTCCCCCAACTTTCATATAGTGGAGTTCGATTGAGCCCGAGCCAACAAGGTCCTTAGAAGTCCACAAAAACTTGTCAATATTCTTCCATACTGCTTGTCCAATGTAATCCAAGTGTCCTGAGTGGGAAACGTCCAGAATTTACTCGAAACGTCATTTACGATATTTTTAGACCCTAAAAAGAATATTACTTCCACAAAGCGCATTCACGAAACTACGGAAGCCTCGGCGTTCAGAGCCAACGCTGCCGATAATACCAGCATAGAAGAAGAAATTCACTGTTTACATTGTGTTAAGAGCAACAGAGCTGCAGACGAACTGGGACAAACAAAAGAGAAGTTGGATGTGGATTTAAAACAAAGAATGAAAGAAAAAGAGAACGCACAATCTCGTCTGCCGTGCCGCCGTAGTTTCATGAACGCGCATCGGCGTGCGCGCAAGAGATGCGATGTACTTCTATTCAGGCTCTAAAAATATACTAAATGGCGTAGTTTCGAGTAAATTATGGACACTACCCACGCAGGACACTTGGATTACATTGGACGAGCAGTATGGAGGAATATTGACAAGTTTTTGTGGACTTCTAAGGACCTTGTTGGCTTGGGCTCAATCGAACTCCATTATATGAAAGATGGGGGAAAACGAGAAGTCGTCCTGATCTCCGGCTGCATTTGAAATATTAAAAAAGTGGTCCAGAGTCTTACTCACCATGAAGGTAAGTGGAAAATAAAGTTAAATTGTTCTGTGGGTGAACTATTTCTTCAAAATGTGCATTTCTGACTTGTTTTCATTGCACAGTGACATTCATTATGTACATCCCTGGAGCCACTGTTGCTTCAGTTCTGAGGCTGAGATTGCACTTACAGCTGAGACTTGTCTATGGAACTGTCACATGCTAGCAAACCGGTATCAACATATTGGCAGTTTTGAACATGAAGCATGGCTAATTCATCAAAAAAATGTAAAAGGCCATGCTTCATAGAAGTGAGAAAAGAGCAACAGAAAGTGACAAAAAGAGATAAGGCAAGAGTCAACTTTGGAATGACTATCTGGAGAGAGCTCAGAGAAGAGGTAGGGTAGGATGCAAGATGGATGCCGAATTAACCATTGTTAGGGGCCACCTCACTGAGAAATCTGCAAAAGCTCAGTGGTGTTTTTTTTAATCAGACTGCAAAACATTGACACCTTAAAAGGCTTGTTGACCCATAACTCTTTAATTGGAGAGCTAAATGTGTTTCCATGCTTTAAGTAAAACAAAACACACACAGGGCCTCCATATAGTTCCTTTAAGTCTGTACATTGTATCCCTGTGCTGTGCTCATTGTTAGCCGCTAGTACCCAGAGCCTCCTCATTAAAACGCTGTCCACTACAACAGGGTTGAGCACGTGAGCAGCTCATCATTTCTGAAAATCAGCCTGAGCACGATTGGCTGCTGCCACCTGCTTGCTTGACCCTGTCCAGGTGGTTGTAGATTAGTGAATGCTCACTCAGCAAGGCCCAGTCCTGGCAGCTAACTGCTAGCATCTGCTTGTTCAGTCAGTTAAGCGGCCCTCAGATGGCTCGCTATTGTGGCACAAGCCACAATAGCGACAACATCTTCTCACCCCCTCTTCATGCCATATGCTAAATAGGCGTACAAGCCCACCATGCAGTAATAAGGAGTTCCTTCTACTTTTATTGTGCACACCACTCTCTCAGCACACTGCTTGAGGGAATTTAAGTATACGAGGAAATCCAGGAACTATGATGTGATAGTGGCCAGGTTGCTTAAAATAAAAATCTTGCATGAAAGCCTGAGACTGCCAAACAATTTTATGAAAACATTCCATGGGACCAGTTTTGCAAACCTATGTCATATTAGAATCCTTTTAACTGAGCATACGTGTTTTGGACTGTTGGGGGAAAAAAATGCGTGGGTACGTCCTTAAGTCTCAGACAGGCAACATTCAAATTCAAGATTTAAAAGCCGCTGCCAAGATTTGAATACAGATTTGAAATTATTCATTTAAATGTACTGAAAAGCTATATGACACAGGGGAAAAGAAACAAAACCCTGATTTGCAAATTTTCTGAATAAAAATTGTGGTGTACAGAAAAAGAACTATTTTACCTTCTAATATAGTGAGCATCTGAAGTTCTTCAAAGCAGCAGGAGGTTATAACACAAAAAGGTTCACATCACCTCCTGGTGCCTCCCTCTGTATCTGGGCAGCTTTAAATCCAATGAGAGTTTAATCTAAATTTAGCATGAAATCATCCTACTTATTTTACTGGGGATCTCGCTTTTAGAGCGGAGACATTTCGAATGCTGTTGGACAAGAAACAATGTTTAATCCCAGCAGAGGACATTATGCAATGGCACAAAACACTAAGCTAATCGAGATGTCAGTCATTAATTACTATGATTTAGCAGTGAAACTTCACTAACATGATCATGACACAGTTGTTTGAACATTTTTGGGAACTGAGCCTTGTGTAAGTCTAACTCTAATTTAGTTTGAGATGTGCAAACAGGCACAACAGTAGAATTATGTTACTGTTTTTGTAATTATTTAGTTGACTATTGCTGTCACAAGTGCCAAACTTTTTTTTTTTCTAGAGTGCAGGTTTCCAAAGGAACACAGTGAACTCACAATCAAATGAAAAGATTCAATAATGGATTGATATTTGTTATGTAAGATAACGATTAAACTCCAAAATGCTCGGCCATGTAAAAAGTGACTCTAATGTAGAGGAAGCAAAGAGTTTTTGCACTGTGTTTTGTTTGATTATTCCTAAGCTTAATCTGGTGTAGGCTATTACCGTCACTACTTTGCAGAGCCAGTGCTGAGAGGAAACTCTGTCGGGTCTAAAACAGTGTGGATGGTGAGAAACAGTGGATGACGTGTGAGGAGCTTTGGGACAAGAATCAGAGAGCCAGAGACAAGCTGGAGCAGCCGTCCTGCTGCCCAGCAGGCTTCGGCCTCATTAGATTCAGCAGCAGTTTGGTTTCTAAGAGTGTGTATGTGTGTGAGAGTGTTAGCATTTGCTTGCACTAGCTGGGAGGCCCAGTGGGCAGGAGCAGATGCTCCATCCTCACACTGAAATCTGCCCCAACAGAGTGTCTTATCTCTCTCTCTGTGAGGCTTTTGCTTGCTCTGTCTCTCCCTTTTGCCCTCTCAGCTTCTGATATATTTGCTGTGGATATATGAAATATCAGTTTCCATGCATGAGTAATGTGCACAACCAAAATCATCCCCTGTCATGCCAATTTGATTTTCCTTCTCTCTGCAGCACTGATATCCTGTTATCCTTTCTGTGTACACGATGGTGATTGTTTTACAGATTAACATCAATCAAAGATAGACATTAACCTGTTTATTTACAGCTGAAATGATGCTGACTGTGTTTAATGGCACTTAATGTGTCTAAATCGTTGATAGCTTGACTTGTATTATTTTCCACATATACATGTCAGAGTGGAACACAACATTTATCTGGAATTTTGCATCCTTGCAGCAGAGGTTTATCCACTGACCCATACTAATACATCCTCCCAAACTGAGCCAAACTGATTATCCCTCGCCAGCATGAGTAGTGCTGACGTCACAGTGACCTCACTGGCTCAACATCAACATGTGGGGTCATGCAGTTGGCAAAGAGAGAAGGTGCTATTTTTAAAAGTTCAGCTTTCAGTCATTAGAGAGGTGATGTCTATCATTGGCATTGTTTAGACAGTTCACCTCTGTGGCGTTTGTTGTCTGGCTTCGTCCTTCAGTTACCTGTTTCTATCTCTTTGCTGCTGCCCTCTTATTTTGGCATGAACACGAGTCATGCAAACACAGTTTTCTGCAGCTGCTTTACAATCGAGCTCTTGCTCTGGCAAATGTTTTTCTGTTTCGGGCTTCACTTGGGACAAAGATTTCTATTTATTTCTGTGGGTGTCAGCTGGTTGAAAGCAACCAGAAGGTGCACAAAACAATCAACTGTGCGCCATAAAATAAAATTACAACAGGGAAGATCTGGCTAAAAAGAAAAAAGATGTGTTGGTTTTCAAGTGGGATTGTGTGAAATATTTATGAGCAGTCTAGTGTCGCACCTGCTGCTGACAGTCAGCCCTGTCAATTTGGAGAATCTAACTTTATTTTCATACTGTTTTTATATTTAGAATAGAGCACAACAAAAGTGTGCATGCTGTATCAGCTGTTGAACAAGAACAAATTCTCCCAGGAACGCCAGGCTTTTGCTTCTAAGAAAAGGAGCAATATTTCCTTTTGCATGAGGCTGTTTGTATTTGTTAAATTTTCACATTTTTTTCTGGACTGAAGAACGTTAGTGTTACAGTAGGCTGAGCTGTGATGCAACTGTTTGTATATCCAAAATCACACAATCGCTCACTAATCCCTACTGAACACTTTGAAAGTTGTAAGTGTAAAACTGTGGTGGGCTTGTCAAATTCAAATCAGCGCTTTCAGATACTAAACGGGTCATTCTTTGTGCTGCGTGACTGACGCAACTGCTGTTGCACAATCAAACACACCGGCTCAGCAGCTGTGCACATTCTGTCATGAACCGAGCGTATTCAAAGTTTTTCCGAGAACACATGAAAATCAAGCCTTAAGCTGTTTGTGTTGTGATTTTCTGCTCTGTTCACTTAATCCTATCGAATTTGACACATTATTTTCATCCTCTGTTTTAGGTATTTGATACATCATACTTGCATAATATATTCAATATTAATATCAACTTATAATTTTTCCTTTTTTTTTTCTTAAAGGTGCCATGACATCAAATTTCACTTTTCTGGGGTTTTGGGTGTATAATATGATCTGTTGTGCACTGATGAGGCCATGTGAATGTCCAGAGTGAGAATCAAAGTTACTGTTTATGGTCTGTCAGCTTTGTCTCTCTGCTCAGAAACAGTTGAATCAGACAGCAGGCTATCATTCTACATAGTTCTATCATTCTACGTAATTTAATTGCTCCAATAAGAGCACACTATCAAGTAAACAGCCCCCCCCCCCCCTCTCTCTCTCTCCTAACGGTTTATGCACCGTCCGCTCCCCCTCCCCTCCCTGTCTGATTCAGCTTCGTGTATGGAGCTAGTAGTAACTTCTCTGCAGTCAGGTCTGGATTTTCAAACAAATGGATTTAAAAGCAAACTTCTGCAGGAACACTGAGGGAGGGGGCCACAACCTTGTCATTACCTGTAAGTTTATTTATTTTCTAAATGCTGTCTTGTCTGAAAAACGTAGCTCACTATCTGAACTGCCCATGTTGCTAGCAGTTAGCCTTTAGCAAACTCCGACTGCAGCTTGACCTAGATTCTCCAAATAAGGTCAAAGCCAAATAAGGTGTAGCCAATCAAAATGAAGTCAACGTGGTCTCCGGGTAAAGCTCCATATCATCACCGGACCCAACTGTATTACTGAGGAAGTGAGGTCTGGCGTTTCAAAACAATACTCCGCTGTAAAAAATGCCGTTTTTTTCTTTGGAGTATTTACATATAAAGAATGCCAACAACATAAACTAGTTTTTAACTGCTATGTCATCACTCCTTTAAAAGAGCAAAAAAACCTGAAAATCTGAGCAGAAAAATTCATATGAGCTGCATACGGAGCTTCAGCTACTTTGTTTCCTTTAAACAGTCTACTTTCAAGCCTACTTTCCGTGGTGCATTGTTGAATACTTGTATCAATTTCAAAACACAATGTATAAAATCTGACTATAAGTGAACACAGCGCTACAAAAAGGCAAGCTTACCATGCAGTTAACTCATTGACTGCCAGACCTTTTCCAAGCAGAGCGCTCCATATTGCCAGGATTTTTAAGCATTTTCACTGAATTTTGGAGAGCCACAGAATATTGTGTACTATGCAAACACTGAATGTACCAAACAAAAGCTTTGACTCTCTTCTTTTATCAGAAAGAAACCATTTGTTTCTAGCTTTTTCTATTCTTTAGTAATCTGCAGTAGAACATGGGTTTGTTGCATCAAAATGCCTGCTTTTGACTAAAAAGGGGAGAAAACAAGCTTTAAATGCTGCAATGCACTTCAAGTGGAAAAAGGGACTTTGTTGCTAATATATTTTTTTTTACTTAAAGGTAGAGTCCGAAGTTCCCCCCCTGAAAATAAATATTAGACTTTTGCAAGTGAAATCCGTCTCAAACCGTGCCTTTGGGCCTCTACTCGAGTGCAGTGGTGTGTTTGAATGCAACTCCCTATCCCCTTGCCTGTAATTCGCTCTTTAGCTTTGTTTTGTTGTGTTCGGGACGTTTCTGGGTGGAGATTTCTGTTTATATCTCCAGCCAATGACAGAGCTAAGGGCATGACGCTGTGTGGAAATTAGCTCATGAATGGAGCAGACACCAGTCACTTGAACTCTCAAAGAAAAAAGGAAAGAAAGAAAAAAATGGCCGATGCACCAAAGAAAAGATAAGAGCTTTAGATAATGCAAGTTGGAAAACCAGGGCAAATATTAGTTTGGCTTTTACCCACTTCTGAGCTCTGAAGGAGAGGCCTGAAGCTGAATAGTTTGAAGAATGAGGCGGCCATTAGCCTGAGCGGGAGGGGCGCTAAGTTTGAATGCTGCTGTTTGCAAACAGAAACGATGGAGGGCCTTCGGACTCTACCTTTAAGTGACACCTTCATCATCTGAACAGCTGTTTACTTCTATGAAACAACAAAAACAACACTGAGAAAAGAGTTTTGGTGGGAAAATAATTATTCACTAATAATAATAATAATAAGCCACAACAACTTTGTTTCACAAAATAACATTTGGCAGAAACCTGTCTTTCTATCCCTCCCTCCTTCTACCCATCCACTTCTGCTTGTCCATCCACATGGAGCCTGTCTCAAACAGCACACCTGCCTGAGTGCACTGGAATTCAGTGCGTAGTGCGCACTGTGTACTTCGTCTGTAGTGCACACTATTGTCACTAAATGCTGACCCAAACAGAGCACTGCAGGAAGTGATGGACTAGCATTGCCCGCTATCGTGTACTAACCCCTAACCCTAACTACAGTACATAAGTAATTATGTCTAAACCATTTTATAAACGTTACTTTAATAAGTACAATACCACCTCTGATGCAGCAGGGGTCTCCACCGCTTCGTTCACCGCTGTTATTCAGCTCTGAAAACAGTTACAAAGTCCCGCCTCTTCCTCTATGTCAGCAAGATGGTGTTCGTTTAGTGCAAGTAGTGTGCTTCATTTTTCACTTCATTTTTTTTTTGCCATTATTAGGGCAAAATCCTGGTACTTTTAGTGCACTGAATTTTCACTTAAATGACAGTATGAATGCACTACACACTCAAAAAAAGTGTTTGAAGAGCTCAAGTGCACGGATTGAGACAGACCCATGGCTTTGGTTCTCTCTGACAAGCTCTGCCAGAGATTAAAACAGCTCCCCTGATTAAAACCCGCAATTAACGTGTAAACACGATTGGCACTTAACGTTCGGATTTGAATTAACGTGTTTACATGTGAATGGCAGCCAGTGAGTTAAAGGTAGAATCCGGAGTTTTCCCCTTAAAAATAAGTGCTAGACTATGTCTCAATCCACACCTTTGGGCCTCTGATCTCATGTTGCGGTGACTTTGTTTGCAACTCCCTCTACCCCAACTGTATTCCGGTTTTTCCCTTTGTTTTGGTGTATTTGGGACTTTTCTGGGTGGAGATTTGCGTATTTGTTTCCATCCAATGACAGAACTAAAGGTGTAGTGCTTTGTAGAGATAAACTCATCTAATGGAGTAGACGCCATGTCACTCTAATTCTCGGGAAAATAAAGACAAAACGGCGGATGCAGTAAAGAAAAGGAGGTACTCTCTGGCAAAAAGAGCTTTAGATAGTTCACACTCAAAAACCAGCGTCAATAATGGTTTGGCTTTTGCCCATTTTGGGGCTTTGAAGGAGAGGGTTGGACTGAAGAGTGATGTGGCCATTAGCCCAAGGGGAGGGGCATTCAGTTTGAATAGCGTTTACAAACAGAAACGGGGAAAAACTCCGGATTCTACCTCAAAGTATACTGTGAATAATGAGTGATTTTGAACACACAAAACAAATACCCTCACTCGCCCTAGAACTGCCGCTGACCAATCATACGTTAGCAATAGTAACTAAGGAAAGGATTTTCTGGCAAAGTTCACTTCCATGGAAGGGGCATAGATGGGATTTTCAAATTTGATGACAGATATCAAGAATGTTTGGGTGATGTACTTTCTTGCCTTCTCAAAACCAAAAACCCACAAGTGGAGAGATGAGGAATATGGATCAAATGGTGTGGAATATGGATTAAATGGTGTGAAAGATTGATGAAACAGCGTGACAGATGGAATATGGATTTAACGGCATGGAAGACCTCACTCGCAGCTGAATTAGGCTGAACATGGAGCTGAACAAACTTTTTGTTCCAAGGCTAAGATGCTAACCCCAACTAGCACAGTTGGTAGCTACAAGACAGCAGTATAATATTAAGTAAAAGCTACTGTTTTAACATGGAGCAAGGTGTGTGTCACTAGAGGGTAAGCAAATATACCAGATAAACACTAGTAAGTCAAGTTGGTTGCCAAACGTCGAGGCGAATATACAGGGTCCTCTCTGCGAGTTTCTCATTCCAGTAGTTGCTACTCCGATAAGATCCAATGTATTGATCAAACCCTTCTTGATGTGGGAACAACATCCTGGTCTGCTATAACCCAAAGGGAAAACATCCAGCAACAGGCTAAAACACGATACCTTCAACTTTCAGGAGTCGTACATGACAGCTTAAAACAAAACAATATGTTGACTTACTCTGCGATGCAAGAATGTTGTTGTTCCTTTATATGTTTTTTCTGGACATGAATCATCAAGATGTGGGGTTGCTGAGTCTTTCAGTATGAACGCTGAGCCTTCACTTCGATTTTAATATCCTCTTCGTCAAAATTACTCCACCAACAAATGATGATGTATTCCTCAAATGCATATTGCAGTCCTCTCTGTCTAGCTCCCTTTAATATTTCGCAAACATCCAGAAATTTAACACAAATTCCTTCAGAATATGTTCACTGATATCGCTGAGCAATCCATGTTGATGTAGGCAGAAATTAGCTAAAAAAGAAAGCTTGTCAGACTTAGCAACTGTAACCATGGGGGCAGGACTAAGTGAAGGGTCAATTGGCTCAAAAAATACATTTAGCAAACTTATGCTCCTAGACTTCCCCCTACAATGACCGGTTTCCTTTTTAGCTTAATTTGTGATTACATATTAGTTTGTACCTTTGAACTGATGGAAATGAGTCTGGCTGTGATAGGATACATGTCTTGACACACACTGTGCAGGCCTCCCCTGAGTTGCCTTATTATGTCTACTGTCTCATTCATGTCTCTGTTGGCCTCCATGACTCCTCTTATCTCCAACAAGAAGCTTTATCATTATGTCTGAGCTACAGTGTCAACAACCCAGGTTAAATGGCTTTTTCCAGGAGTCACTGGGCTCCACATTGATTAAAGACACGACCACCCTGATGGGTAATATCACCAGGAAGAAAAGAGGAATATGTCAACAAGGAGGCCAAGTGATAAAGTGACTCTTCTGGGCAGAAATCTAAATGTGGTTTGGTGTGTGTCGACAGTAGCAAGAGGAAGACCTCTGAATCCTGTAGTAAATACTACATGGGGGCTGTTTACTAACCTGTCAGAGAGCAATATTGAGCCCCGTTGTGTCCAAAAGACAGAGGTAAACAAGAGTAAAGGACACATGCTATGCCCTGAGATCTTAATTTAGTGTGTTTGTGTGTAGACAGTACACTGGTCTTTCACATGGAAAAACACTGGCTTTACTTAAATCCACAAATGATATTCTTGTGTTTTATACTGAACATGTGTTGAGTGAAAAATTGCAATGAACAACATTAAAGTCAATGAAGAGATGTCAACTTCCAGGTCAAAAGATGCACTATGTAGAGGAAAAAAGTATTTGATGTCACGATGCAAAAGGATGGGGACGAAAATGCACATAGAAGACAGATGTAGGAATTATTGGTTTAATGGCAATTACTAAAGACACTGTACAGGCAGGATGATGAAAAAGTAACCAAAACTAAGACAATGACTAATACAAATAATGCAAAGTTGACTATGAGGAAGCAAGAACGGCAATCTGGCAGAGAACAAATGAACACAAGGGATGTATAGACATGTACGCTGCGGTAAACTAACTAAACAAGGAATAGAAGAAGCAAATTAGAAAATGAATCCAGGTGTGTAGAGAACAGGAAGAATGGGCCAACGATGTATTACACCAGGGGGGAAAAAAAGGAGAAAAAAATTAAGGCTACATTTACAGTATCAAATAAATCTGAGATATTGGGGGCAATCAGTTTTCACAAATTATTACAAAGAAATGAAACTGTGAAATTAACACCTTCATTTCTTAATTGTTGCATTAAAAAACTAAATTATTACTAATACCATGTTAAAAATCCAAATCTCTAATTGGCATTATCTCTGCAAGAAGAAGCTGAATTAGGGCATAGGAAACTTGTCATATCAGAGACATATCATATCATATTATTTCTAAACCTGTCTTTATCTTCTGCAGCGCTCTGATCAGTCACGGCTGTTGTAAAGCGCTCATAAATAAAATTGAATTGAATTGAATTAAATATCAGAGAACCAAATCCACCATAAAACATTGATCCTCCTTATTCATGAAGTTTCTTATAGCTTTCAAGTCTTTATCATTGAGTGTCCAGAAACAAAGTTACTACAGGTGCTATTCTAAAAATCCAGATTTAGCTCTGTTGAAAAAAGCCGAATTTTAGCACTTGGGTGCTTTTCCCCCAGCTGTGAACATAATCCACCAAAATCCACTTTACCCTCCTTATTTATAAAGATCCTGACATTTTCCAAGCCTCACAACAAGAGGATGACCTTGGTTCGACAATGCCGATCCCCCAGCCATCCGTTGTTGTGTCCTTGGGCAAGACACTTAACTCTCCTTGCCTGCAGTGGGGGCACCACTGGTGTATGAATGTGTGTGAATGTTCTGGTGGTGGTTGGAGGGGCCATAGGCGCAAAATGGCTGTCACACTTCCGTCAGTCTGCCTCAGGGCAGCTGTGGCTACATTCGTAGCTTACCATCACCAAGTATGAATGAGGAGCAAATGAATAATGAATCTACTATGAGTGCTCTGAGTGCCTTGAAAAGCTATACATCTAATCCATTATTATTACTAATACAGGACGCCATTGCAGGTTGCCAAATACAGTCTCTGTGTGGCAGTAATTTGTTCGGCACAGTTAGGCTGGCACTGGGAAAAATGGAGGAGTAAACAAATCAAGCAGCTGCTTTAGAGCTGCAGAGATATTGTTATCCATCTCTGAAGAGGAGTGACCTGAGAAGAGCAAAAACTGTAGTAGATTTAAGTGAAGCCTACACTAAATGGACCCACAAACATTTTCCACGGCATCAAAACACTGAAATTGATAAGCTAGCTCACTTGCTAACGTGGCTAATGTTAGCTGTCAGTTATAAATTCCTCTGCATTACTTTTTGGACATGCTGCAGGCTGCAGGTCACTTGTCCCATCAGCAGCGAGCCTGGAAACTCACCAGCTGGAGTTGTTTTGCTACTGTTGCAACTACAACCACACGTGATGTCACTGTTCTGTCTGTAATCCATATCCAACCTTTAAAATCACTGATAGCCTTCATTTTATGTGCCTCTGGTAAGCAAACCAAAATCAGCAAAGAAAGCAAGAAAAATAAATACATGAAAGGAATTTGTGTATTTTTTTTTATTTTAGTATGTTAATTGAAATTGGCCAAATCTGCTTTTGAGATTATAATAATTATTATAATAGTAATAATTATTATATGTGTCACACACACAATGTGTCACACATTTTGCTTTAAAAACAATCTAATAAGTAATGAAGTGCAGACTTAAAGGGACTAGAGGCAGGAATTGTGAAAGAATAAACACACATGTCCTGTTTTTTAATACTAATGGGTGATGAAGCGTTAAAAAACAAAAAGAACGAGCTCACCGACGTCTCTCTCAGTTGCCTTGAACAGGCTGTGTGTGCTGCATAATGCGCTGCGATTCGGCGGCCGAATTTCCCGCGCAGTCCTGCGGATGTGATGTCAAATGTCAGTTTGGTTTTAATACAGGAGGGAGATGGTCGCGGTGGATTAAAAAACTGTAAGTGATAGTTGTGGATTCTTCTGCCGTCAGCAAACGATTCAGATCAACCGAAAGACACTAAAAAGTGGAACTACGAAGATAAAGACTTAATCAGCGTAGTAAACAACGTTATTGCTTCATTTTGTGCACGCTCCCGTGACGGCTTGGCTCATGGCTGCAGTTACCCGCAGCGCCAGTCGCGAGTCTCATTTCTTAATCTTGCCTCTAGTCCCTTTAAACAGAAACTGTGTTGCCGACAGGCTTTTGTGGTGCAAACTTCCCCTCAGCTTTTAGTTGTTAAAAATATATCAAATTTCTCAACTATGGTTCAGTATTTCAGGTACACACATAAGATTGGTATTGTATCAATGCTAGAAAGAAACTCAGCAAATTTATTAACCAAAAATTGAACTAATCCTTTTACAAATGGCTTTCCGCGTGCCTTGGTAAGCTATGCTAATCACTTCACAACTGCAGTTCCATAGCCAGCTTATCCTCCAGTTCATTTAAAGGCCAAATATCTCCTCATTCCCCAAAATGCTGGAGATTTTTAGTAAGACACATCTCTGTATTGATCTAAAAGACCATCAGCATCCTCTTCTTCGACCTTATCTGACTTTATTCCACTGAATGTTTGTAAGTTAGGCAGGATCCAAAAATCAATCAGGCAAATCAGTTATGGTGGCAACAAAAGTCCCAGTATCTGACATCACTGCAGTGAGACTGTAAATGAAGTCCTTAAACTGTAGTCTGATATACTTATGTAGATAAGAAAGGAGGAAAGTGACAATTAATATAGAATTTGATTGTATATGTTTGCCACGTTTGAACGTAAACGGTGGGCTTAAGAATATACCGTCCCACAGAGTAATGCCTCCCCGTCTCTTCTCAAACAGGCAAATGTGGAGGGTCTGTAAAACCAGGCCAAGCTGCTCTTAAAATGTCCACTGGGGTTGGAGATTTATCACACCACCTGCACACTAGTAAAAAGAGATCATTTGCTCCCCTTCCTTCATACATAAACTGGTATGTCATGCCACAGGGCATAACATTTATCATGGCACTTTCTGCCACTGCATCCTGCTTTCTGTACCCAGGTATGGTGTTGAGTAGTTACATGGAGATTTGTTCCTCAGTTTTATGCATCAGTACAGATGTCTTGTCAAACAGAAGTCACAGCCATGGCTAGTCGTATAATGTCAGTTACAGTTAGTGTCACATTTGCATAAATGTGTACAGGTCAGGTTTCTGTTGGCTTGAGGGCATAAACATAGTGGCAAAGGAAGTCAGAACGCAGCTTTAGTTTGGAGGCTCAAGAAAGATCAAGCAAGTATCGTGCCCCTGAGAGGAAATCGCAGCAGACACGCTGTCCCAAAGAATACAAAGCATATCACCATACTAATACCACAGGTTAGGAAAACCAAATGTCTGTTCATATTTGTTCACGTGCTCTGTCAGCATCATTGACATGAGGTTGGACTTCTGTAAATGAGACCCTCACAGCAATGTTTTGTAGTTATACTGTTTTTCACCAAAGTTTGGCTTTAAGGCTGTCAACCTGAATTCATCTCAGTTCGTTTCCTGGAGGACTTTGCCTCAGGATGTGACTGTCACTGCAGTGCATGAGACAAGCGAGTTCTCCAGCTGCAGCCACAGTGGTTTGTCAAAGTCCTTTAAATAGAGCGCTGCTCGAGTTGCTTTGAGCCTTGACGTGGTATGGAGCGTGAAGATGAGGAGAACACGGTCAACAAGGGTCTTAAATTGTCTTTGTGTGGCAGGAGAAAGGAGGGCCTAGGCAGGGTTCAATCCCCAGACTCTCTGGTGAGAATCATGCGTGCTTACCAAAGACTGTAAAAACTAGAAAACTGCTGTTCTTCCAGAACAGCTCTTGAATGCATCAGTGCAGAAGCTGACAAACTGGGATGCGTAGTGGCAAAAAACCCTGGTGAAGAAAAAAAAAAAAAAAAGATTCAAAATTTAATCATAACTTTTAAGCTGAAAGAGTGTATTTTCCAGCAAGTCTCCTGGGTTTCCATCGTGCAGGATGCTGATTGTAGCACACAGCTGAGAACAATTGAGCTCAATCAGGTAGATTATTATCTGAGGCCCTGTTTACGCGATGACGCTCCAGGTTAAAAAATGCCCAGTGTTTTGGGGTGTCAAAAACGAAAAAAAGAAGAAAGAAAGAAAGAAGGAAAGAAAGAAACCACCTTCCAAAGTGGAAACATCTTGGAAACGCCCCACTGAAGCATCACCGTGTAAATCGTTGAAACGGCAAAAGTTTGTCATCACATAATGATAACGTTACAAACAGGTGCCAGTGCAGGAAAACATCAACAAACATGTCAGATTATCACTCAGAAATGCAGGAGTAAAAATATTCATACTGTTTGTTCTTAAAGGTCGCGCCATCTAGCGACCTGGCGTGCATACTGCATCAAAAAACATGACATTCCACACACATTTGCATGCCTGTCTGCAAGCAGAATTTCTCTTCAAAATGCTCATGCAAATGTGGAAAACCCCACTTTTGCATTTTTGAAGCATAGCGTTTTCGTGTAAATGTGGCCTAAATTGTGAAAGTCGAAAACTGTCAGAAAGTTTCCTGTGGGAATCAAACCCATGCCCTAATGGCTGATGAACTATCCACTTGGACCACCAAATCATACTGGTGACAACAGACAGAACAACACATGAGATCAGAATAACTTACCTAGCATTACAAATTACACATTACATTTTGAGGAACTAGTTTCTCAGCATCTCAGAATGATACATTGCGTCCGGGTGGTAAGACAGGAGAGCGATGCAGTTCAAAACAAACGGAAGCATGCCACAGTCTTCGCACATTTTCTATAGCTTGTTTGTTTACAGAATTAAGAACAGTAATGGGCAACATCATTTATAAGTGTTCATTTTTACAGTAGCAGCTACTGGAATCAAATTCCTTCGTACACTTAAAGGCAGATGATATCACTCCACTGCCAAATACTAGACTTGTAGTCAAGACTACCTAAACCGAGACCAAAACACCAAGACCAGATAGTGTCAAGACAAGACCAAGACCAAGACAGACAACTCAAGACCAAGACTAGTTCAGCTCGGGACATGGGCCGTTTCTCAATATGTGCACTTGTGCGTACTGACGTGCTCGTGGACTCGTGAAATGTCATCACCCGCGGTCCAAGTCATGTTCCATTAAAAAGTTCGCTTCTCGGCAAGTACGCTGAAGACTTCCTCCGCCAATTTTACTGAGCATGCATCAGAGGAGGCTGGTGCGTACTTGGCCAGATATAAATCCCAGCATGCACCTGCAAATGCGCAGCGTTTAGCAACCTCCTCTTCCTCTTCCCTCATCAACAGCCAAACCTGAGATATCATTTGAATTCTTTACTGTTCTTAGCCTTTAATCTGCAGCTCTTCCTCCCTCTGTCCTCTCACAGCTGTATTTAATCACATAGTTATGACCTGATTGTCCGTTTGCATTAATGTGCTTATGTATTGGAAATAAATATAATTTACACGCTGGGGGAAAAAAGAAAAACAAAAAAAAAATCCACTTAGTATAATTGTTTTGAAGCAGTTATTTTAATTGTTTTAATTTGTTTCAGTACATCTCCACAATAATAAATAACAAACTTTAGAATAATACAAGATTATTTACATGTTGACAGCCCCTTGCTCACTGCTGCATACCGTTGGTGGTGATGTCACAAGTTTGTGTTGTCCCAGTCCATCAAGTAGGTGGAGTCAGTGCTTGTGAACTCCACAAGTGCAGACTTCCAGTATGTACCCACAAGTCTGTACTCACAAGTACACGAGTATGCAGTACACAAACTAGGAATCGAGAAACGGCCCAAGACTGAGACCGAGACCAAAAAAAACTTTTTTTTTTTTGCCATTTTTCATAAATTGTAGAACCTAAGCGCCATACTGGGTTCAGCTGCTGAGTATAAAAATGAGATTTTATTATTTGATTGGTACTTGAAGGGGTGCATGATGAAATATTTTTAAAAAAGCAGAACCTGCCTGGAAATTATAGGTTACAAATCCCTACAAGACCGCTCAGGCTCGGCCGAGACATTGCGAGACTGAGAGACTCGAGACCAAAGACTGCCGAAGCCGTGACAAGACCAAGACTTCGGAAAGGCTGTCTTGAGACCGGTCTCGAGACCAAGACCGGTCTTGAGAACTACACGTCTAGTTCGTGCCACCCCAGGCGGCTGCCCAGTTCGCCCAGGCCTAAAACCGCTGTTGGGCTCACCGATAACTAAACATCTTCCGAGACCAAATACAGTGTTTTCTAATCATCTTGAGGGTGATGTTGAAAATGACCTAATTCTGTAGTGTGCCCCCTCTCATCAAATCAGGCACCACTCTGAGGATGATGTTCTTCGACTTCCATTGGAGTCCATAAGACTCAGCCAACGCTGTTATGTGCGAAGCTTCACATGGTATACCTTCACAGCTGTTGGAAGTATTGATCATCTGACGCAGAGACCACTGTTTGCACTGGGGATTGTGCATCTGAGGGGGTGGTCAGCTACACAGGGGCACCGAGGGGGACAGTACTTCTGCCATTTCTCCTCCGTCTGAACTCTCAGGCTTCCAGGACAATTTCGATACCTGTCACCTCCAAAAATACACATATTACTATGCATCTGTGGAGTAAATGGTTGGTGTAGCTGAGTACACGTGACTGATTGACTGCTTTTGTCCTCGGTTGAAGACTCTTTCATTTCTGCTGCAATAAGGTTTGGTACATAAGGTCATTCATGCTCTCTGCACTAACCTTTTAAAATGACACTGTGCTTGCAGAGGGACTGTAATGATGAATAACAATGCATTTGCCTTTGTTTTATTTATTTATTTTACATTCCAGTTAATAGATTTTTTTTCTTTGCAACACTGTTTCCTGATAGGGGTGAATAAAATATTCTGTCTGTGTACTAGTCTGTCTCCATCCTCAGTGTCCATCCATCTTTCTGATGTTAAGAAGCCACCTTTATCTCTGACATAACATAGATGCTATCGTTTCAAAACCCACCGAGTTGTCCTCCCAATGAAAAACACGTCTGGCTATAATTTTATCAGCTCTTTCACATCCAGTCTTACACAAACAGGTTTGTGTTCCCGGATCAATTTCCGAAATAAAAAATAAATAAGCAAATTAGGGATGCACGATATAATTGGCCCCCTATCGGTATCATCCTTTATCAGCCTTAAAACTGAGTATCGGACATTATTCACCCCACCGATATTTAACCGATCAGCCCGCTATTTCTAAAGTCTAAAAAAAACCCCAAACTTCTTCTTCTTCTTCAAAAACTTCTTTTTTACAGACTTTAAAACTTCTAAAGACTAGGGGTGGGAAAAAATATCGATACACTAATCTTCAAATGCTGATATTATATTGACATTTAAAAACGCGGTATCAATCTATTTTACTAATGAAGTCTCGCGATATTTCATCATTCTGTTACGAAATCTCGCAAGAATTCACAAAACCTTTGCAATATTTTCAAATGCTGACATATTGACATTCATAAACGCGGTACCAATCTATTTTACAAACAAAAATCTCGCGAGAATTCACGACATATTGTGAGACTTTGTAACAAAACGATGAAATCCTGTGAGATTTTGTAAGTAAAATAGATCGATACCACATTTTAAAATATTGATTTGATATTGGCCAAAATTCCAATATCCTGCATCCCTAAACCAAATACAACACTTTCAGTAAATTTACATGATGATTATTTTCACTGAGGGATTTTGTGGAAAATCAGATTGGCCCTCATTTATCAAACGATCGTACGACGAAAATCTGTGCGTACGACCAATTCCACGCAAGACTCGGCATTTATCAATTTGAACGTGATCGTAGGATACGATCAAATCTCACGACAGCTCTGAGTTCGTGTACGCAAGTTTGAGTCAGTGAGGGTTTGCAGCACAGCGCAGCAGAACATGAAAATATTTATTAACCAAACGGCAAACTGCCATTTAAACATAAGTATTCACATATCAGCACTAAGAATGAACCCATTTGCAAAGAAAAAGAAAAAGGAAAAAGTGAATGTAGAAAGTATTCCCAAAATTGCAAAAATAGCTGTGACTGAATTTAATTCCTCCATTTATCAGTACAAATTATTAAAAATCTTTAACATACAGTTCTAGGAAACAAGTGCTTTGCACTGTTCGTGCATCTCCTCATCCCGCTGGTAAAACTGCCGCATAGGAGCGGAGAAAGGCATCATTGCGCACACACGCGCAGGTGCCCAGGTGGAGCGCTGCTTCGGGCTGCAGGAAGGCAGGTGGGTGTCAGACGGTCCGACTCGGACCCGGCGGGATGAAACGCTGCTTTAGACTCTGAGAAAATCTACAATACACTCCTGTCCTGTGCAGTGCTGCACATCGCTCGGACCGCTGGAGAGTTTTGATACGCAGTCAGAGGAGAAGATGCGGCGGGAGCCGCCCTGCAGCCCCCACTGGGCTATGGAGGAGACAGCAGCTGATCCGTCATTTCTAATAAGTAATCTATGCTTTAAAGTTGTGTAAGTGCTCAGTCAGACTGTCCCTTAGTTTTGCAAATGCAAGTTATCTTTTTTCTGTCCCTGTCTGGTTCAGACTCGGATCTGACCGGCATCCACCTGTCACCTGTTAGAGCGCATGGAGGGGGGGCGGTGAAACATCTTTTGGTGGCGAGTTTCATATTGGACCACTTTTTCTTGACACATTGGCTAAAGAATTGTGACGTTGCCATCGGATGTGGGCTATTATTAAATCTCATAACTAATAAAACGAATAAACCATATAAACCAGGCCTAGATTGAGACTTTTATTAATATCTCAGCCGGAGTCGTTCACACCGGTGAGGCTGACTGATCCTCTTCCGTGTAGCGTTGTTGTCCACGTCTCTGACTTCGGATTTAAACTGCCAAACGGCACCTCTTTAATCTTTCCCACCTCATAAATGAGGAATTCTGTCTTGATCCCCCCAAAAGTTTCCTTTTTGGGCAGAATCTCTCCTCTCCACGGTTCAACCTCGCCGGGTGAAGCCTCATCATTATGCATGTTTAAGGGCGTAACCGTGGGCATGACATTTAAATGACGATGGATTTCAGCCGTGAATTTATCAAGACTCTTTTGTTCGTACGACGAGATTGGACCGATACGAACGTTTTAATAAATCGCACGTGGGTCCAATCGTACGACCATTTTTACGATCAAATGTGCGACCATTTCTACGATCGTTTGATAAATGAGGGCC